>JAOXNN020000012.1:1229573-1264531 GCA_028571205.2 Hydropsyche betteni
TATATAATACATCGCTAACATTGTACATTGCATATATTTTATATAATGCTTATTGTACAGGATGTCCGAAAATGACTGTCTTAATTAGTCGTATTTGCAAAAGCGATGTGAACGGTTCAGTTTTGTTGAATTCTTTGGTTATAATAGATCGATAAAGTAAAGTTGAATGTTGTGGGAGTTAGTAAGTGATTGTAGTTGATTTGAGATAAGGAAAAATGGTTTTGAATATAAGAACTATTCTTGAGTTATTTTGTTTGATTATTTTTTTACTTTTTCCCTCATCCAAAATATTCGGGTCAAATATAATATTATATAATGTAAACACTAATCAATGGTTTACTTTTTTACAATGAAGCAGTTTTAACTTAGTGCTGAAGAAATATCATCGTATAATAAAAATTATGATATGTATCGTTAAAAAATACAACATATTCGAAAAATAAAATTGTATTTATAGAAAATGCGATTTTCATGGAAGTTGTGTTATTTTTTTTTAGTATTTTGCAAGTCAAAATTCAATAATCGGTAATCGGTGTATAATAAACGAAAACAATTGACTATTTCCGGAATATAAATGTTCACGTAAACGACGCATTGTGCAATAAATTCTGGTTCACTTTCACTTCCGGTTTCACATGTAGGTACATCAAATGCTTGAGGAACGGTTTCCGAATATGTCGCGATTCTTGGAAATAATAATGCTTGATTTTTTCAAGCTATAAATGTACTAATGGAGGATGTTAGAACTTCAATTATTATTTTTTTTATTTTATACGCATGAATAAAATATAATAAAAAATTATTATTATTTTTAACTACAAAAGATCAAAGTTTCTATTATACATGTCGGAAAACGCAATAGAGATTAAGAAACAGGTCCTTCGTTATATATATTATAATAAATACCCTCTATATATGATAGTGGATTTCTGTATATTCGCCTGCGTGTTCGTTCGTTCGTGTGTTCGTGAGTTCGATGACGCTCGCGGCTTTAAAATGAACGACCCGTCGATACGATCATTTTTTCGAATTAAAAAATCGCAGTCGCCAGACCGGGATTTGAACCCGGTTCGTTCACACACTACACGAGCAATCAATCCTCGACACCAAAGCCGACTTGAGTCAATGCCATTTTAAAAAAAATATGTATTATGAAATTATTTGACTATTATATGACTTTTCCGATTTGAAAAAAAAACTTCTTTGGAACTTTTTAGAACAATAGCTGGCTATGGTGCTCTAATATAATATTGTGGCATGTTAATACTGTATGGGTAAACTATTATTATGCCAATTTTCATTGAAAACCGAGATGACGAGTCTTGGCCCTCTCCTTGTTAGTTGCCTTAGTTACGCAATTCATAGAATAATATCAAGCTGTATACATGTATATATATAAAATAAAAAATACCGACTTTTAAAATTTTATTTTAATTTGAAAAAAAATGCATAAGTGGACTTCACTTTTAAAAATTTACATGGGCGGGAAATTTCCACATGTCGGGAAACCCATTGGAGGTGGAGGAACAAATCCTTCGACAAATATAACAAATCCCATTCCAAATACCATGTGATCATCAACATGGCAATGCACTAACCACGTGCCTAAAACACAAAATATTGGTTATAGAAAATTTTTATTTAAAAAAAAAAAATAATCAGTATTGAACCAATACCTGGATTGTCAGCTAAAAATCGGACAATTACTACACCTTGACTATGAACCATTACTGTATCTTTTAGCGGAGGGTTTGGAACTGCTCTCATTCTTCCTGCACGTTCTAATTGCATTACCGTATTTATATCCAACGAACCATTTCTTGGAAATTGTTCTTGAGCTATTATAGTATATTTGAAACCGTGAATATGTATGGGATGAACCACTGGTGTGAACACTGTAATTTATTTGATAATATTTTTATTTAATATATTCGAATTATGAAAAATTATTGTTAAATTATTATTATATTCTAATACCGTCGGATTCATCGATTAACACAAAATCAACAACGCTGTTTGCTCTTACGGTAATAAGATGAGTACATAAACATGCAGTGACATTAACACAGTCAGCGGGCAAATTGTTAATGTTACACAAATTGAGACCGTTCAGGTTCGTTCTACCTAAAATTGGCGATGTTGGCATTTGGAAACTGATTCCGTTCATGGTACCCAATAAAATATCTCTGTTTCGGATATCTGCGTTGGAAAATGTGAAAAAAATGGTAGTTACGATATTGAAGGAGATAATTCAAGTGTATAGAAATCGTGACTTACTCCAGAATGGTTCATATTGGTTTCTAGCGAAGAATGTGCTCGTGTCCAATTGTCTGTTTGAAAATGTAAAATAATACCGTTCGGTTGGTATTCTCGCTGCCAATCCAGCTCCCAAAGGATTTCTTAGATCGGAAAAACACAAATTTGAAGGATTCACTCGACAAGCTACATTTGGATCGTTCAAAACCTACAAAAAAATTTACACTCTTAGCCCTCAATCTGTCGTGCATAAAAATATTTTAATAAAACTCACAATTCCTCTAGGATAAGGTCCACTGAACGTCGTAGGTGTTCTATCTGTGTTGTTAATTTCAGGCAAATAAGACAAAACTGCTAGCTGAAATCAAATTATCTTATTCTAACACTTCGTTTTATGTAAGTGAAATATCAAAAGGTTATTATACCTGTGATATATCCCTTGTGAATGAACAAATGCCGGTTAATCTAACATTAATCCAATACATATCGACTGGTTGATTGGCCACTATCACAATATCGTATCTTTCTCCTGAAAACATGACCAATGTATCAATGGTGACTGGAACTACTGGCGATCCATCTGTCGCAATAACCCTCATTCTATGGTTTTCTATCTGTTGAAAAATCATATTATATTTTTTTATATAAATGTACATCCAAGACTCTTTTTACACGGGGAAATATTCCGAAGATTACTGCGTAAAAAGTTGAAAGTGAATATATAAAAATTGATGAAAGGTTTCATCAATATTAGGGTAATGTGGCAAAATTTCAAAATTTTTGAAATTATTAAAAAATATGGTAAATTTTCGTTTAATATCTATAATTGAATACTGGTTTGATCCAAATTGTACCATTATATTATAGTGATATTTTTATTTTTAAACTGTTATAGTGATAAAAAAGTGTAAAATAGTAAACGATACTTTTTATATAACCGTTATAGGTGTATAATATTTTCATTTAATTGATCATGATTACCTGAAGTTCAGCTGGACATACCATGCTGGTTGAGCATATTATTCTAATACGATAAGCCCTTCCAGCTCTCACATATATTGTCTCATATGGAGTAGTCGTGAGCAATCCAGTATCAGGCTATTTAAATAAAATTTCAGTAATGCGAATAAAAAAAAAAAAAAATAACATTAAAATTTTTACATTGATTGCTTTTCCTTTTCCATTTATCAGAACTATTTCTGGTTCAGGTCCGGGCATTCTTGTAGGTAGACCAACCATGAAAGTTTCAACAGCATCAGAGTACCAATCGTTTATAATTATAACTTTGTTATCGACATCGTACAGTACTTGATTATAAAACGACAATTCTCTAGCAACCGGAGCCCTGATTATGAAGCCTCCAAAGAGTCCAATGAACTTTTGCATACCTGAATATCACAATTATCATATCATAAAATGTTAATTTACCTTATTACTTTTATAATCCGCTCAAATTTACCTGAATGCGAATGATAGAAGTATGTTCCCAATTCGTCTGCCCAAAAAGTGTATCTGAAACTAGCCATAGGAGAAATACCACATTGGGTGATATGAGGCACTCCGTCCATGTACTGACTACCCCTTTGCAAAAGGCCGTGCCAATGTATAGAAGTGGTTTCTGTGTGGAGTTGGTTCATTACATTTACTACAACGAGATCGCCTTGACATACCTGAGGTTATTTTTAGTTTGATTTGATTGAATGTGAATTTTATAAATATTGAACGAAAGATAAATACTTCTATCAAAGGTCCTGGAATTCGTCTATTTACTGTCAAAATACCCTTTTCAATTCCATCGGCTGCTACACATTGTGGTAAATTACAATCTGCGAGCACTTGGTTAGAACAATTACCACAAGCTCTGGAAATTTATACATTTTTGCTATTTCGTTTGAAGTATATTATGAAATTATTGAAGAAAACTTACGCTCCCATAGTTTGATAATGTTCAATATAAAACTGATATACGCATAATCTATTTTCACCAGCGATACATGTTCTTCTTGCACAATCCGAAGTGAAATTGCGAGGTCTTGATGACAAAGTAGTAGATACAAAAATACCAGTGGCGGCACGATTAAAAATGGGTGGAATTCCTGCAAATATTAATTCCAATAATCAATAAAACGAAAATAACAAGACTTGATAAACTAAAGGTTTACAATTGATTATTTTAAAAATAAATATGTTTAGTTCATTACTTATGATTTGTTGAGAGCTCGAAGATATTGATAGAGCGAAAAGTGTCCAAAATAAGATCGACATTTCCAAATTTTTTTACGTACTCTTTTCGAAAAAACTATTATCACAAATATGTGATAATATGAAAAATATTTACATAACACTTCGTTTTTATATATTAAATTTTATGCATATTTTACGATAGACACATTAACATCATCGTGTCAAACGATCGCTTCATATAACCATCATTGATGTCACGATTATGCATTTCACGTTATAACAAATTACTTTTTATGGCTATATCATGAATTTTTGATTAAATTTCAAAAATATTTCATGTCAATCGAAACGTTCAGTATCAAAATTTTGTGGGCCTATACATTTTTTTTATTAAAAGGCCAAATTTCGAATAAACAGTCGACGATCGCTATCCACATATAGCACACGTAAGAATGCGCGGAGTGTTGCGCATTTTTTCCATCGCCATTTCATCCACCATCCGAAAATGTACGAACGTGTGAGGGATTTCTAATAAGTTGATGTTTTTTGAAAGTCTTTCGTTTGACTTTCATATTGTTAAAAAAAATTAAGGAAGGATTTACAGATTATATTCACTTATGAAATAATTTAAACTTAATGTTTTTATTTAAAAAAATATGTATATTTTATTAAAATATATGGAAATTATTTGGATTAGTATTTTTATAGATATTTTCAGTTATACAGGTAGTTCTTGACTTATGACGGCTTTACTTAAGATGGTTCGAAATTTTTTTTTATCATTTACTAAATTACATTAACTAAATTACATAAATAATAATAATCATCATCTGCACCTAATTCATTTAAGTAAAATATAGACTCATTCTAATTATTTTATTAGAAATGGATATTTTGAAATAAATAAAAATGATTGATTTTTTCTATGGATTAAACATAATACCGAAATTCAGAAACGTGTTTTCATCGTAAATTGAGAAGTACTTGCATATGAGTTATTCTAATAAGGGTCTTTCAATAGGGATGCTCGAAATTCGTCAGGTTATATCAGCTATGTTGTTAAAGTGACATCAGTCATATTTGTTATTAATTGTAGCGCAAATCACCATAGAAGGTTAAAACGTTGGATAACGTTTGCAAATCATCAAATTTTACTGTACACTTTAAATTTGAACATCCTTATTGAAAGACCTTTTATGTGCGTCAAAAAATAAAGCAAATTTATAAAATTTAGTTTAATTGTCAATGGTAATATCATTACTGTAAAAAAATCATCTTATTTCTATTGTCAGTAACAATGAAAATAATAGTAATTATTAAGGGATTATCAAATCCCATATAAATATTCCCAATATATATAAGCGGATATCTGTCTGTCTGTCCGTGTGACCGTGTGTGTCGATGACGCTCGCGACTTTAAAATGATCGATGATCGTTTTTTCGAATTAAAAAATCGCAGTCGCCAGACCGGGATCCGAACTCGGGTCCTTCTCAATATCATTCAAGCTTACCACTGAGCTGTCTAGCCCTTTACGATTCTTGCTTTTTTTTAAAACATGTATTTAATTATTTAATTAATTAATTAATTAATTAATTAATTCTTAACTCAATAGATGTCTTTAATGAATAATTGAATACTTAATTTTGATAAAGCGCGATATTAAGTAATTAAAATTAATTACATATGACAGATTTCGTTAATAAATAATTCAATAGTATAATCGTTCGTTTTCATAGATATGTTTAACATTTATTTTAGTACGTAATAGTATGGTTAACAATTCACATCCGATCGCGCCTATATATTATACATGTATATAATCACCGATGACGGATAACAAATGAACTATTTTGTTTTATTAATTAAATATTAAATATTCAAATCGGGTACACATTTCGGGTTCACACAATCGGGTTTTCACATTTTATCGTTTTTCGTTTCTTAACAAATCCACAACCGACGATATTAACATCGGGCCCAATATACTAGTGTTCATATAAATCTAAAATCACTTTCCAAACACCCTACACTCACGTGCCAATTCCCAATTTTATTTTTTCATAATTTTAATTAACCGCGCTATCCGCCGAATTCAATTTGCGGAACCGATCCCTTGTGCGCAATCATTACAATACTGAGCATTTGAATTTCGGCGCGCTTTCTAAACCCCGAGAATTCGCCGCGCCGAATTCTGAATTTCTGAATTTCTGAATTCAGAAATTCCCCCTCCCCCCTCCCCCTCGCCACGACTTCAATTATATCGGCCATTGTCGGGGCCCGATGTGAAAAGCGGAATATCTCGAGCGTTTCGCCCTTTTAAACGCGCTCATTATGATTTCATAAGTGCCCGTTTTCGTGTACCGCTTTTTTGCGCGGGTCTCCCCGCTTTTGGATAATAAAAAGGCGGGAATCGTCGGACGAGTAGTTTCGGGTGTGTGTTTTAGTTTAATTAAAGTCTGCGGGGGTGTGTTTGTGTTATATTGTAGCGGTTGTTGGATGCGGCTTTGCGTTTTGTTGGTTTTCTTATGGAAAAAATTTAATTAATTTTTTTTCGGAATTTATCGTATTATATAATATATATATGTGAATGGTATTCGTTCGTTGTGGGTGAATTTTTAATTCGGGAGATTTTCTATTTTCGTGCTGGAAAATTCGGGTTAAGTGGTTGATGTACGTTTATGGAATTTTGTGAGGCTCGAGAAGAAAAACTTTAAGCAGAAAGGTAAAGTATTTGTAGTGTTCTAAAATTTATGTACGGATTCTTGCGATATTTTCGAACACAATATATGTATAAACGAAATAATCGAATACATTTTTTTATTATATAGAATACAGAAAAGCTCCTTTGAAGGATTCGACAAAAAAGGTAGATTGAGAGTTTCAAAAATTAAAAAAAAAATAGTCAAATATGTTTTATTTAAAAAAAATCCTGTAATTTGTTTATGCGAGTTCAAGTCTAAACAAAACACACCAAAAACTTGAAAAATCATCAATTCGGCTTTTGAAGAAGATCACACAAATCAAAAAAGTATTTGCAGACGGTTTACAAAATTTCTTTCAGGGAATTTCAACCTCGGAAATGAGGTTTCTTCAAATTTTCGTCAATGATAAAATTTTAAGGAATATCGATTAAAATATCCACAAAAAAAAATTTCGGAGACTATTAGCAGACCTTAAAGTTAGCTCTATAATCATTTCAATACATTTGACTAACATAGAGGAGGTGAGAAAATATTGCTTCATAACAAACCCAAGGCCTCAAATTTCTTTAATAACGGATTCAAAATTCAAAACATGAGACACTTTGCTTATTCTGTGATCTATTATTATTTTTTGAAAAATTTAGATTCATTCCTCCGCCAAAATTTTTTAACCAATCCAAGCGATATTCAAAAGGCCTTTGATAACTTCGTAGCCTCCAAAAATACAGAAGATATTCGTTACCAAATCGTCAGCGGAAGACTCTTGGTGTAAATTGGCCTAATTTTGATAAATCATTTTTGAAAATTAAAAAAGTTATACCGTTTTATGTATTACGAAATAAATCGGAAATTTCAAAAGTTACAACCTAAACAAAATTAACCCTTTGTGGTCCAGCGTACCGTGGTGGAACCGAAACTTCATTTTTTTTTTCTAGTATCTCCTGAGTTCTACACGTATTTTGACACCACTTCGATTTTAGCGTTACCAGAGACATTTAGCATTCGTTGGAATTTTTTATTATTTCGTTAACCCTTTGTGTCGCAATGGAACCGCTGGAATTCTGGCAAAAACGTGGTGAAATTGTTGTTCCAGCTGGGTACCACTGGGAAGGCTTTTCGAAAAAATATGTAAAAAAAAAATCCATACGAATCGAATAACATCAAATTCATCGATCAAAACGCAACCACCAAACCGAACACCCATCAAAACACCATCCGAACCCCCAAAACGTCTCAACCGCATAAAATTTCCCACAATTTCCGCCGCACCAGTGTCGTATGCAATTTTCATTAGCGACGTCGTCGCGGGAAATTTCCAGCAGATTTGATATTCCGACCCGAGAGCTGGTCTCCAGCCGAAAACGTCCATGAAAAATTCATGCAGCTGAGCACCGTAATGTAGGACTCCTTAAAAATAGATGCCGCGAACGGAGGCGGACAATAGGACTCGGGGGATGGGCCCCCGTGTGTGCACAATACACTTTCGGGTGTAGTACGCGCCTTATAGTTGTGTGCCGGGTCGCTTTACGTGCCCGAGTTATGGCTCTTTCGTCATTCGCTCGCCCTACGTGCTGTGTAATGTCGTCGGCTGTGTTATGGTGGTGTACAGGGTGGTTGTGAGGTCGTTGTTGACGGGGGGAGGGATCAAAGTTGTCGGTAGGCCAATCCGATGTATGGTGATTGAGGGGGTTTCGTTTTATAGGTGTACCAAGATTTAAATTTGCCGCCATTTGTAAAGTAAACTGCTAGCAACACTGAAAAAAAAAACAATTGGATAGCTGACAGGTTAGGGTTAGTAAAAATGGAGTGCTAAATGATACAACAACGTGTTTTCATTATTGAACAATTTCTCAACCATATAGTTTTGGTTTTAATTAAGAAAAATGTATCGCTGGAATTTGTATATATTGTGCAAAGTTTAGGTAATTTTTTCGTTCATCGACGAAGTAAATAATTTTGCTTTTTCTATATAAAATTTAATAATGCGCATTTAACATAGGCGTAATTTAATGTCTTCTGTGAAATATGACAGTTGACGTGTCTTACGATATGCTTATGGACATTAAAATTTCCTTGGTACGCCTGATACTCGATAAAAAATATGCACAATACACTTTCGGGTGTAGTACGCACCTTATAGTTATGTGTCGGGTCGCGTTACGTGTCCGAGTTATGGTTTTTTCGTCATTCGCTCACCCTATGCGTTGTGTGATGTCGTCGACTTTGTTATGGTGGTGTATAGGGTGGTTGTGAGGTTGATATTGGCGGGGGAGGGATCAAAGTTGTCAGTAGGCCAATCCGATGTATGGTGATTGAGGAGGTTTTATTTTAGTTTTGGTTTTAATTAAAAAATATTTGGCGTTGGAATTGGTGTCTGTTATGCAAAGTTTCTTTTGTGGACAAAGTAAATAATTTTGCTTTGTCTATGAAATTTAATAATGCGCACCTAACGTAGGCGCATCGTTTAATGTCTTCTGTCAAATATGACAGTTGACGTGTTTTACGACATACTTATGGAATGCATTAAATTTTCTTGGTACGTCTAATACTCGGTAAAAATACATATGTGAACAAAAAAAGGTTCGCCGTTACTTTTGCAAGGCAAGTCAATTGTTATATTTGACAGAAGGCATTAAATGGCCACCTATATACCAACAGATGTTAGATTTCATAAACAAAGCAAGATTATTTGTTTTTTCTCATGGACGAAGCGATTACACAAACAAGGCACAACATATCGATATTATATTATACACCAATCCCTCGATTTATGTGGTTCCACTTTAAGGCGGTCAAGAAAAATGTTTTTTTTTTTAATAAACTCTATTTCTGAAATATGCTTACGTTTATACTCACCGTGAATTTTCACCCTAATTTTAATTCAGTGTACTAAACACGTCTTTTTTATTTCATTTGTTTATGTCCACTGGGTTTTCCTTGTCATCTTTTATGATCTTTCAGATATTATTCTAACACTTAACGTGTCAAAAGTTTTGTCGTAAAGTTAACTGTAGTCTTTATTTAAAATTAATAAATTATTAAGAGAAAATTAGCTCTCAAGAAGATGAATATAATAAATCATTAACAAAACATTTATTTACTAATACTATTAAAATTATTTTTAAGATCTTGTACAAAATATAACATTCAACTTCATCGATCAATAACAAAAACTTACATAAAATCCTATTATGTAACTTTCTGAAAAAAATACATGTATAATTTTAAAATTTCGATAAAAAACCTAACATTCAAAAAAAATTATACCACCGAATCTCAAAGGAATTTCCATAATAAAAAAAACTCATAGAAACTTTACACACAAGTCACTACCAGTAAATATTTCGATAAACTTTTTTCAGCATACTGTATACATGTTCTGTCTGTATAAAAAGCCTCTTTTTATATGTGACTCAATTTCGACGCCTTTCAAACTAATGAATCCCCCAAAGAAACTCGAAGGCGCTTTGTATGGGAGCGGTTTGCATTTTCCGATCTTGTGTATGTGAGAATCGTATAGCCTTTTTTGATGTTTTTAACGTTCGCGATGGTGAATTTGAATATTTTCAAAAAGCTAGATTGCGAAGCTGAAGTTTCGAAAACGCCCGTCGTGCGGAACATCTCATTTTCATATAAGACTTTTCACAAAGTTCTTTTTTGCTTATCTTCTTTTTAGTTTCGCAATATCTGCTCAGTTTATGAACGATTATTAAATTTTTAAGTTTGAAAAATAATTTTTTCACAGTGAAAATTTTCAATATAAACTTTTTTTATATGCTCATACTTTTCAATGAAATTTTTTATTAAAAAAAATATTGATTGAATAGAATTTTTCAGTTTTTGCTGAAACACACATTATCAAAGTTCGTGACATACGTACCGTGAAACTAATGGAACCACTCTAGTGTGAAAATTGACTCGTTAATTGGATCGTATTTCAAATTCAAAAGTTAAAAATAGCTGAAAAGCGGCACAGGCTCTCACATAAATCATATCAATATTTGAATTTATTAAAATGTGGAAAGTTGGCGCGTTTTTAATTCAACTCCGCTATACAAATTCGAAGAATTTTAATCTTATTTACACGCTTTCGTATAAAGAAAACTTTTGAGTAATTTAAAAGTTATTTCGGAACCGCGTTCTCTAACGTATACAAATTCTATATGTGCGCACAAAAGGAGTCTTATAACTTTTGCTGGCACAAAGAAGACGTTAAGCGACGGATGTTTGGGTTAGATAAATGTAACAATGAAGGGATATGTATTAAGGGCATTAAATATTCCCGTATCCTCTCCGGGGTCCTGACTCAAAATAAAGTATAGCACGTTTCGATGCTCGTACGTTTTATGGCTTGAACGTAAGGTTTGATGTGTAAGCTTTTTATGGGAAAAATAAAATCGAGGTCTCTTGATTCGGATGGGTTTTTCGGCCGTGTCAGCTGTCATGTAAATGTTGGTTTTTTTTACGAAATATTCTTTTGATTTATGAAAACGCGATATAGAAAGTCGACAGTTTAGTTTCACTGATCGTCGATGTCGAACGATTAGAAGCGCGGAATTGTGATGCTGGTTTTCAGAATTCAGATCTTAAGAGTTGCCTTCCCTTATGAGGGAATATGTCAAAACTTCTGATGATATATTGGATGGGCCACGTCCTGCATTGGACGTTATAATATAGGCTGCATATGATGATGATATATTGCGTTTTCGTTGATGAATTATGGAGTATTGAAAAGTTTTGACAAAATTTTGGGCATAATTATAACAAAAGTAGTTTGTAAAATTTAGAAATTTTCAACATAGAATAAACTCGTGTATTTACGAAGAATAACATGTTAACATTTTCGGGTTATATCCGAATTATAATGTTTTACTAAGCCATTGATGTTAATATCGTACCCGCGGGCGTGCGGCTGATGAAGTCGGGATTCGGACACAAAATTCGAATATTTATTTTTAACCATTAATGTGCTGAACGAAAAACAAGCAAAATAACCTTTAAAATAAAATAAAACATAAACATCCTGAATATTCATGTATACGAATGGCTAACGACGATCTTGTTCATTCGAGCATTGTTCCTTGGCAAAATAATTTGAAAGCGTTATTAATTTTGACTTATTATTCAATAAGTCAAAATTAATAAGTTAGGCCGCATATTGTGTGAATTAAGGTGGGTTCTCACAGTGAGCGTAAAAGTAAGTTTATTTCATGAGCCCAAACCTTATCGTTAAGGTATAAATTTGAATGTGAAGTTTTGATATGGTACTTGTCACGCAACGTTTGTGTAGTCACTTTTTATATGAAAAACGCAAAAAATCTTACGTTTTTTACAAAATTGAATTTTGTCTGTTGGTATAATTAAAAAAATTAAATGTTTGACGTCATCTGTCAACCATGACAGTTGACGTGTCTTAAGATTTCCCTATGGAAGGCTGAGAAAGACTTTCATTGCTGACACAGAGTTTCGCAATCTAGTCAAAAAAGGCATTGAGAACCACAGACGCAAAGCTCAGCTTTGTAAATGATAAAAGATCTCATTCTAAACGATGAAGGTCGGAGATTCGCCAGCTGAAAAAATAACTTTAATAAAGGGTGTTAAATTTTGTTGAAGTTTCACCAAAATCCGCGCGATTTTTAGCGTTTTTTTTTTCACGAAAATCGCGATCACACAATCGTTGCATAACATATTCGAGAGATTTAAAAACTGAATAGACAACAGATGGACAAATTTTTCGACATAAAAAAGGGCGAAACTCCATGTAAAGCGTAAAACTTAGGCCATGAAAGAGAAAACGAATACGTTGCTAAATGTGTTAACGAAATAGAGACATACATTTTCTTGTCCGGTGACATCCTGAGATAATGCGCCATCGTAAGACAAAGTTCAAAATTTTGCCTTCTCTAGAAATATGGTTTAATATTCAAACGAATTTTTTTCATAATAATTTTAATATGATGGATAGATATTTTAAATTAAATTTTTATATTATAAATTTAGTATTAAATAGGCTCGATGTTAATAACATCGGCTGTGGATTTGTTAAGAAACGGAAAACGATAAAATGTGAAAAGCCGATTGTGTGAACCCGAAATGTGTATCCGATTTGAATATTTAATATTTAATTGATAAAATCAAAATAGTTCATTTGTTATTGACGCAGACCACTGTCATCGGTGATTATATACATGTATAGGGGATTCAAATATTTTTTTCACTGCGTAATAATCGATGAATTGCATAAGTCAATAGGGACGATTTTATAAGCATGATATTATAGACGTTAATTGTATACTCACAAAGACCATATACGCATGACGAATTATATATAGGGGATCGACGCGTCACTTTAAAGTCGCGAGCATCATCGACACAGATAAACAGACAGACAGGCACAGAAATCCGCTATTATATATAGGGGATGGTCTTTAATGGTATGAATTTAAACGGCTGTAATCGCTACATAAAGAACGGCTAAAAAACGAACTCCGAATTTAGTCTTTATGGTCATTATAATAACGGCTATTATCTTATCCTATATAATCTTATATTCTGGAGATATTTCAAGGGCACGGTTATAAAATGTTTGCATATATTCAATTTTTGTTTTATTACATCACGCAACGGCCCGGTTATAAAATAATTTTTCATAGATATATTCAATTTTTAGTTTATTACGTAATAGTATAGTTATCAATTCACAGCCGATGTTATTAACATCGGGCCTATATACTAGTACGAACGCAAAGCGGATAGGGAGAGCGCAGTTTTCTCAGTCTATGCCTCGTCTGCTTCATCGGTTATCATTGCGATAAGCTTACCGGACAGAAACCAGAACCTGACATATATAAACACGCATATTGATGGCCGAATAGTCTTCCCCGTAGACATTGGGCGTAGTTGTCGAGTCCCCGAGTCCCGAGTCCGGATTTAAAGTTTGTTTCCAGAGTCCAAAAACCTTAGTCGCGCTCCGGGTGAAAATTTATCGTGGCCGTCGTGTGTTGATTCGCATTTTAGCGTTATAAATGCGCGAAAATATAGCCACGGAAGAGGGTGGATGTTGTAAAGTGGCAATTTCGCGCGTGCACACCTAAGATCATCTCTGTATCGCGAAACAAAGCCGGAAAATGCTTTCGACGTTCAACGCAATTTTCGCGCTGAAAATCGTGGGGGTTTGCGATTTTTACCGTGTCGTAAAATAAATAAAATGATCTAGATATTGTGCGCGGAATGTGTTTATGAAACGCCTTATAAAGTCTAACATAATACAAAAAAACAATAGAGTTTAGTGATGGGCAATTGCAAAAGAATTATATAACATATTAAATGCAAACTTTCACTAAAAATTATCATCATCATCAAGACTTCTCCAATTTTGAACACGTCTCAATAGAATAACTCTCATTCTATTCAATGTTTTGTTATACACTCATTCCCCGATTTATGAGGTAAATATGTTCCGCATAAAAAAAGAATATGGACCCTTACAAAAAATATGTGAGGTTCCAAAGTAAAATTTATGCGAACATTATAAAATATGTTTGAAAAATGAAAAAAAAAGTATTAATAAAAGAATTTATTTAGAAATTATATAAACTATATTAAAAATTGGCATATTCATATGTTTATATGAAGATATGTACACTGAGTATATGTGCAGTTCTTTGTTTTCTTTCGCAATTCCTTTTATACACTTCCAGTTCTTCACACGTTCATTTTCCACGAAAACATTTTATAATAATTCTCTCCATCTACAACTTCTTTTTCGAATATACTCATTAAATATTTACAAAAAATAATAGCATCTAATAAATATTCCATTACGACAAAACAATATTAATGTACAGTTTCTACGTAACAGGTGCGATGATGAAGTTTCGCTTCCACAATATAAAAACCTCTTTTAATACACTTTCTCATTATTCACGATCGATAAGCACAAGGCAAACGAAATTCATTATACGTTATGAAACTTTCCGTTAAGCGTTATATTTTCAGGCGTAGGAAAAAAATCTAGAATATTTAACAGCGACGCTTAATGAAAAATGTGCGAACGATGCCCTTTCAATCCGTCGTCGTATTGTTCGTAAGTATCGTGAATTTTTATGAAAAATTCCATAAATAATTCACGAGACGAGAGTGCTTTTTTGCGAACACGAACGATTCATACAGTTGCAGACGGAAAAATGAAAACTCGTTAATACTAAATGTACTTCAATATTTAATTGATCGTTCCGAGTATAGTGCGTGTTATATTTCGTTAGATTTTCATAATAATAAATGCGATCGTATGAATCTGACGTTTCGGCCAAAGATCCGATTAATAGACTTCCAAGAAAACGGATTTATATAAAAGAGAGAGAATAAAGGAGGAACAAAAAAAATACAAAGGTAAAACCGATTCGCTGACAATGGTACTGTCGTTAAATAAACGATGGACATATGTCTTGCCCGTTGCGATATTTTTTCAGAGAGCGCAAAAAATATCTCGATTATCTATATTATATAATAAAAATATCGTACTTGGTCGAATGAAATTATTATATTTTGTATGTAATATCAAATTGATGAAAAATTAATGCGTAATAATGTATTGTTTATTTAAAAGAAATTCTGAAAATACATTACACTTACACGATATTGAAAACAATGAATACATTAATCGAAAGAAATATAAACATTTTGATAAATTCACTCGTTACAATATAAAAAAATTAACCTCAAAATAACTTTCAATCGAATAAAAAATACGAATTTCCAAAAAATATCCGTCGTTAAACAAACTCGAAAATTAACCGATGAATATTGAATGTTTCGTCCCGCGACCTCCTTCGGGGCGCCGTTAACGCGCCGAAAACGATTTTTTCGTTTAACGGTTTCAATTTATCCAACGCCCGTTAAGAGTGGGCTAAGAGACGTTACATGAAATTTTCAGTATGGGCAGGTGTCGACGTTTAACGGCCGGTCCGCAACGAGCGGGGAAAATCCTCCCGAGGAAAAGCCGGGAAAGCGAAGGTTAAATCGGGATTGATTTTTAGAATTGAAACTTCGCTTAACAATTTTTTTTGTGTATTTTTGAAAAATCCCTGTCATATCGATATTTAAATTAATTTTTAATGGAAAAAGTTTTGATTCGTTTCCTTTCGACGGATTAATTTTGTTTGACGGACGCGCTTAACTTTTAATAGAATTTTATTGATATATATATAAATAATATATTTAAAAATTAGTAACTTTTCGGGGAGAAAAAAAAAGGTTGCTTTTGCTTTATATAACAAACTTTTGTTAAACAATGAAGCCTTGTAACATCAAAGTCGATTTGAAAAAAAAGGGTTGAGTGATCAAAAACGATCGGAGCGGAAAAATCTCAACAAGCTTTTAATGGATTATCACCAAAATAGAAAAAAAAAATGGTCAACGTTACAGATTTTTTTCATCAAAAATATTATATTCTATAGGAGCGAAATAAATATTGAAAAAGAAAGTAGGTTAAGATTTATATTTGTATTTATTTACCTCTAGGGTTTATTAATTTTATATCCTTAGACAACCCCCAATGGTGCACTTGCTGAGGGTCACACAGTGGACTCATAAAAAATGAAATATAACACGAAAAGCAAAAAACCTAACATTTATGAATAGGAGGATAAATAAAATAATAAATATGACTCGCATGAGAAAATATACGTTACATAAATAAAATGTAAAGTGTTAACGCCGCATGACTACGACAATATATAAACAAGAAAATCTTCCGGAAAATCAAAATGAAAAAGAAAATGCCGAAAGATAAAATCAAATAACCTAATTGCATGTTGCCTAATGAATATTAATCAATGTTACTGATATTCAGGGACGGATCCAGAAATTTTTCAATGAAGGGGAAGGGAAAATTTTTCAGTTTTTTGTTTAATTTGTTAAATTTTAAAGATTTTTTTCGTTAATACAAAATCTTTATAAATCTATAACATCAGTTCTTAATTTTTTGACTGATGTGCCAGCAATTTTTTTATTTCCAAATAGTTCGTAGTTCTCAGTGAAAAATAAAAAAAATCTGATTGGTTTCAAAATGATCATTTGAATAATCTATAATAAATATCATTTGCTAGTTAAAAAAAAGATTATTTGTTTAATATTATTATATGAAATATCTTAATAACTTATCATTTTTTTGTATGTCAAAAGATCTATACAAGTGTTATCTAGTTTATTTTGTCATGTTCCCCCTCTTATCAAAATATTTAAATTACTTAACAAATCTGAAACGAAAATCATCTAGCCATTTTACTCAAAATAGCCACAATACAAATACAGTTGAATAGTCACTTTACTTTTATCTAGCCTGTAGAATCATTTATTTTTAAATATACAAATATAGCAGTTTTTTACTTATTTTGGAAAATCAAGGTTACAATATCAAAAAAATATTTTCAAAAATGAGTTTTTGCATTTATTTTGTGAAAGAGATCGATGATTTCGAAAATGCACGAATCAAGAAATTATACCATGATCTACAGGGTATCATTTCGTTCACCGCCAGATTATTATATCGTACATAATTTTTGAAAAAATTTTATATACCTAGATATAAAAATCATCAAAAATTTACCATGTTACACAAAAATAAATATTATTTATCGTCGAGCAAAAAGTGAACACACGATTCTAAGCTCCCAACACGACGCACAACACGAAATTACATTCACTCTCATCCCGAATATTTCAAAACAAATAAGTGCCGAAACGACAAAGCCCTCGCGAGCACCCATCACGAAAACAAACACACGAGAGACACGAAAAGCAAAAAAAAACCATCAAAGACTCAGATACCGTTTGAAATAATGCGACAAGTCGAAAAGCGGAATTCGCATACACCCCAGAGACCGACCTGTCGCGAGATTGAATTCCCTTTTTATTAAATATCCGATAAGACATGTCCGTATCGTGGAAAATTACGGCATCCAGCATGAAGCACATCCATTTTATCGGTTTTCCCTGGTCTTTTGTTTTCTTTGCCGTCAGCATGCATGTTTTATACACCGAGACGTTACACGGACAACGGAAAGGGGTTTTCGGGAGAACAATGCTGCCACTAAAACTGTGCGATATTAACACGCGAAAATATTTATGGGTCCCGAGGGAATGTTTTACGATAACGTCCCGGTACGGTGTTGCGATGCAAAACTAGCAAAATTGCTATGAATTTGTAAAAATAATCGATTTGATTGGGTTGGATGCGAGGCGTCGACATTTGGAATTGTATGATTGTTGTTAGTGATGTTTTAGAGGTCAACAGTTTAGGTTTTTTGGACGAAGCGGTATCGGTGATGAAAGTTAAATAATCAATTGTGTGATCGAAATATAAAATGATCATGTATAATTATTTTCTTGAAAGCTTGAATTAGTCAATATACAGCTTTTACGCTCCAAATCGAATTCAATCTTTTTTAAATTAAATTCAAAGAAATTTCATAATTTCATGAAAAATTATAAAACAAGATTACATGAATTTGATGTAATTATAAAAATATAATCAATTCTTCAATTCGATTTTGATAATCTCAGATGGTGATTTTTACACACAAAATTAATTTAACTTTTTAATAAATCGATCTGAAAATAGATAACTTGGATATGATTCAATGATTGTCACTATCTGGAAAATCTTCCCCATCTAGAAATTTCTCAAAAATATCGCTATCTGGAAGAATAGTCTCTCGAAAATATATTTCACAAAATATTTCTCTCAAAAGAATATTCTCCTACGAAATATGAAAAAAAAAATTAAAATATATATAATAGATTGATCTTAAGGTTAAGCCTAATAAGGTTTAATGGATTTTGTGAAAGCGTTACATAATTTCAAGCATGTTAATGACACTTGAAACATATCAAAATAATTTTGAAAATAACGATATCGCAGGTATCTAATTTTCGTAAAATTTAAATTTAATTCATTACTTTACTTAAATTCGAAACATTTTTTTTTAAGAATTTTCATTTAAATATTTTACCTTGGAAATACATGTATTTATTTTCAAATAAATAGGGCTGATATTTATTATCATTTTTTAAATACGGGGATATTTACATATATTTTTAAACTATTGAGAGGAATATACTTTTGAGAAGAGTATGCTTTTGCAAGAAATATTCTATGAGATATATTTTCGTAAGACTATTCTTCCAGATGGCGATATTCTTGAAAGGGTTTTCGATGCGGGGAATTTTTCAAATAACGATAGACACCGAACTTTTAATCCTTGAATCTCGAGTCTGGATTTAAGATTATTACCCGCCGAGTCCGAGTCCAAGTCTGAGTCGAGTCGGGTTCAGAAACTCTAGTATAGACTGATGAAGAAATGAAATCCCAAGATTCCGAATATTTATTTTGAACATTTAAATTACTTGCATAAACAACAAATTAAAATTCACAAACATGATAAAATCGAATATTATGATGAAAATTTCAAAATAATAAATATTTAATAAAAAATTAATGAAATTTGTATTATAATTATAAGATCAAAAACTGAAATATTATCCAATAAATATACAAAAAATTAATACACGCCTATAATTACAGAGTCTATATTAAACGCCGTCAAAAACACACGCCTCAACTTTAAGGACTGCCGAAAGAAGAATGTATTAACACTCGGCAACAACATGTAAATGGTATCACTGTACCGAAATTCAGTGAAACCGAAATAACAAAACAACAAAGGTTCTGCGTTTATACGAAGCCACGTGTGCCAGGGGTCCGACGAACGGTTAATTAACAAAGTTTACAGTTCTGATTAACTCGCACATCGTTCTTTACGGTCTTATCGGCCGTAAAAGACTGACTGCCTGAAATTAACAGGTCGTGTGTATATTAAATGAAAACATCGATTGAATTTATCAACTTTGTATGTAGAATCGAGTATTCGATTGCTGGAAATATGTATTCATGCGAAATGATACCGCCAACCTTAAATGGTTTAATTAAACTTGAGTTAATTGAAGATGATAATATTTAACATATTGATATGTAATTCAAAAGCTCAAAGTGTCTTTCATACGAATTAGTTTTGGTATTTTCGATCTCTTAAGTATTTTATCAAAATTAATATTTCATGGAAAACTTTCAGTCGTAACAAAGGAGGCTCGCAGATACGTCGCTGCTAAAAATAAACGATTTCATCATGGTCCTCGATGAATGGAAAACCCTAAAAGTTTTTCCATCAAATATCGAATTGAATGGTTTAGTGTGTGGTCCGATGTAATCTTTTCAATAAATATGATGTGCTAGTTCATAATTAAACTTTTCGTTTATACGCTTACGTATTATGTTATTATGGGAAAAGTTCATCCCCTACGGATGGACTTGTAAATTATTAATGCTAAACTTGTTAATTTAACAATATCGGACGTTATATTACTAATTTTCTAACCGATTTTTGTTGAACTTCTGTTGTAATTTTTTTTTATTAGTATTAATGTCGTTTCAAGGATAAACGAAACGACATTTTTCGGATTTCCCCAAGGACTTTCTTTCAATATCAATCTGATTAAAAAGAAAACGGAATTTGCCCGGAACATAATTAAAATCGAGCCGTTTATATTATGAAAAAAAATTGAGGGAATGAATGGTCGAATAAATTACTGAAATATGTTTTAATATTTCATCAACATTCAAATACTAGTGATAGGCCCGATGTTAATAACATCGGCTGTGAATTTGTTAAGAAATGGAAAACGATAAAATGTGAAAATATTTAATAACCGTGCCGTTGCGAAAAGTCGATGCCCGTACCCGATTTGAATGTTTAATATTTAGTTAATAAAATCGAAATAGTTAATTTGTTAATGTCACCATCACGAATACGTACATATAGGCAAAGCCAGTAGTTAGCATCATATTATAGACGTTAACTGTATACGCATAAATATCATATTAGAATATCTATATCTTTTATAATTCGAACAAACACAAAAATCCATGATTATATATAGAGGATGTATTGAGAATAATTTGATTTATCGACGCCATAATTTTAGGTCATTTCACCGAAAAATTGGTTGTATTATGAAAAAATAAGTGACTAAAATATTATGCATGAAAAATTGTGTCGTTGACTTACAAGAAATAATTGTTTTTTTTCGGTCAAATATTAAAAAAATGAAAAAATAACGACGATTAAAAAAAGTGATTGCAGCTTTTATCAATCAGCGTAAAAGGTTTTAAATATCAAAATTTCGATATTCTTATGCACTTTTTTGATTAACGATCTATTCTATTATGTCAAAAACATTAATATTTTAAGACCCAAAAAATTAAATAAAAACGAAAAAAAAACACACAAACAAGAGGAACCTCACATAAATTCTCGCGCGAACGAAACCTCCCATTTTCGATAAGCCTTTTACATTATTTATTAGCCCTGTACGTACGCACGCGCGCATTATTGCCGACTTGAGAATAAACAAAGCAGACTGCCGAAATCTAATTTCGCACAACTTTCGTGTACGAAAAACCCGAAATTTTTACACACTCCCCCCAGAACGATGCGAAATAATACGGGCACGCGAGTCTGCGGTTTCGCGGTTAACCTTTGAAGTTTCGGTTCGACGCTCGCAACATAAACGTCGGGAAAATTGAAAACTGAATATACATTCCGGAGGCTGTGTTTTCTGTGGTCGTTCGTTCTCGACGCCTCGTCGTTGCGCTAAGTGAAAATAACGGCGGAAAAGTAGATAAAAATAAAGGGAAGGTCGTAAAGGGCGGGCCGCGTTAACTGGTCCGGCCCTTTTACTTTTTATTTTTTGGAAAAGTTGCGCTGAAGGTGGGCAATAAAGTTCGACGCTTTGAATTCGGATCGTAAACAATCTGAATGGGGCACGTGTCGAATTTTTGATGCTGTAATAATGAGTTAAGTACTCTATAATAATATCAATAAATTTAAAAAAATATTTTTCCTAATAACCTTCTTTCTTTCTTTCTACAAGCATAAATATTCACTTTTATATAAAAATCTTCAGATTTCGAACTGAAAAATGAATTAAAATTATTTTAGGTTCCATATTTTTGTAAAAAATTTTACATGAAGGAAATTTTGTAATGACCTGAATACGTTAAAATCAAAAGAGGTAAAGTTCAGAGAATGTGATAGATTATCGAAGATATCCAATTAAATTCATATTATTTGTTTTGGGTACGAACTCAAAAATCATAATTTGAAACCAACTCGATGCTTTACAAATACAGAATTTTTTTATTGGTTGACTGCTATCTTTAACATGATCTTTCTCATATATTTTGATGTGGATTTTGGTCAGTAACATGTCAGTATCAGTCTTCAAAAGCTGCCTGTTGAATGGATTATTTGTTAATAAAAAATCCCTAGATCTAAATTTTTGAAAACCACACCTAACTTTAATTACATCTCTACTGCACACATTAAAAGTATTTTTAGTTTTCGAAATTGTGTTCTTCTTTTGATAAAATTATATTGAAAAATGCTAAAAATAATCTCTATTATAAGACATTTCAAAAATTTCGATGGGCTATTTAATGTTCACTTGCTAGGTCAAAATTTAATAAATACTGAAAAGTATTTTTCACATAGAAAAATAGTTTAAATACAGATGTAACTCGTTGTTTCGAAGTTAAAGAGTTCGAAGAGGAAAAATATTTTACCATCGGAAAAATGTATGATGAGTTTCGCATAATATAAATTAAAAAAAAATTCAAATTATCGAAAATCCGCATTTTTAAAGAATCGAAACCCCCGAATTATTTATTATACTCCTTTCGAAATCTGAAGAGAAAGAGGGCGGCGTCTGATTTAAATTAAGAGCGATTTACCCGACGATAAATCGGAAAAATCGTCGCCGAAGAAAAAAAATCACGACAGTAATCATAATGAATGTTAAGATGAAAATTTTCGGTTTTTCATCCGAAGCGTAAAACGCGAAATTATCCCCCGGCCGCCCTCACTAATCTCGAACACCGAAAATGGGTCCATTTTCCGCGGAAAAATCAAAGGGAAATTCCACAAAGACGAAACTTACCGATATGAAGAAGCGCGTCTATTGTGCGGCTCCTCCTTTTCTGACGATCATTTTGCCTGAAAGCGAAAAAAAAAATCAGCATTTTTCATATAAATTTTAATTCGAGCCGAAAAAACGCGGCGAAAGAGCGCTCGTTTTTAATCACGATTTTAATTTATGGCCGACGGTACCCAAAGAGGTGACGGTAAATTTTCGCCATGGTACATATTTTACTATGTGTACCATCGTCTCGGTGGCGATTCGACTTGGCGACCTCCGAATGCATATTCATTAAATGCAAATTTGGCCAGTCTCCACTCCGGGTCGCCGCACATACACACATTTTATATATGCTACGTGAATATATATATAACGGGGTTTAGGCAAAGTCGAATGTTCCAGTTCGGTTGTTAATATGAGTTTAGGTCTGTAATCAGCGATGTTCAATGGGTTAATGCTGATGTACAAGCAAGAGGTTGACGTCTTAATCTATGTTGTGAATGATTTCTTGAAGAATAAACTGTGTTTTTAAAATCATAGAACATACCGCATTAATATCAAAGGTATATAAATTTCATATTCATGAGAAGTTTAATTTTAAAGTCATTTTATAAAGCGCCATGAAAAAAACAAAATCCAAATATTAACTATCGCTGAAACGTTTGAAAGAGTTCCGTAATGAGGTTTTCAAATGCAAAAGCTTTTTTCATCACATTCAAGAATTTTTATATAAAAATGACATTAATATCATCACTGTAATTTTATATGTTAATATTAGGTCAATGCATAAGTTTCATCATATTTTTTCGATAGTCAATTTTTTTTTTCCTTTCTCCGAACTAATCTGTACTTATAAACTATTCTATTAATTATGTGAAGAATACTTCGCTTCCAGAATTTTAATGTTTTGGTCTAGCTAGTGAATAATAAATAGCCCGTATAATTTTTTTAATGTTTCAGAGCATTTATAACATTTTTTACTGCACAAATTTTGTAAAAATAATAACTCAACCACGGCAACTAAAAATACTCGTAATGTGTACATTGCAGTTAAAGAGTTAGAATTACTCAGTGGTTTTGTAAATTCAGATCTGAATATTTTTAATTAACTAGACAAACGTAATCATAAAATTGGCCATAATTAATGCTAATCTATTTTTAAATACAAAAGAGATCATATTATTAAAGATAAGAATTAACTGATAAAAAGGTACAATATAGGTATCGCATCGGGTTAGTACAAAAATAAGATTTTCGATTCGAAAAAATACGATGAAATTTTCGCATTGACCTAATAGTACGTTACATAAACAACGATATATTTCATACATTTCCCCATATAACATCGATGATTGATTACGGCCGAAAGAGTCGACAACATATCGAAACATTTGAAAAAAAATTAATGGAAAAATGTTTGACAATCGTTACATGCACGGCTACATCAATGTCGACGTTTTATGCGATCATACGAAAACACGTCGTAAAAAACGTAATACACAAATACTAAAAAAGGGGGAAGACCGAAATAAATTCTGTTATAATAAATTACAGTGATTGCGATTTTCGGAATCACTGGGTCACACTCGATAGCAAAATACGTAATGCGTGTGTTCGTAAGGTGATTATGGGTTGTTGGAAAAGTCGCGCTAAGCCTTTCTGAATTTTCACGTCACGTTTCGGTGTGACTCATTCTCGATGAATGTCTGAAACGGGTTTTAATGCTTTTCCTGTGTAATTTCAGAACGTCAATTCCATTACGACTACCATAGTATTATATAAAACGCACGTAAAATGAATAAAATATAACAGTAAATTTGCAATAGTGACTTTTCACTTAGGATAATGAAAAAATTATCATTTTCATCACTGAAGATTGTGTATATAAATATGTTTAAATGTGTGAGTCTGAATATTGTAGAATCTTATGTTTATCGATAAATCCCAACAATTACGATAAAATGATTATACAAATATGAAAAAATCTCGTTTACGCATCAGCCCGTCAGAGATCAGAGGTCAAACCGTCAGAGGTCGACCCGTCAGGACCAACCTGTTTATCATATCAAGTTATTTTAATACAAACTGCCAGGACAACGTCTTCCAGATTCAGTTAATTAGAGCGTAAAAATAACAAAATCATAATATGTACCTAATGCATACCTATGATTAAGATTTTCCATTACAAACCAATATTCATCGATCATCAAACTGCAACGGTAACACAAATTCAAACCACATAACAATTTCATCATAAAAATGCATTCAAACCGATAAGAAAATCAATCTCACCATTGACCCATTTCTGACACTCTCGCGAACGCAACGCACTCGCAATAATCACCTATTCAACAACAATCAACATTGCAACCGCTCGAAACGAAACTATAATTAAATCCCACAGCGGATTTTCCGCAGCCGGAAAAACTCCCCGACGTACGTCACATTTCCATTAACGCGATTGCAATTTTCCGTCTCGGCGAGGGACCGCGGCGGCCACTCTCGCGATTTTTCAGCTCTGCTTCATTAAATTACACGAAAGCTTTTCATTATTCCCCTGAAACAATACGGCCACCGATTTTTCCAGGCTTCTCCCTCCTCTGAGGGGTTTCTTGGGGCCGCTAATCCCATTCGGTCCGCCCCGTTTCGGATCCTAGTTTCAATTAAGTGTTCCATTCATTCCAGAATGTTCGCTCGTGTTAGTTTTTAATCCGTCGCCGGATGAATGGAGGGTTCGGGTTTCGGGGATGAATCGTACCGTTGGATTTAATTGACGAAGATGATTAGCAAGCGATTCAGCTTCGATATAATGGATTTCGTAAATAAATACGATTGATAAGAAGACGAAATGCTGAGTAAGAAAACAATTTGATATACGAGATTCAATTTCAATATAATTGTTTTAGAAATATCATATTTTAGTTAAATTATATTATAAACAGGCGCGGCTCGTGCATGGTACTGCGGCGTGGCACGACGACTGGTCCAAAGACAATCCGCCCAACGACAACTTGTCCAAGCGACAATTGGGCCAATGGACAATCCGTCCAACGGACAATTCGTCCAACGGATAATTCGGCCACGACAACTCATCCAACTCGTCCAACTCGTCTTGGAGAAGTTGTCATCGGACGGATTGTCTTTGGACCAGTCGTCGTGCCACGCCGCAGTACCCTGCACGAGCCGCGCTTGGATACATATAAATGCTATGATTTTTTTTATACATATTATACAATTATTTATTTTAATAATTTGAAATATAGGGATTTTTATATAAACAAAAATAGATTCAAAGACTTCTTGATAAGACTACTAACAGCCTAAGTTGTAAGTCAGCCTAAAAACTCAACAATATAATAAACATAATTCATTTTTTGATTCAAAAATCGTTTTCGCACCAAAAAAAACTCTCACATCTTTACAACCGGACTTTCGCGGTTTTCAACGATCACTCACATCGTTAGCACGCTACACCAGAGGTACAGTCGAGCCGTTTAATTACTGTAACGACGCACATTACCGAGGATTATCTCGATCGGCGCACCCCCGCAACAATCGAAAAGGAAATTGATACGTTGAAAAGAGGCGCGCGAATGGCCGCTCTCTAAACGAAAAAAGCGCATCGGACAATGTGCAATATAATTGCACTTCACCCCCATCGGTGCTTTATAGTGCGGAAAGCGACCGACGGAAACGACGTTGTGTACGACCGACGAAAACCGATGATGCGTCGTTTTCAATAACGTTTTGTTGCGTGGTAAAAGCGGCGTGGTGTTCGATTGGTTCGTATTATATTGGGTGTGGTGAAGATGATTGTTGAGATTAGAACATGTTTTGTGATTGCTCATTTTCTTGGTTTGAACCGTCAATAGATGGCGCTGATGATTGTCGATATGCGAATGATTTTCATTTTGTTAAAGTACTGAATCAGTGCATAAATTTGATTTTTCATATAATACATAGGATAAAATCGATTAATTTTTAAATTTTATTTGGAATTTTTTAAAAATCTATCATTCTATAGAAAAAAAGTACGATCACCAACAATAATCCCCTATATATAATAGCGGATTTCTGTGTGTGTGTTCATGTGTTTGTCTGTTCGATGACACTCGCGACTTTACAGTAAACGTTTATAATATAATGCTTATTACCTACTGCTTCTGGCTTTGCCTATATGTCGTAATTGTAACAATAATAAATGAACTGGTTTTATTAATTAAATATTAAATATTCAAATCGAGTACGGGCATCGGGTAGCCTATATGTAAAAAACAAATAAAAAATGAACTATTTTGATTTATTAATCAAATATTAAATATTCAAATCGGGTACACGTTTCGGGTTCACACAATCGGGTTTTCACATTTAATCGTTTTTCGTTTCTTAACAAAACCACAGCCGTTGTTATAAACATCGTGCCTATTTACTATTATAACTATATTTTCCATTTTCGACACGCCGATTCGAAAAATTGAATAAAACAACACAATCCTCATATCCACAAACATTCCCGCCAATGATAATCCACCGACCATTTCCATTAAAAATCAATCAATCACTCACATAACATATTCAATTAAACCTCGCTATAGATCCAAAATACACAAAACCCACCCAGTTGCATACATGAATACATAACGTTCGGCACACGAGGACCACCGCGAAATTCCGGCAAACTTGGAATCGAACAATTGTTAATTTTCCGCTGAAGTTACCCATGGAGTTGCTGAAACTGTATGCACACGCGGAGGCTTTCGTGTGTGCGTTTCAGGGCTGATTTAGTGCTGAAAGCCCTAATTGTTGTGGGGAGGCTCGCCCGCGCGGACCATAACTCACATCGACGCCCTCCGGGTTCCGGGAAAATCGGGAAAAATCCCGACCGCCAAACCGGAAAAGCTGCGGTCGAAAAGTCCGCCCGGAAAGAATGTGCGAAAGCGCGAATCGAAAAAGCTTTCAATTTTTCGATTGGGAATTTTAATATTTTTAATTGGATGATTTAATTTATTTTCAATTTATATAACGTCATTATTCAGTCCATGTATACGTCACATTTCAAGTGTAAACTTTTGTTTGTTTACATCCCTACTCGTTTGGGTATACCCGAATTATTGATTTTGGTTTGAATGTCAACTGTCAAATTTTACCTACATCTAATGGCGTCCAAAATAAAAACATTAAGTATCATACTTGGGTTAGCGTTTTAGCTTGAGTTGTGAAAACGTGTTTAAAACAAACTCTCGATGTTCAAACTGACACGCGTATTTAATTAAAATACCAATTTCCACCTTATTCATATTTAGCATAAGAGCGTTATCTGAGTGCAAATAACTTAAATTGTCGTGCCTCACTAACAATTGAACTAGAGCTGTATTGAAGGTGTATAAACAGACTAGTTTTTTCGTACACAAACGAAGTTTACACTCAAACTGTAACATATATATTGACTGGCGTTCCCAACCAAGTATATAATAACGCATTATTGTATACATGGACGGGTCATTTCACGCCATGTGTATATATCGCCTATCACTTTGACAAATGATAACGGCACGGTTACAAAATAATTTTGCATAAATATATTCAATTTTTATTTTATTACGTAATAATATGATTATCAACACCCGATGTTATTAACATCGGACCTATATTAACTAATTCTGTTTACAAAATCTAATTTGACAAATAACACGAATTAATTAACATAAAACAATCAATCACTCTAATTGTTGTTTTGTTATTGAAATATTGAATGACACTATTGAACGAAGCTCCGAATATTTAAACAAAAATCGATTAACACCCAAGTTTTTCGAGTCGGCCGATATCCGGATGGGGGCGCGGGGCTACGCCCTTCCCCCTCCCCGGAAAATCCCACCCCCCCGCGGAAAAGCGTGGAAAGGGGGCGCCGCCAGGAATGTTGTAATATCACAGCGCGCGGAGATTAATGACCGTACTCTGACCTTAGTTACAGTAACCCGGAATGCTGTATAATAAATTTACCGAAATGTTGTTTTTATTCATGGCGGACATTTTTGTGCGTATGTAAATTTTACGGCGCGATACTAAGGGCGAAGTCGGCGGTTCGGCTCTTAACGGGGTACACGTGTAATTTGGTATGGTGATGAACTTATTATGTTCGGATGTTTAAAAGATGATTGCTAATAAATTGTTTTATTATTATTTAATATGCCGTCATGTAAATGTATTGTACATTGTAAATGTATTGTACATTGTATTGTAAATCCCCCTATAATTTCAAGATAGATTCCACTTTATAGAAGGTTAAGGTTTTTCAATTTTAATTTTTTTTTTTACATATTTATATGTTAACTACTAGGTTAGAATCTATTTGAATAAAAATTGAATTTTAATGCATTTTAACGATAATGGGGAGGGAGGGACGTTATAGGGGGGTTTACTGTATTGAATTTATTTATTTGTTGAAGCTAAGTGAGAAATTTTGTAGTCAATTGATAGATGTTATTGCTCAATTTTATTCTGATTATGAGACTATTTAATAGGAAATAGTTTTCTGTATTCAAACTAGGTTAAAATTACCTTTTCTTTGTCTAATTAATAAAAAATGTGAATACACATTTTTCAAACAACTTTTACGTTCAAAATTATACTTTTAAAATTTAAATTCAACCTTTCATACTTAAAATGAAACCTTTTACGTATCAAATTTAATTTCTTCATTTTTAAATGTTTTGTTATTTCATGAAAAACCTAAAGGAAATGATAATTTCATATTTAAAGTATTTACTTTTAGATGGATCTATAGGAAAAATATACTAATTAGGTATGTATTTTTTTTTTTTAAATAACCAACAAAGATCATCAAAGTCAAATTGAAGAATAGATTATATTTCATTGATTGCTACAACAGTTTTAATAATATAATTAATTTGATTTTTAAAAGTTCCGTTTGATGTTTAAAGGTTGAATTTAGAAGATCAAAATAGTAAGATATTTTTGTACAATAAACGTTATAATGATACTAGTAAATAAGCCCGATGTTGATAACATCGGCTGTGGATTTGTTAAGAAACGGAAAACGGTAAAATGGGAAAACCCGAAATGTGTACCCAATTTGAATATTTAATATTTAATTAATAAAATCAAAATATTTAATTTTTTATTGTCACCAGACGTCATATAGGCAGTCAGTAGTTAGTAGGTAATAAGCATCATATTATAAACGTTGACTGCATATGCATAAAGACCATAGTCGCGAGTGTCATCGAACAGGCACACACACACACAGAAATCCGCTATTATGTATAAGGGATAAGATTAATAAATTAGATATAGTTAAATACAAAATTTCACTCGAACAATATCCAATTTCAGTTTATACACAAATTGAATCAAATTATTTAGATAAAAGCATTCTTCACCTTCTAACAATGACCCATCCGATACCCAATTACAATAATTAAATCCGACAACCTTTCAATTTCAAAAAAAAAAATTTAATCATCTCAAACATATTTACCCCCTCTCCCCCGAGTCCTCCCTAATCCGACGAAAAATTCCGTTATTCATTTTAAATATTCACCGCTCATTTTACAACAGCGCACGCTCAAATGGGAATTGTCCGCTTTTATTGTTTTCTGAAGTCGTTTGCGTTCCACCGCGTCGGAGTTTTAATAAAGTTGCCATCGGCAGCTCGAGTGTGTTGCCGCGGCGCCGAAACGGCACTCGGGGGGTTAACGGTTAACCGGCGCCGAGCTGTTTTCGACCGAATAAAATTTGACGATGTGCCCCGACGTCGGTTTAATATACTATAAACACGATTTCGAAGAAAGTTTTGTCCGTTTTTATTGGGGGGGGGGGTATAATCTGTTTTTTGTGTTAATATTTTTTTTTTCGTGTATGTACATATATATGTCACAGTTCAAGTGTTCACTTTTGTTTTTTTATGCCTATATTATTTTGGGTATACCTAAACTATCGATTTTAGTTTGAATGTCAACTGTCAAATTTTACCTACATATAATTGTTTCTAAACTAAAAACAGACGTCATAAGTATCATACTTGGATTAACGTTTTTTACTTGAGTTGTGAAAATGTGTTTAAAACAAACTCTTGAAGTTCAAACTGACACGACAGGTAGGCACTATGTGTATTAGTTGACATACCAATTTCCACCTTATTGATATTTAGTATAAAAGCGTTATCTGAGTGAAAACAACTAAAATTGTCGTGCCACAATAACAATTAGATTAGAGCTGTTTTGAAGATGTATAAACAAACTAGTTTGTTCGTACACAAACGAAGTAGACACTCAAACTGTGATATATGTATTCTTTTATGAATTAAATATTTTTTTGAGTGTTTTACACGTCAAGCTGGACATTTTACAAATCAAATTGGACATTTTACAAATCAAATTGGACACTTTACAAATCTAATTGGATGTTCTACAAATCAAACGAAATAATATACTGACAGGACAATGTCTGCTGGGTTTGGGTTCTTTGAAATTATGTAAAATATGTGTAATAACACATAATTTCAAAGAATTAATTAGATCTAAGACATAACAATTATTGTGTATAAAATTTGACAAATATGATTACACTTCACAAACGAAATACGACATCGTTCATATGTTAACAACGCAGACTGCTAATATTGCGGATGTGCTGCAAATCTATTTATTTGTCTATCTGACTATATAGTAGAAAGTTTCATAAAACTGAAAGTCCCTCTATCTTTCGGTCTGCCACGATTTTAAGGAAATTTAATTTTGTCTTTTAAAAAAAAAACCGTCATGAGTCAACCCCTCAGGGGTCAACCCCTCAGGGGTCAACCCGTCAGGAGTTAAACCATCAGGGGTCAATAATAATATAATATAAACATCCATAAACATTCATTAACGTCCATTCATAAACATACATTTTTATATATACAGATTTTGATAAATCTGCATTAACTTGCGATTTGTACATCATTTGATTTCGAAAATTTTATAATAAAATGTGAATTTTATGAAAATCTATACGATTTCATTCTATTTCAAAGTTCTAAACGTATTTTCGATCAATATCAATATTGCGATAAATTAAAATGTTTACGGTCGCATTCGCAAACTTGTTTCCAATTCGCACTATCGAGCTTTGAAAAGGCGCCAATGAAAATGGAGAGTGACTCCTTTCAAGGCAGTATATTCAATTTTATTATAAAATACACGATTCAAAGTACTTCTATAGGTCGTTCAAAGGTCGAAAGGTTTCAGTAAATAAATTCATATTTAATACAGTCGGAACGGTGGAAGCTCGCAGTTACCATTATCACTCGGCGTTATAATATGCGGTTCAATTTTCCCTTCGGTGTACGTTATTATAACCTGAAGGGTATTTTTTCCATCACCGTTATATTCTATGGTCCTTTTTTGGCCTTCCGACAATATTCCACGGTTGACTACCTCCAATCCAGTGTAAGCATAAAAATTTATAAAGCCCATAAGTAACCGCTTACTTCTTGATCGAAAATTGCTCTAAAGCGACACCGTCCAATATTTTTTCGTATAATATCGAATCGTATATTCATAGTGAAACTTCCAAGTGTATAATTTGATAGTTTCTTATTACTTTAATATTATTTGTGACGTACTTTTAGTGCGTTTTATTTTTTTGACTAAAAACAAACTATCTACTTTATAATAGTATAAAAGAAATAAATAAAGTAATATGTTATTATATAAAAAATAACGTTTACCTGTCACTTTTATAATTACAATTTTTGATTTAGTATGAAAATATATAATGTTTTGCCGAATCGTATTGGATGGACGGCGGATATTTGAAAATGTTAATTTTAGCGCTGTTTAACGGGCGGGAAATTCAATTGATTCATTACGAAATTTTCGCCGTGTGAATTTCGTTTTTGTCCCTCCGTTTTTGCACCCCTGAAATTTTGTAATCGTGGCTCGTTTCGGTGTTGCGAAAATATTTTCGCGCGACAAACAAACGCCACGCACCACCGACTTCCATACAACAAACAATTACGATGACTCCCTTTGGTACGTGACAAAAATAAATGCCAATAAATGCATATCGTTTTTCAGCAGTTGAAAATTATTCACGGTTTAGTTATTTTGTTGAAATTTTGATATAATCCCTTTCATTATTTGTGTGTGTGTGTGTGTGTGTGATATAGTTTTTTAGTAGGGAAATGCTTTTAAAACTATCATATAAAGTTTAAACATTTGATTAATAACCAAAAATTATTCTTGAAAATTAATCTCAGATCAACGATACGTAATCTAATCATATAATTACCGTATCGCTTAATTTCTGTAATCAATACTAAAATTAATCCATTAACTATGTAATTTACATAATAATATTCTATTTGTACTGGTATATCGAACGCCGACGATAAATTGTAATTATTGTCACGATCAATCGCGACGCCGATACATTATATTATAATTTATATGGTGATCAATAGATAGGGCTTGTAATCGGAACAATTTTTTGGAATCGTTTCATTAACGATAAATTTAACTCTCATTTTCTGGTCAAATGGTTAAATATCAAATTTGAGACAATCGAGTATTGTTAAAAACGGAATCATACATTAGCCATACCCGCAGCTTGAACCATTATAATTACAATTGATAGTCTGCACCACGGACTGGCTTATAAGTATGGTTAATATCAAATGTAATTAAATTGCTACGTATTCGAAGCCCAATTATGCAAATAATAATATGAAAAATATAAATTCTATTTTCGATTACTTATACAGCAAAAGTAATATAAGAGTTTTATACCTTGACTGCGATTCAGTTACAGAGCGGAAAATAACCGATGCAAAAGGACTTTTCCCGGAAAAAGCGATCAATTCGTAAAGCCATCTGCATTTTCAAAGGAAGATTGATTACGACCGTTGATATTCCCACGTATAAAAGAGCGATGCATCCAAAACGATGCACTTTCAACATAAAAAATATCAACCTACAATACAAAAATACAACTCGAACTCTCATAAAACATCTTCTACGAATCTCCAACTTTCATCAAAACGCACAAAGATATCAGAACGCGTTTATTAACCTTTGTTTTTCCCGGATTTGAAAATTCAGCCTGAGGCGGGACAACGGCACTGCTGCAGCCCAATTCCGTATTCCACGTCCTCATATTTTATTTAACCCGCTCTCGAATCTCAAACTTCCGCAGACGAAAGCTTAGGTGAGAGACCGCGTTGAAAGAAAAAATATATGTGGGTGAGGGGGTGGTAGGATAAAGGGGGAGGGTGGAAAAAGCTAAGGACGAGGCGAGTTTTATCGCGATATACATATTATGCGGGGTTTCGTTGGAAAGTTGTGAGATTTTTTTTTTGTTTTTGGTTCTAGAATATTTTTTTATATAGAAATCGTCATCATGATGTATATGTAAAATAAAATAAAATCAATGAAATTATTTGTTCAATACTTTATAAGTATAAAATAAATATTTAGTACCAAATAATTAATATACTACTAACAACATCAATTATCACTTAACTTCAATAACCGATAAGAATTAATATTTTTTATAATTCAAATATTGTTGAATTTGCAATATTTCTTAATTCTGCAATTATATTATAATAGTATATAGGCCCGATGTTAATAACATAGGCTGTGGTTTTGTAAAGAAACGGAAAAAATGTGAAAACCCGATTGTGTGAACTCGAAAAAAGGAAAAAAAAAATCATCATCATCATCATCATCAAAAGTCGCGGTTCGGGTCGTTCATTTGAAAAAAGGAAAAAAAAATCA
>JAOXNN020000012.1:1264631-1275279 GCA_028571205.2 Hydropsyche betteni
ACTAACAAATGACTCGAGCGAGATCAAACTCGTACTGAAGGTGGATCACATGTTCCCCTACCTCCCCTCCAAGCCCAGCTCCTCCAACATTGCCAGATCCAACGCGACGTTGCCAGTCTCATTACTTTATTTACACAGTAGTATATAGGGGATAATTCTCAAACATTCATATTTTATTCAATTTTATGTATCAGCTTATATAAGTTGACAGATCGTTTAATTTACTAAAAAAAATAGAGGAGACTTATCTAATTTCGTGATATTAAGCTCTTGTTTGTCATTATCTTGTATTTTATTGTAAAATATCTAAAAGATAGCTTACAATCATAAAGCAGCAACCTTTTTTTCTATCGAATCATTATTTAGATGTCGTATTATAATTCATTACCAATTCTGTAATGATCGTATCTGAGACATCTAATTCCGTGATACTGTGGTTAATTTCGTGATAGTATACTAAATTTTGAGAAAAACTTCGTCGAAGCGATGCGATGGAAAAAACCCACAATAAATTTTATGAATAAATCGAATTTTTACTTCTTCGAAGTTTTTCATAATAGAAATACATTTACCATAATAAACATTAATGTGACGTTCAAATATATACTTGAGTTCAAGAAAATGTATTAATATTAAAAAGCTAAAATCAAACACGTGTGAAAAGCGCCGTTTAATCTCTCACCTATTAACCTAACGACTTTAAACAAATTTAATAACCAACGAACTGCAAAAGGGTCAAATCGAAATGATTTAAATAAATATCGCACGGATGTAAATCAACAGGTTGAAAACGAGCCGTGTTGAATGTCAATTAAGGACATTTCACAGTCATCCTTTTAAAATTCCCCACGGATTAACGTTTATGTGTCAAATTAAAGGCGAGTTTTCTTCTGTACGCAACCCACGTTGATATTCGGGAAAAAAATATGCATAAAGGGAAAATTTGGTAATTTTTCGTCCACCAATGTTATTACACTTGACAGTCGGATCCGTGAGGGCGATAAAAATGAAATCTCAAAGAAACGCTCACGAAGAATCTAAACGCACGAGAGTTGGATATACATAAATGTAAAGATAAAAAGCATGAGTGACACGAGCGTAATCGCTTCGAGAAAAAAGGGACATTCCTTTTAAGATTATTATATTTCGCTTTTTCTGAAGAAATATCGCCGTGCTGTTTGACATTTGACATACGTTTGCGATGTGAAAATTGAGTAATACTCCCGTATCGCTACTTCTTATTACGTGTACTTTCGTTACGATAAAAAATTTCGATTATACAATGAAATTTTGATGTATTACAATTCCGTAATGACTCTTAATATCGCACCAATATTTTTATTGTATACTTTTGAATAAAAGGTAATCAAGTTTCTTTGCGAAAATTTGCATGATTTTGCAAATTCACACATAGTTCAAGAGAACATTTGACCTTTAAACCCATGCAAATTGGTCACTTTGTGGCGCATAAATATTTATGAGTCATCCAAAATAGAACCTGAGTGTCGAAACAAACACAAATAAAGGACGTGCGAAAGTAACACAACGGAAACGAACCGCCAAATGAATTGTATCCGATCATACATACAAAATACACTGCGAAATTTCGAAAGGTTTCGATTGCGAAAATCGCATCGCACTTTTCCCACCGTATATTATTAATAACTGCGTTAACGAGAGCGCGTTGCGCAATAAACGGTGGTCTCACTGTACGCGGAGAAGTGTAACGTAACAATGGCTTCATTCAATGCAAATGGCCGAGAAAAACCTTAACGAAGCTAAAGGGCATTAAGTCGAATTAATTAGGCGTTGCGATACTCTTGAATTTTAATCAGGGTGATTCTTTGAACTAAGTATTAACGGGGGCACGAAAAATTCTTGCCAAAAGGGAAAACTTCGGAGTTTCGGGGGGAAGTTCTTAATTTTTCCGGGGCAGATGCTAGGAATGCATATTTATTTAATAGAATACATTAAATGGAGACGTTTACGAAATATAAATATGAAGCCGGACGAAAAAGTAATTAATGCAAAAGAAAATAAACCACCATAATCCAAGCAAAAATAAAAAGAAAATAACTTTCAATATATTTGCATGTAAATACTAAAACTATTCCCATTAACCGCACAAATTATCACTCGACCCGTTTACAAATCCATGAATATTTCATAAATCGTGATAAAAAATTATCGAATGTCACACAATCAATGATGAATCGTGACTTATTTATAGTCCATTGTGTCGAGGCGCGTAATTCGAAATTAAACGGCATCATTACGCAGATAATTTGCGGTTAGTGTTCGCAATGTCGGTTAAAATGCCGGAAATAAATTGCGTTGCATTTAACCGTAAAACCGCTAAGGTAGAAAACGGCATGATAAGATAACAGCTTTGTCGTTTCGGCTTTGAACTTGTACCTACATATGTCAAAATTTTATCGATAAAACTTAACGTACGTGGAGTTGCGTAATTTCGTCGTTATATTTGTTCCTTTGATATAATACGTTTTAAGTAGCAGAATTTATCTGTGTTTGATGTTGGATATTGGACGATTACAATAATAGTTCGGTATATGCGGCATGAATATGAAATTCATATATTAATATAAATAAATTGTATGAATGATAAATTGCAAATGCTGCAAATTATCCATATGAATATGTTGAAGTTATATGGAAGCAGTTAAATTATACCATTGAACGATATAAAATGGAAAATTTTCGCTCTAATAAAATTTGATCAGTGATTTTAAATTGGTACTGATTGCAACGTCACAGTTCTGTGCATTCGGACAATTCTATTAATTTGCATACGATATGAAAATATATGGATATGAGATCAAAACTTTTAGCGTAACTAATGAAACGTTCACATTGATTTTTTTTAATATTTAATTCAATTCTAATCAAAAAACTAATTAACGCAGTTTACAAAAACGCTCGAAAAATAAATTAAACGCATATTTTAAATTAAAAACGATACACTTTCGAGGCTTCTGTGTGAGCCGGCTTGTTTGCGCAGCACCAAACCAAACAATCTCAAAGACAATATTTGCACGGGGGAACGATAGCACTGCAAAATTGGGTCTCTAATTTGGCGAATTAATAATTAATTAATTTAATCGTCTGCGATAGTAACAGCGAAATACACTGCGAATATCCCGGCACAAATTATCACATTGCACAAAATAAAATTCAATATCGTTTCCATAACGCGACTTTGATTCGAAACGCAATCGAGACTAACGCGAAGCACTCATAACTCGATTAATATCGAATTACGAAAACACACGAAACGAAAAAATAAATTAACAAGAGTAATAATGCAAAGGTTCGGGCGTCGAACGTATTTACGCAGTGATTATACGAAGGGCGTAGTATATATAAAAACGAGTGGTACGGCGATAATCAAACATTTACACGGCAAACATTCCAAACGGATATCCACAAGCGGAGAACGAATCCTGCGGAGGCTTCAGCTGAAAATAATCCGTACGTGCAAGTCCCGCCAGGTGAAAAAGTCCGTGTTTCATGTGTGTTTTTATGCTCTTTAAGCGAAAGCGTATAAATATCTGAGCAAATACAATACTCGGTAATGGGGTAGGAAATCAACATTTTTCTATGTCTGAATAAATATGAAATTCGCGAGTGTAATCCGGTCACTATGGGGAGGTTCATATTGCAATTTATGAAGACAGGGATGTGTTAAAAGCACCCGGAGGAACGATAAACGAGGAAAGGTTTTTTGTGCCGTGGTACATCAAATTACAATAATAATTGTTAAATGAAAAATTAAAAGTGAATCGATAAGTTCATTTACGATAAAAAATGGATAATTTTTTTATATCGAATCTAAATTTTTAAATATAATCAACGTGTATGCGATGAATAAATTATCAAAAATTTTCATGCAAATAAATTTTACGAAACATTGCATGTTATTTTTTTCCAAATATTAAATTCGATAATCTCATAGAAAGATTATCAAAACGGAAACAATAATTTTATAAAACAAAAAAAAAACTATATTATATTCAATGAACCTAGAGAGAAAAACAAACAATTTTTCAACAAAATATTATCTACATTTACGAAAACTAGAAGTAAAAACATAAATATCAATTGTGATATAAACGCCAAGGTAAAAATCCACGTCGGAAAAAGCCGAGCCGGAAAACTCTAACACGCACAACACGACAAACACACAAGAGAGTTTTTTTTCCCCCTTTTAAATATACGCTCTATGAAATTTCACACATGGCCAATCTGCGAAGGATCTAGAAAACGTACGATTGCACATAACGGCGCCGAGTTTTCCGACAGAAAAATAAGGGAAACCCTCCGAACTGAAAACACTAATCGGACAACGAGAGAAAGCGGCGCTTTTCCGCGGATTTCCACACCAGACTTTCCCTCGGCGCGAGACAAATTTCTCGGGCCGCGGACGTGACAGTCGCGGATTTTCCGTCGAAAATTGCGAATTTCCGCGGAAAAACCGCCTCGAGAATATCATAAAAGTGAAAATAATTGCACTGCGCCGGGGAAGAGGAAGAAAAGGAGGCTTCGACGGCTCGCTACGCGAAAACACAAATGTAATCACTGTTTTTATTTGCATGAAAATGCGGCTGGAAACCGGGCGCTTGAGTGCAAACAAAACACGCGGCGCGACGGAAATTTTCAAAGAGTTTTCCGACGTTGGCTGGAATACGTGTACAAAATTAACCGATGCAATTTCGACTAAATATAAAAAAAAATATGGAAAAATAGGAAGGTGAAAAAGTTGAATGTACGCGACGACAATGGTAAACGTGGAAGCTTCGAATTTATATTTTTTTTCAGCAGAAATGTATTCGTCTGATTGTTCGAAACGATGCAGTTTTTATTTAAATTTTATTTGAATATTTAAAATATAAAATAACTTCATTACTGATTTTCCAAATGACTAAAATTGTCAAATAACTATTAGTCATATGCATAATAATTTTCCTTTCGATGTTTTTTTTCGCATACTATACATATAGCAAAACCTACAAAGGTTAACATAGAACTTAAACAAGGTTTCAAAGTCCTATTTAAGACAAATAACCAATAGATAAAACAGTCAATTTCACGCTTCTACAAGATTAACAGTTGATTTCAGAAAATCCACAAGAGATTTGAATATAACTCTTGTAACATTTATGTTTTCAGCGTCAATCAAACCAATATAACATCAAAATTATTAAAATATTAAATAACATCCACTAATAATAAGACGTAAAATTAAAATTGATAAGTATTTAGACAAATAAATACGAGAGTACAAATAATTAATCTAAATCTATATGGAATACTTTCAATATCCAATTAACAAAAAAAAAAAGAATTACTGTAATTTATTCTAGACTTTAAAAGATATATCAACTAATTAAAATAAATTTTAATGGAAATGAGTTATGTTTATATATGGATGTATTCAAATTTTTCGCTATATCGAATAATATACTATAATTAGAATTTCAATATCAAAAGTACTTCTTAAAATTTATTTATTTTGAAAGTATATATTATAATAACGATTTTCTACAAAACTTGTAAGATATCAAAATATAATAAAAGTTTAGCCAATATTTGATTTCATAGCGTTGTAAATTTCAAATAAAAAACTTTGTTTACATCACTTTAGTTGCTGAATAAAATGAGCATGAGCATATACAATATTTTCCGAAAAAAAAAACCTTACTCTGCTATAGGTAATGAAATTTCACAATTTTTACTATAGGTACTATCTGATATCGAACAAAAAAAAGTTAATAAAACATAATATAAAAATACTTTTTAAAAATGTATTAAAATACGTAATATAAAATATAATATGAAAATATAAAAAAAGCTTGGAACGTGAACCGTAAAACTTAAATTTAATGTTATTACATGTATTTATTACATAGGACCACGAAAAATTTGATTTAGCTCAAATATTTTAAAATCCCACTTAATAATCTAATTGTAAGCCACAACTCACTTTAAAACTTTCGTGGCGAATGACCCGTATACGTGTCATGATTTTTTTTACGCGGATAGCCGATAATACATATGTGTCACGATTGCCCAGCGGCTATTATCCGTTAATACTGTACATGTGTTCGGCTACATCGGCCATCTTCGCGAAAAATTTTCATGACACGTATACGGGTCATCGGCCACGAAAGTGAAATAAAAGTGAGCGAGTGTAGTCAAAGTTTAACAAAAATACCAAAACCCAACAATTCAAAATCCCCTCCCCAAAACACAAAACTCGACCCGTTAACGAGCCGCGCCGCAACGCCCCACCCTCCCACCCACCCACCACCCTCGTCAAACTATAATACGATAGGAAAGTGCTCAAAACACAATCAAAGTGCTCGCACGGAGCGAGAGGAACACGTCCCCGGGTAAATAAGGGATGCCGCTCACGCCCTTAGCCCGCGCTCAGATTAACACGCTCCGCGAGATTGAGAGATATCGCGCACATATCGCGAACGTATAACACGCCGTTAATACAATTATATCGATTCGGCTCATCGGGGAAACTGGGGCGATTTCGTGATGTGATTTGATAATGCGGATGATCTGCGAGTGATCCGCTTAAGATTGCAGTCTCGGGTTGATGGCGCGAAATGGTGATGGATGGTGTTCGGTCAATGGAGATGAGTTGTGTGTGTTTAGTGTGATGCGATTTATCAATTATTAGCAAACAGGCCCGATGTTAATAACATCGGCTGTGGATTTTTTAAGAAAAGAAAAACGATAAAATGCGAAAACTCGATTGTGTGAACCCGAAATGTGTATCCGATTTGAATATTTAATATTTTATTAATAAAATCGAAAATGTTCATTTGTTATTTGTTTGTGACATATAGGCAATGCCAGTTGTTAGTAGGTAATAAGCATCATATTATAGACGTTAACTGTGTACGCATAAAGAACATAGTCGCAAGCAAAATCGAAGTCGCGAGCGTCATTCGAACAGATACACAGACATACAGAAATCCGTTGTTATTATTATACTAGTATATAGGCCCGATGTTAATAACATCGGATGTGAAAAAAAATCATCATCACCATCATCATCATCATCATCATCATCAAAAGTCGCGGTTCGGGTCGTTCATTTGAAAAAAGGAAAAAAAACATCACCATCATCATCATCATCAATATCATCCATCATCATCCATCATCACCATCATCACCATCATCATCATCATCATCATCATCATCATCAGTACCGTCCGGGTCGTTCATTTAAGTCACGGAAAAAATTAAAAAAAAAAGAAATCGCGAGCGTCATCGACACACACAAACAGACACACAGAAATCCGCTATTATATATAGCGGATTGGGGAGATTGGAGTGGTTTTGAGATAAGATTCGATAATGTGGATGATCTGCAAGTGATCCGGTTTTGATTGCAGTCTCGGGTCGATGGCGCGAAATGGTGATGGATGGTGTTCGGTCAATGGAGAGGAGTTGTGTCTATTTAGTGTGATGCGATTTATAAATGATTGGGGAGATTGGAGTGGTTTTGTGATAAGATTCGATAATACCGATGATCTGTGGTCTATCAGGTTTCGATAGAATTGATGGTTCGAAATGATGCTAAATGGTATTCAGTCATTTTTTTGTATCTGGTTTTTGGTGGTGTTGGCAGATGTATTCGACCAACCAATTGTAATTATTGTCACAATCAATCGCGACGCCGGAAAATTGTATTATATTATAATTTGTATGGTGATCGATAGATATGCCTTGTAGTCGGAACCATTTTTTTTTTTAATCGTCTAATTAAAAAGAGATTTAACTCTCATTTTCTGGTCAAATGGTTAAATACCAAATTAGAGATGATCGAGTAGATGTTAAAAACGAAATTTTGGTCAATAAAAATTGTATCGTATCTGTATATCAGTTCGTTTGGTGGTATTGTTTTTTAATTAGTGGTATGATGATCTAGTGGTTTGTTTGGTTTCGATAGAAATCTAAAATTGTTCAAAATGGTGTTTGGTTGATGAAAGATAGATTGCGTTATCAGTTTCGTTTTGATTACCAATCAAAAAATCTTAGATCTGGGTTGGTTTTGTTTTAGTAATGATATTGTGTTTTTATAATTATGGATTGAAAGGCTAATTGTTATTGAAATGATGCTAAATAAATTTCTAAATGATCAAAGCGAAATCGAAATTGCGTTAATATTATATTATTTGCTTATTATTAGATTTCATAATAATTTAAATATAAATATTTATGAAAATCGATTTGTTTTGCTCAAGAAAGATGCAGTTGAATACGTTTGCATAATTTATTCTCAGAAAATAATTTCAAAAATAGAATGTTTACACCGCGATGAATAAAAAACTCAGATTAATCAACATAAAATCAAATCGAATTCGTTATACAAAATGAAATATTTCAATGTCTGAAAATTTAATATGACAATATTATACATTTCCTCTTCCCACTCAAACAAAAGATGGCAAGTACATATTTCCGGCGACAATCCTTCTCAACATATTAACGCAAAACGTATCAACTGGTTAATTTTATCAAACGCAACGAACTACACTCGTTAATTATTGAAGTGAAGCAACACAAAAAGCAGCCAGTACACAGATGCAACTAATTAAGAACATTTAACGAAACATATTTTCAGTATTTAGCCCCTTAAAAGATAACACGTAATCGAAAACACATAAACATATAATGAAATTCGCAAATTTTTGCAAAGAACCCGAAATCACTCAAACATCCTCCACATATAATACACAAAGGATATTTCGAAATTATTATTGTTGTATTTAGATATTTCGTGTGCGCTGCTGACAAACGACGGGGCCAGGATTAAGTGAGATATCTGATTACAAAGCCGCCCTTGGTTATTCGTACTAATTAATGAAGTTCCACGGAGTGGGTGGTAGCGGGTGGGCTGTTTTGCGTACGTAACGATTCGTAACAACTCGGACCAACGATAGGAAAACTGACAACGAAAGAGAAACCAACTTAAAGTAACGTTTAGCCCTTGGGACATCGCAGTAATGAAAATTGACCAGATGGTCTTTCATTCTTCAAAGGTAACGTTGTTTTGAATTTCTTCGCTTAGAGATGAGATATTTAGTTTGGGTCTATTGTATAATATTTTTATTTAATAAGATGTTGTTATATGAAAATGGAGATTGTCTGAGAATATTCAGTAAGAGATGGTTTTTAGTATTTAAGCTAATTATCTTCTTATTTTCGTGTAATTGGGTAATTAGATTAAAAAAATACGGGTAAAATTTGGAAAGTACACCCAAGTGAATATGTTTTAAAGAATATCGTGTAAAAAAAAACCATATAAAAATGGTATAATAGATACGTTCCATCAGTACATTTAGATGATACTTCAATTCAAATATATAAGACGTGGCGAAATTTCAAAAATAAATCGTAAATTTTCATTAATAATTGTATACTGAACTAGTCTAGATCTTATCATGATGATATTTAAATACTTTTTTTAATATCACATTTTATTAATGTGAAAAAAAAGAGATTAAAAAATAATCCGTCATTTTCCTCGAACCACGTTATTTCGAAACCGTATAAAAAGAGTTTTAGGTGTATATCGAAAAGCCTTTACAGACTTCACAAAACAACAATTACGAAAACACAGTTATTATAAAGACGCAACATTTCAGAAATTCCATTTAACGCACAGGTAGCCAAAGTTCGCTAACCGTATATTCCAACTGAACGTAATTAACGTAACAAACGAGACTGAACGATTCGACCCTAGTGTGCAAACTTCGCTAAATTGATCAACGATCTTCGATCCAGACACAACTCGTTAGGTCAGTAACCGAAAATTATTCACCGCGAACTCGTTATAAATTTTCATAGCAATTAAACTAGAAGTACTTTTAGCCTCACAATACCGCTACGTCGAAAGAATATTTGTTCGAATCGATCAATTAAACAAATTTACATTCGAATACGCGAAACATATCTAATCGTTTTAACACAAATCGGTTTTGCCTTTGTAACGACAACCGTTGCACAGATAATGATCTTCCGTTTGATGAATTCGCACGTTCGACACGGACAATATTTCACGCAATCATTAACCGAAACCGTTCCCGATTTTGATTTATGAATATATATTGCGGTTTAATGGCGTTTTCGATAAATTGATTTTCGAATGGCGACGCTGCGGAGCAATTATTTTAATGGTCCAGGATTACGGAGTCCTATTTCGTTTATATTATACGTTTTCCATTGCGGATATTTTTAATCAGTTTTGTATTCGAAAGAATATTATCTTAAATCGAATGAAAAATGAGTTGAAAAAAGCGTTTTTGAATGAAATTCTTACGAATGAATTAGAATATTTTAAAATAATCATTTTTATGAGATGTTGTAAACTGATCGAGTGATATTTTTAGGTTTTATTTTGGTAATATAGTTTAATTTATAATATATGGAACAATGGATATTAAATTAAGGACTGTGGAAGAATATTAATAAATAAACAAAACAAGAAGCAGTTCAAAAACTATTAAAAAAGCGAAAAGGAATCGTAAATATATAAAGTAATAAAGGATAATCCAGTGGGTTTACAAAATTTGAACATTAACAACCTCTCATTTGACCCGATGACTTT
>JAOXNN020000012.1:1275379-1289313 GCA_028571205.2 Hydropsyche betteni
TATAAAGTAATAAAGGATAATCCAGTGGGTTTACAAAATTTGAACATTAACAACCTCTCATTTGACCCGATGACTTTGAATTCCGCCATTTTTTCGGTAAAACCCTGACCTTCGTTTAAAGAGTGCAACGCACCACTGAATTGTACCAGTATATTTCCTAACAGACTGATAAAAACACATTCAATAAAACCAATACGAATTCAACACCAGCAACGTCCTGTTCGACACATTAACCATAAAATTTCACACGAACACCTCTCATACACCCGGTGGAAGATTTATCTATAGACGGTAGAGGCTTTCGCCTAGGGGCTCAGCATTTTTGAAAAATATTTTCTTGATAAATCAATATAGTATTTCTATATCAATCTAATAGACATTTTGAAATTTGATTCACTTCCTAAATAAAAGAAGGCATTTTTTTGTGCAAAAACAAACTTTGTTTTATAAAATCGACAGTTTGTCCTTTATTTCATGAAACCGTTTATAATATGTCAATAAAATTTTCAATGCGGTACAAATTTCTTTCTGATCAAATCTTCGTTCGGTTTAAATTCTACCAGCGCAAATAGGGTGGTTTTTTCCAGATTTTCGACAAAATTAAAGAAACAGGATTTTGACGTACGGAGATAAAAAAATAATTAGTATTTACACGACGAAGCAGAACTGAACATTTAAAGGATACGTCATCTTTTTCCGAATAACGTAATTCGTCGAATCGTTAATTTGTTGATTGAATGTTTAATTTTCATTATAACATGGCTGGAAATAGCGCATTTTTTACAACCAACCACCGTATAGATTAATTATTAAATATTCATTACTACTTTTAACTATTTTTTATTCATAGGAGATTAGCTATTAATGGTATTTTTGACGGGGGGTTAATGTTCAAGAATTTTTTTCAAATTTATGTCCGGGGGGGGGGGGTACATATACGTCCAGGGTGGAAACTTCCTAGAACCTCCTTAGAACTTCGAAGAACCCCCTTAGAACTTCGTAGAACCCCCTTAGAACTTTTTAGAACCCCCTTCCTAGAACTTCCTTAAAACATACATATTGGGCCTCCCGAAAAATTTTAACACATCAAATCCCTATAGAAGCAAATCCGCCACTGTGCACACCGAAACCGTGCAAATCATCGTCAGAACGCTATTTGCGGTCTGCCAACGACGCGACAGCGCGTTTGCACCAAGGGCCCGTGTATGTACAGTGCATTGTCGTGTTCCGGTGCATTTTGGGCCCTTTTGTCGAGTGGGGCGATGTGTGCCTATTCGTGACGGCTATTTGTCATCGGAGGGTTTGAACGTTTGCCCGGCGTTATTCTGTGTACTTTGGCGTATTGTATCTTGTGCATGTCAAGTGAATGTGCGCGGTCATGTTCGAGTGAATTAATTGTTAGACGTTTATTTCAAGTTTTCCGCGAATTCGCTCCTTTGATGTGTTTCGGAATCGCTGGGAGGTGTGTTTACGTTTTGTACAGGGCTAGAGTGAATATATGGTATCAAAAATGAGGGTGAGTGTTTTTTTTTTATAGTCCAGGGAATATAGAAAAAAAATTGTATAAACCCAACGAAAATCACATGAAAGTCAAATTTTGGTATGGTAAATATCTTTATTCCCTCAAATATCATGGTTTCAATTGAAACTACTAATTGAAACTACATTTCGAAAAAAGTAAGACTCAATTAAATAAGGAAATTTCGATATGACTAAAATTAATATTTTTTTGTTTAGATTCGACCAATTCGACTCGCAACCGAGATTCAAGAAGTATATCGACTCTAAGCATTGAATCGACAATTTATCCCCTTAAAAGCCTACCTAAAAACACTCATTCCATCTAATAACCCTACATAAATCATAATAATACCATAACACACTGAAAACGCTCAATATCTAAGAACAACAAAGCCTGAAATTAATAATGGTACGTTTATTCCGTTTCTAGTGCAATAACAAATCTTCAGAGAATTTGAACACGTAACCGAATGGAACAAACGTCTTTGCACGAATATTCGTTTAGTTCTCGGGGAATGTGTGGAACATTATTTCTGCAGAGGACTGCATAGTTGCATTCTAATCTTTGCAACACTTTATAAATGTCGGCTTGAGTTAGTGTGGCTTTTCCGTTTTGAAATGCGCTTTCAACATATTGAGTTCGTTCCGACGTCGCTTTCAATATATCACACGTGGCACACAATTTCACATATCGCAAATTGTTGAAAATATTTTGAAAAACATAAAGATTCGGTATAAATTAAGAAGTAAGAGTTTTATTATATTCTCGCACGTATAACATTTACATTTTTGTGCTATAAAATTATTTCATAGCACACTATAAAAATTCACATTACACTTTGCATAATTTGACGATTTTCACTTTCAATCAATAAAATTACGGTTTCTAGCGAAATGTATATATATAGAAAATATTCGTTTTGATCGAAAACGAAAGTGGCGCGTCATGAACGGCAAAAATGATGGAATATATATATTATATAAAAATTATTAAACGCACGATTGATTCAAAATATTCCCGGCTCAACTTTATTGAAAATCACACGAACGTCCAACGAAAACTTGGCGTCGCAAAACTTTCACATCGAATCGTCCGCGAAATTCCAACTCGTTAAAATTTTCACTCGGCCTACGAAACAAGAGGTGTCTCTTCGAAAGTGTACGCGCATTTCTCAGTTTTAATCAAAAGCCTACAAAATTATTCACGCCGAAGAAAAGTCCATTTTAAGTCCGGTCGAAATCTCAAGAATTCTTCTTAACACACAAGACAATGAGGAAACTCGACGAAACCCGTCATAAAACCATCAATTTATATGTTATAAAAACTCTATATAACATCTCAATCACTTATAAATATGAAATGAGATTCGATAAAACAATAAACGCAAGATTTAAAATTAAATATATATAAAAAATAATGGGCCGAAACAAGCCGAATATTCCTTTCGTAATATATAAAATTCGGATGTACAGGGGAGGGGTCGTACAAAAAAGGGGGGGCCGAGTTCGGGCGGAAGCATTAATATCTAGGGCGAAATCTCGCATAATTTCCCCGGACAAAGTTTAATTTGAATTTCGCCCGGGAAACTTATTACATTTTCCGACCGGTTGACGCGTCTTTTGTGCCCCGCTACGTTGGTAGCGCCGATACGCGATGCACTAACTTTTCGGGAACAATGGCGCGAAAAGTGCAAGATGAAGAAGCGCCGGACTTATTTCGTCGGCCCGAAAAGGATTACTAAAGGCGGCGAGTCTGAAAATATTACATGGGGCTATTCAATGTTTAAGTGTGATTGAAGAAAATTCGTTAGATGAATATAAAGCGTGGTATATTTAGTTTTGAATGAATAAACTTTTCAAATAAAAATAATATTCGATTCGTATTTTATGTATAATATATACTAGCTGACCCGGTGAACTTCGTATTATAAACAATCGCTGTTCGTTAGTCTCGCTAAAACTAAGCTGACCGTACGTCCCGTTTTTATCATGTCTTGCATTCGTCCCGTGGTTTTCGCACATATAAGAAGATTTGTAGTCAACAGACGATAGACCTTCGACTCCAAGCACTGGATTTTTTTCATCTTAAAATAATGCACATTGTCCCGTTGTTTTCACGTATTTTGCACACACCGGTTCCCGATACCTGTTCCTGGTTCCCGTTGTGAACACTGTGCCGATTATAATTATTGTCACAATAATTACAATTGGCGGCGGTGCGACGGCAATTAATGCGGCGTGGCGATGTACTTTCCCATACAAAATAACTTATATTATTTTATAGCTTTCCTGTAGGAATTCCTCTATTATTTTTCTTTGTAAACCAAATAGTTAAAGCGAACAAAATAAAAAAATAAATAGCCAAATCCGTCAAGCGGTTTTCGAGTTTTAGCGCGACACCAAACGGCGATTCATTTTTATATATAAGAAGGAAAAAAGAAGAAAAAAGAAAAAGAAGAAGAGAGAAGATTTATTCGTTTGTAATTAAAGCGAGTGAAGTTTATTTTTTTTAGTTTGGAAATCGTCGAGCAGCAGACAGTTTTGTTCAACTACAAAAATAATAGAATGAAAAAATCTAAAAGGTATATTCAAATGAGTTGAAATTTATACAGGAGTTCCTCAGTAGAGTAGCAATATTAAAACGTTCGAACTTTCCACGAAGCAGGTTAAATCCTTTACGTGGCCTGTCTTTAGTTTACATAAGCTCCCGAGGATTGACCCATCTCTTGCCGGGAAAATTTTCGCCTCTAACGCCGTTCCCCGACAAGCATTTCGGCGACATTGTTCTCGGACAAAAGAGTGGAGTACGATTAAACGGTTCGACGCTGAAAAGACGTCCCGATGAGAAATTTTCAGCAACAAAAACAAAAGCAATATAAAACGACAAGGAGCGGAGCGCCCTCGAGATTAAATTCGCAAAAAAATCGAAACGTCTAAAACGATCGGATAAAACGTCCAATATTTAAATCGAGATCGAATCTTTTATTAGCGCAATTAGATTTGTAATACAACTGTCCATGTGCTATTATAAAAGAGCGTCACTGAGCCAGCAGCACTCCAATTAATTGAAAATTCTACGTCCATCGAAAAAAAGTCATATAAAGAGCGATTTTATCACGAGAAAATTTTCCAACTCGCTCGAGTGGACACTCGTTGCATCCTAGCGCAGTACTTTCATGAAAAAATATAAAACAAACAGAAATATATAACAAAAATCGAAAAAAACATATATACATACATATATTATATATCGAATCGGTGACCCGAGGAAATATACGGTGCGACGAAATGGAAATTTCAATACTCGACCGAGCAGCCCGTTCGGACCGCGAACCTCGATTTAAATTATGCGAAATTCATATATGCTCGAGTGTGTATGTACAGGAGCGTTATTGTGTATGTCTGCGGTCAGCAAATGTGGCGATTTCGAAGTACGTTACGCGCGATAGAACTAAATGGTTTGTTCTATTGCATGTACCGAAGGGCCATTTTGAAATTCTGTCCCATTAAATAAGTGATTGCGAATTATTGAAAATAAATAATTTTGGTGTGGATTCGGTTGTGTTTCGTGGAAAATTTATGTAATAAGTAATCTAGTGGTTTAGTATGAGAGTGCTGGTTAGTAATTGAGAGTTTGCTGCTTTTATATTTTCACGGGTTTTTATATGAAAATCTCTTTTTACGCTTTTCATTCGACTATTTTGGACGAGCATTTATTCAATTTTATATAACAAAATACTTTCATTTTATCGAAATAAAACCTCCAAATCGGATCTGTTTTCTAAAAATTAGTTATTTTATACTCCATAAATTTTCAGATTCAATTAATAAAACATAAATAACAATCAATGTATGACAATTAAGATTATTATTCACACGATTTTTTGTCTTTTCAAGTACATAGTTTTTCACATTCATTTATACGATCTAAGCCAACGGTTCCTAAACTACTATTCAGATTTTTTATAATCGTTATTTTATCTTTTATTTTATATACACGGAAGATATTCGTTATCAAATTGTTGAAGGAAGACTATTGGTGAAAATTGATCTTATTTTGATAAATCAATTTTGAAAATTAAAAAAAAGTTATAATGTTTTATTTTTTACAAAAAAAAATCGGGCATTTTGCGTGTTACAACCTAATACAAACATAAGAGCACACATAATTATGAAATAATGAAATCATTAGGTTATAAATGTCGATGTTTTGATTATGCTTTTTTTTGAACAGCAAAATTGTGCGTATCTGAGGACGCCAATAGGCGTCCCCGGTCGTTAAAACATTTTAATAACATCAACAACCAAAACGCGACAATGCATCTTCGAAACAATACAAATCAGCAAAACCCATCTCGCGCGAAACCACAACACACAAAATCGAAAAGATAACGAGCAACATTTCCAAAAACCGACGCGTTATATCAGCCCGTCGACCCAAACAATCACCCATTAAGATACCAGAAGAACTCAGCACCATTCAAAGCACCATCATCCATCACCTCAGGAGGCTCAATTAAACACTCGACTTCGTCCGAAAGTGTCCACAGCCTTAAAGAACAGACACTATTTCGGCGAACATCGCGCCGCCGAATAATGACCCGCTCGTGGAAATCTATCTCGTATATTGTGCGGCGGTTGGATTTTGGAAATCGCGGTCGGGGTGGTGTTATCGTTGCCGTTTTCAATCTAGGGTCCTTTGGCGATTATCCTTTCGGGCCGCGGTCCTTTTTTGCGGAGAAGGAGCCGGGATGGGGGATGAATGCTAATTTTTAAGGTCTGGAATGATGTTTGAGGGGTGCAGGTTCGAAATTCGCAATTTTCGGATTGTGCCGGAGGGATTTGGATTTTGATTTGATGCGATCAAAGGTGAAGGAGTTCGTTATTATCGTATGTAAATATTATAGTTTAGTATGTGGGGTCATTTAGTCTTTTTGAATATTTGAAGTTTAATCATTTTTTATTATGTGATAAAAGTAAATTATTTAGAAGATAAATATTTGGGTTTTGTTTACAGATTTCACTTATGTTCAAATAATCGTAAAACTAATGACACAATTACCTCATTACCATGTATGTGGTTTAAAAGTGACTGTTTACAAAATTTATTATAGAAATTTTACTTTCATAAGTGAAAATAGACAGTATTTAAAAAAAACTACCGATATTTATGTATCAATCCCTACCAATAATGACCAAAAGACTAAAATTGATAATTAAATCATTTGAACGGAACGAAACGCACACAAGATTAAAAAGCAATGATTTATAGTAAAAAGAGTACATGAATTAATAATTGAAAAATAATAACAATTAAATAAAAACTGATTTTCATTCAACCATACTTAAATAGCCGTTACTCACTTACGATTCAATATATTTAATGTACGTTCCAATTTTCATAGGCTTAATTGAACAAAGCAATTTTATAATAATATAAATAAAATTTATTAAAACACACATGGCTTAAACCCATTTCCAACATATAAAAAAAATCGATTGCAGTTACGACTACTCCGAACATTATGTTCGGACGTTTATACGTACAGTTACAGTATTAACACAAAGTCGATTACAATATCTTGCAAACCCGTTCAGAAAATGGCTGCTAATTTTGCATGCGAACTCCTCGTCTGCCTTTTTAGCATTCGGCATAAAAAACGAAACACAATTCGGCCGTTATGTGGTGCGTAAAACTATTTTATAATGCGACGTTATTATCTCGAAATTGGCCCGGTTCTTGTTAAACGATTTCGCTCGTGCGACTGAAAATGGCCGCTTTACAAAAGCGAAAAAAAACGAACGAAAATACAAATATAATCGAGCTGAAGGTTAACGCAAATCTGTCCGGTTCGAATCCGGCGAAAGTATATTTTAGAATTTTATGTAAATCGTTTAATTTATATGGGAGGATATCAAAAAACGGAGCGAAAACGTCCGACGTTATAATATTGTATTTCACGCGGAATTACAAATTTAAATCGTTGTCCGGGAGTTTGCTTTATTGCTTTCGCATTTGAATAAGTCAAAACAGAGCCGACAACGTAAGGAACGAGCAAGAAAAAAATAATATAAAATAAAATATCACCTGGAGGCGATGAATTCGTTGATTAGCGCGTCAAAATTTCGCCGAGAGTGCGGGATCTGAAAATATAAAATGAAATGCTGTTTAAAAGGTTACAGATTTTATTTGCGAAATTGTTTTCATATTTTCGAACGTTTCCAAATTTTGCAATTTTATTCGACGATAATTACCGTCGTTTTCGCTTTTGTAGATCCGTATTTCGTTTCAAAATTTACTAACTGTTTCATCAGGATGTAAATAATAAAAATTTTCGACTAAATTGATCATTTCTAAATGTTTGCGATTTTATCTGAATTTCAAATATCGAACCAAAACAAATATGAATAGAAAGTTTCTATTTATATATTTTTTTTGGCTATATTAGATAAATAACGATATACTGAACGCTACGTTTGTATAATTACTTCGTCTATGAACGACGCAAAAAATCTCGCTTTGTCTATGAAATTTAACAATATTTGGTGGTATATAGGCGCCATCTAGTGTAAGCGAATTATTTGACATCCTTTGTGAAATATTACAGTTGATGTGTCTTACGAAATACTTATGGAAGGCATTAAAATTTCCTCAGAACACCTGATACTTATTGTTAGTAAAAAATATTTGGAATTTTTACCTAGTGAACAAAAAAAGGCTCGCCATAACTGTCTTAAGGCACGTCAACTGTAATATTTGACAGAAGACGTTAAATGCTGCATCAATGAAAGATGGCGCTTATACAAAATATCATCATACGTTGTTAAATTTCATAAACAAAGCAAGATTCTTTGCTTCATTCACAGACGAAGCAATTACACAAACATAGCGTAACATCGACACGGATCATTTATAATAGAACCGATGCAAATTCCACCACATTCTTCATCCGAAGCAACAGCACATACCGAAAGTCTTCCCGGTGCAGCAAAGACACCATGTCACGTACTCGACTTTCTCTCGATGTTCGAAAAACGAAAAATTGCGTATATGGGTGTATTTACAGTAATCGAATTTCGCTTCTGCCATCGGGCGATTCTTCGACGAGGCGAATTGCGCAACTTTTGCCCGAAGAGGAAGAACACACACACAATGGACGTCTACGGAGAAATGCTGGTGAGCATAATACGATATGATACAAAAAGAGAGAGAAGCGCGTGAGAAACTCGAACGGGATTGCTCGACGTGGTTGTGTTTCGAAAAACGAGATAAAAAAATTTTCCGTTTGGAGTCTCTTTTTGAGTTTCGTAGAATTCGAAATTATTGGGTTGTAATTGATATAAAAAAAGAAAATTTATACAATGAAAAAAATGAGTATAAAAACTTGACTGAAGACAAATAATTTTTTTTATTCCGTCATCGTAATTCGTCATAATCATTATTTGCACAATTGTCGAAATTTTCTATAAAAAGACATCAACAGTACGATCTTGCTAAAAATTTTGAAATCATACGTTCACTTTCAATAGATTCGCGATAACCTAAATTCGATATAATAATTACGTAAATTCCCAATATCCTAATTCGTTATAATCACAAGTCATTATTACTAATACAGAAAAATCGGTCGATCCGCAAAAAAAAAACCACACCACTAACAAACGAGCATCAAAATAAATCAATCGCAGCATACAATCCCAATCACACACGGCCGTTCAATTAACCCCAATGAAACCCAAATCAAAACACAAACAATACTACAAAGTGTCACAATCACAACCACACATTCTCACCTAAATAACACACATTATAATAACACAATGGCATTGGCCGTTTGGTATCCTTTCTTCCGCGCCACGGTCACGCCGCGGCGTGTCTTGTTCTTCAAAATTGACGTCATCCGTCGTCGTTTTTTTTTTTTACTCTCGTAACATTTCAATACTGTTCGGAATACGGCCATTTTTCGTCTCGAACGCGACCCGAAACAATGGCCAATGGATCAATGGCCGCCTCGTCTGCGTGATGTAACTCGAACTGGAGGTTGATGCAGGCCGAGTTATTGGTTGACCGACTTATTCGCGAGTCCGTTTCATAACTCGAATATGCGGAGAATGGAGTGGCTGTATATGTCTCGGGTTGTGGACCGATTAGAGGAAATGTGAGTTTATTGAAATTGGCGGAAGTTTGTATGCGGGAAAGTTATTTTTATAGAATTATCATATTGTACGATGAATGGTGAAGTGTGGAATTGAAATTGGGTGCTAACGTAACCTTAATTACGCGATTGCGAATTGTCACTTTGACAGCCATCTATTAGTTTGACTGCCATCTATTGAGCTGTGGCGATACTTATTAAATATCACAAACTGTTGGTATCGGAGCGGTCCACTGGCGTCCGTCGGTTGCATTAGCACTGAAATGGTTTAAAAAATGATAATAAAGACATTTTTTTTTTGAAGGACCTAATATTTGCTGATCGTGAATGAAATTCGAAACACATTTTTTCGGTAACGATTTAGTTATGATTCATAAGATGACTATACGTCTTTTGTACCCTTTATGTCCCAGTGGTGCCGTGGAAGGACCACCATTTCAACACTTTTTTGCCAGCTTTTTAGCGGTTCCATTGCGACACAAAGGGTTAACGAAATAATGAAAATTTCCAACAAAAGCTAAATGTCTCTGGTAACTGTAAAATCTAAGTGGTGTCGAAATGGAACCGCTGGGATACTAGGATAAAAACAATGAAGTAGCGGTTCCTCCACGGCACACTGGGACACAAAGGGTTGAAAATAGTAGTTTATTTCACTGATCAGTCGTTTAAATTCATTTATTTTCTAAAATTGCATGTTTGTCATTTATTTTTGAAGTTGAAATTTTGCAGATATTTTTTAACTAATAAAACAGGCATTACTTATAATAATAATACTAATCAATTTTAAAAAAACAGAACGAACTGAAAAAGATAAGATTTGCGCGAATTGTTATATTTCGTAGCCCGTTGTGAATCCTTGATTTTTTCTTTATTTTGATTAATAAATTATGAACACCGTAGCGTATAAATGATAATAATCATTTAGATGTTTGTTTTTTTCAATTCAAAATAGAAAAACATCTCAAAAAAGTGCATAAAACCCGACAACAATTGCATTATCGACAAAAAATAAAGAAACGCGAGATTTCCCTTAATTTGTAATTCAAAGCGCAACCTCGATCTTCGCTTACTATAATAACAATATTTATTAATAAAAAACGTATAACAAAGCCTTTTGTTCAACAATATTCAACACCGAATCCAAAACGTTCAAACCGCAAAAGTACATTAATTAAAACAAGTTCAAGCCGACCGGCAAATTAATCGTACCGAGTGCAACGAGCGCACTTTAACCGCAAAGAGTGAAAGTAAAAATGCCTCGTTTCAACCGAGGCTTCGTGAGATCATCGCATTTTGTCGGCTACCTCATTATGGAATAGGACAGATTCCTCTGACGAGAAACGAAACCAGTTATGTGCGAGGAGAATGAGTCGGTTCTCACGTCGTAGAGTTTTTGAGAGTCAAAGTGGAAACGCGCAAGGCCATCAAATTTTAATGTTTTTTTTTTTAGATTTGACAATGAATTTGTTTACTGATTTTGGATTGAAACATAATACGTATTGTTTACGATATGAGAAAATTCGATTATTTTATAATTTCAATACAATAGTGATTAATTAATATGTGCATTTTCATAAATGCAGATTGATCGTATCCGATATGATTAATTAAAACATTTAAAAAACTATGAATATGAATCGTATTGAATTTTAAAGAAAAAAACGGTAAATTGAATGTTAATGATGTATGTTAATTTGATGTTTTATTTGGTGTTATGTAGGTTGTTTAAATCACTATGATTTGTATGCCTAAAACACGCAGAAATAAATATTTAGTAAATTTTTGAATATGTGGTTACCGTTAAGATTGAGAATGGTCGAGTTTCAGTTTTAACGGTAAAAACGAGTGAAAATTAACATGCGCATGGCAATCTTTGAATGCTTGATGTGTAAATTTAATGGAAAAAAAATTTGCGAAGAATACGTAATTCAATATGAGGATTTAAAAAAAATGTTACTTTTAGAAGAATATATGAAATTTAGTATATAGCCGCAAAATACGTATAATCAGATAGTGATGTATTGTGTCTGATAAATTAAACAAGTCTCTTTCTATATTGAATCATTGAATATTTGCAGTAATACAGATTGACAATTGAAACTAATATGAATAAATGAAACGTAATTCATTGAATCATTCACAATGCAATTGTGCATCGCAGCCAATGCAATTCTGTCTTATCAAGTAGAAGATGACTACATTGAAAGTTTCAATTGATTAAAATAAATATTAAAAATCCACTTATTGATATATTCATATCCGTTTCAATTAAAGCACGGCAACGTTCGATCGAATAACCTTTTGACTCTGCAAAATCGGCAACGTTCACTTTCAATTCTAACATTAACAGCGTAACTTTCACCAATTACACACAGTACGCCAGTGTGACATTTTAACTCCGAAATGCATTCATCCTTGAACAAAAGCAATACCATTTCACAAGCTTAACGGGTATCGAAACCGAAAAAATATTACAAAAAGTCAGTTTAGCGGCCGACCTCGGATGTGACCTCAAACCGAACTTTCATTTGCGTAATCGAACGTGGGTTTTAATGTCATTAACGAAATGCAACTCAGCGCTGCACTTTTAGATGCGTTTTACAATGGCGCAATTGTATCGTCCCACATCCTGTTACGAAAATTTATACGTTGTTTAGGATCATGTTTATTTAGTCAGTATGTTTAATTGTTCATGTTTTTAGATAGTATATTAAATTGTTGGTAATAAAATGTTTATGTTTGTAAATAAATTCGTTAGTATTTGTTGGACAGTATGTATGTGGTAACTGATTCATATTTTGATCAATAAAATGTTCATAATATATACATTATAATGACCATTAAGTATTATAAACGGTTAGTCGTTTAATTTAGTGATTGGCCACATCGTGTGGCCAATTACTAAATTAAACGAACGGATTTTAAATTGAATTAGCAAGTTGATTCAAAGAAATTGAAAATTCTTGGCAATGCATTTAAAATAAGGTGACCATACAACGTCAAAATTTCAATCCGCGGGATGGCGAGGATAGGTTTCGTTTTTAACAACTACTCGATTGTCTCAAATTGGGAATTTGAAAATGAGACATCTTTCATTGACGAGACGATTCTAAAAAATGCTTCGGATTTCTCAATCCATCCAACCATTGTGTTAAAATAATCATTTTAATAAAGAGATTCTGAACATATATGATGCACTTATTGACCAAAAGAACGTTACCTTTCTAAAGTACCAACAGTATAGAACCCCATAGATATAATACAATTGCGGTTATTGCATAATACAATTGAATCCCATTCTGCATACGGACACCTTCACATACATAATATAAAACACGATTACATAAAAAAAAAAATCAGACGAATCCTTTGCGGGGGAAACGGGACAATTCTCACGGCCGAATGAATCCGTATTTTTTCCATTTATTTTACCTTTTTCGCAAAGATTGGGCGGTGCGGGCGATATCTGCTGGATGTTCGGTCGGGTTTTAGGATTCGAGATAAAACTTGAGATCGGTTCTGCTGTGGGTACGTGTCAGACATTGACGAGGGAAATGTACCGTGGGCACACGCCCGCGACACGTGTACTTGTGTAGTACGTCATTTGACTCACGCACACCCAAAAACCAATATAAAAGGATCTGGCGCTCTTTTCGAGTCCGTGAATTATTCGAATTCGAAGACGAATGTCGTGGAAATCCGCTGCGGAATTTATTGCGATCGGATCGGGTGTCCGGAGCGATCTTCGGTCGCGGAATCCGATTCTGCGTATACGTTTTAATTATGAATATTTTATTTATATATATACTTTGAATACGGTGGAGAGTTTTGAAACGGTTCGCTAACGAGTCGGGATTGAATTAGTCGAAGTTAAATCGCTCTGAATGGGATGATGGAGTTAATTAGTTTCGTTAAGTATAAAAGATTGAAGAAGATAAGAATGTCAAAAGTAAATTAAGTTACGAAGTTCAAAAACCACTGAAAAGGACAACAGAATCAATCGGACCTGTCTACCGTTTGCTCAAACGGTTAACGATACAACCTTACATTTCGAAGCTAAACATCGTACGGTAAATGTAACATCGGATTATCGGATATCGTCGAATTCAAAAGACGCTTGTTACTAGAACAATTCCAATTTTGAAACCGATGCGAACAATACGTTAATTTTCCACTTTCGAGAAACAAAACCGCGTATACAATAATTTATACATAAGAATAACTTCGATAGAATAACCGATAGGTAAATTTATAGAT
>JAOXNN020000012.1:1357001-1378420 GCA_028571205.2 Hydropsyche betteni
GGTTGCCAGGGTGGCAACCCACAATAGGGGTGGACACCGTCAGTGGTGCCAATCGGGAGAGCATCGCGTTATACTATGTTTAATTTTTTTTGATATTTACGTTTTGTTATATTTTTTACGATTGACGTAAGTATTGTATGATACAACGATAATATAATAATTCAATAGTTTTCAAAAACAATAGAAAATTTTTAAGACGAAACTAAAGACGACGAAATAATTTTGCATGTTAAAAAAATTTCATTAAAAACGTCATAGTATTTTACCACGATAGCCGTATTACTTCTTGCTAACCGATTTTTCACGTTAAATGTTTTCATGTTAGACGATTTCCACTGTAAATGTTTGAGTAATAACTCATTGTTAATTTTTTTTTGTGAAATTCGTATCTTTTACGTAAAGAAAAAGTTAACATTTACGATAAAAAAACCAACATTTTTTATGATTCGACAAGATTTGAAAAAAAACTTAATCCGCAATAACAATGTTAAGAATCATTCAATAAAATGAGGAAAATTAGATTATTTCTTTAATTTTTTTACGAATTATGGTCACGTTCCAATTGCTTACATTAACCTAAATTTCAAATCTACGTTATTACAAATTTTTTGAGATAAAGAGTTCTTATTTTTGAAGGTTTTCATTCGGGAAATTGTTGAAGAATCCGCGGAAAATTCGAACACGAAGTTTATGGTGTTTTTTTTGCTCAGAAATAATTGCGAATAAAATGAAATGTGCAGATTCAAAGTTTCATGTTTTTAAACGTGTACAAAAAAGCGTTCAAAAACGATTGAAAATCACAATATTTAATGTTAATTTATTATTGAAACAATATTATAACATAGTAACGTTACAGTTTGATACATTTAATTCTAGAATGTCATCGACGAACGGTGAAAATGATTACAAAAACAATAATGAATTTCCTTATGAAATAAAATTTGTGGAAGATAAAATCAATCAACAATTAATGAAAGATTTTACAGGTAAACGAACAATTGTTTTGTATATTTTGATGTACGATTTAATTTAATTTTGTTTATTGTATAAAGATAAGAATATATATTAAATTATCTTTCAGGTGAACGAACTGGATTTGTTCAAGTCGGAAAGGAGAAGTGGTTTTTCCCGAGCAAATATGTTGATGCATCGCAACATCTTTATAATTTCAACGTCAGAAGTGATGATATATGGATTGCAACTTTTCCAAGATCAGGTACGAATTATAAATGTTAATTTTTTGCATAAAATACAATAAAAGCTTCAATTTATATTTCATAGGTACGACTTGGACTCAGGAACTAGTTTGGATGGTGGCTAATGACTTGGATTATGAAAAATCTGCGAAAATTCCTCTCACCGACAGATTTCCTTTTTTCGAGTATGTTTTCAATATTGTATAAAATTTACATAAGAAAATTAAAAATAACGTATAATAATTATATAATAGATTCAGCATGTTCGTACACGATGAAACTAAAAAGGAATTTTTGGCTGAAAATGCTCACGATCTGGAAAAATTCAAAGCAGTAGAACACGTATCTAGTCCAGTATGGGAGGTATTGAAAAAATATACATGTGACTTAGTATTTCATTCTTGATTTTAACTGAATTTAATAGATTTTAGATAAAATGACTGAACGCCGATTCATCAAGACACATCTTCCATTCAGTCTTCTGCCACCGCCAATTCTAAGTACCGGATCTAAAGTAAGCAATATAGCTTATATAAATTAAATATATATGTTGCAGACCATGTATATTATTAGTCTATGTATATTTAACACATACTAACCTAACCCAACCCTCAAAAATGTGTATTTATGACCGATCCTAATATACATGGACTAAAATATACTTGAACTGTAACATATACAAATAAAATTTTTACTTTTAGATTATATATGTTGCGAGAAATCCAAAAGACGTAGCTGTATCGTTTTACCATTTGAACAAATTGATAAGGACTCAAGGATATATAGGAGATTTTAAAACGTATTGGAATTATTTCCAGAATAATTATCGTACATATCATATTTATCTATTTATTAATTAATTTATAAAAAATATATTTGATAATATGATTAAAATCGATAGAACCATGGACACCGTATTGGTCTCATATAAAGGAAGGATGGAATTTGCGGAATCATCCAAATGTCTTATTTTTGTTTTACGAAGACATGAGTAAAGTGAGTCGTCACATTTATTTATATAATTTGATTAAAACATATTAACCCGAATGAATTTGCAGGATTTACCTAGGGCTGTAAGAAAAGTAGCCGAATTTCTCGGAAAGTCGTTCAACGATGAACAAGTAAACAAATTATGTGAACATTTAAAAATCGATAATTTCAGAAATAATCCTTCGGTTAATTACGATATAATGAGAGAGCTGGGTATATTAAAATCTGGAGAACAGGCGTTTATAAGAAATGGTAAAGTTTATGATTTCGTTATTGATATGTTTTTAATACAATTGTTTCATATATTGTTTATAATGAATAGGAAAAACTGGAAATTGGGCCGCAGAATTCAGCGAAGAACTCACAAAACAAGCAGATCAATGGATCAAGGACAATTTGAAAGACACCGACATAGTTTTCCCTCAAATGTAGAAATAACTTTTTTGGATATGAAATAATATTTTTATTTCTATAATACAATAAAACAAAAACAATACTTCAAACATAAAAACTTAAATAATTTGTAGGAATGCATCATTCTTATTCAAAAATAAATTATGACATGATCGATTAAAACGTTAAAATAATAAAAATCTAAATATAGGTAACAATAAAATATGAACAAACCAAACATGTAAACTGCACATATAAATCAATAAATTAATATATTAAGCTAATAATTTTTATTTAGTTAAAAAGCTTTTTATCTTATCTCCTTGGTTTTTTTGTATTGAGACGGCCATTTTGTAAAGTGACGAGTCCGATACAATAAATTAATTTCAGCTATGAAAACAAGTTGACTGAAACATCTCGATAATTTAAATAGACTTGCATTACTTCCGAAATCAACGGCCGATAATAAAAAGGTACTCCTTCACTCAGTTTTTATTCTAATTTGTTTCAGTTGTCTCTGTCGGAACTAGATATTTAAAGTAGTCACGTAATTGTTACTTGTCTATTTATAAGCTCAATTTAGTTTGTAATTGCACATTTATAATATTAAAAACTCATACTTATATAATAACATAAAAATGTTAGTAACATAATTCCGATATACAAACTATTTTTTTTTAAGTCAAGATTGTCTCAAACGTATCGATTAAATTCGATTACAATAACATTTTCACCATTTAGGATATGTTTCCATGGTCCAGAAATGTGTATTCTATAAAAGACAAAAAAAATTTAATTTCACTTATTGCAAAGGTAACTAATCCAATAATATAATCAATAAATACGTTATATAATTAATAAAATGAAAGTTATCTAAAAAGAAATTTAATAAATATTATATTTGGCACAAATTTTATCAAAAAACTAAATATACTTTCCTAATATAGTATAATTACAATACCCATTATTTCAAGTGTTTTGTATAAAAAGAGAGTTTTAAAAATTTGGAATATTCTATGAACAGTCAAACCTCTCGTTACACGGGGAATGTTTTTAGAATAATTAAGGACAAGTGAGCATTTTTACAAATTTTTCGCATTATGAATTCCCAGAAACTAAACATAAATTTTGGTTCGATTCAAAAAACATACAAAATGAGCTAGGTATTGGTTATATTGTGAAAAACAATAAAATTATCAACATGGGAGTACATCCAAGTCTCTTTTTACATGGGAGATGCGTTTTAAAGACTTAGCGTGTAAAAAAATGTATGGTGAACATATAATGATTGAAAATAGATTCTATCAATATATTTTGATTGAAAATTAATCCAAATATACTCGAAGAAAATGTATAATGTGGCAATTAAAAAAAACCCATGTAAAAAGAGTTTTAGGAGTACTTTGCTATCGTCTTTTTACAAAGGTCATATATATATTTATATTCTTTCAAAATTGATTTCGAAAGATTTATTGTAATTTGAAAAAGCTTAAGGCAAAGTATCTAACATAGAATATAGAGAATTTTCCTTCGTCTGCACTTTTTTTGCATTAATACGAACGAAAATTATCTATTTGTGATTGTTTCGTCGTCGTTAGATTCTTTTTTATGTTTTTCGTTATCTTCTTCACAGGCTTCACTGTCAATCGTCGCTATGTCGTCTTCTTTCTTCTTTTCTTGATCACAGTGATTCGGTTTGTTATTGCTTAAATTCGTAGGGTAAGGAAGCTCTGATTTCAAAGCATAATGATGTTGCCATGAATGCTTTTCCTCTACTTCTTTGCTAACGACAATGAAGAGTTCTTTTTCTTTACATTGCAACTGTTCTTTTAAATATGATATTAAATCGGAACCCTTAAAAAGATTCAATAATGAAATTAATCAATCGAACGAAAAGGGAAAAAGAAAACCATCGAAAACTCACCCTTCCGATGAGAACAGGAGCTTCTAACTTAGAGTCCAAATTGTAAAAATTTCCATGTATCTGTCTCAATGTGATCCAGTGTCGTCTGCGTAAAGGCAACATCACAAAACCAAATTTGTACTCGGATGGTACGTTCAAAATGAAACCGCAAATGTTAGTTAAATCTAAACAACCGGGATCTCTGAAAGGATCGAATTATGATTTGAATAACCACAAATTCAAACATAAATATTGGGAAAATTATAATTAAATTGCTTACTTTCTTTTATCAAACCATACGGCTTCTCTACCTTTCTTCTGTAAAGCGGCCATGATTACATTTATGTCATAATTTCCCAATCCTAACATCGATCTGTGAGGGTTGATCCATACGTTTGGGGAAAGTGTGTTGCATATAGAATCTAATTCTGATTTTGTGTATGATCCTCTAGCCTAATAATAAATTTTATGAAGATTAATATTAAAAACATCAATCACGAAAGTAAACAATCAGTTTTATAATACTAAAATGGTTTGATTATCAAAGTACAGATATCCCTCATTTTACATGGTAATTGTTTAACCCTTTTAGTACCCTGCAAATTTTCGATAACTTGCGAAAAATACCCAGGAAAATATCTGATTTTGAGGATATTCATATTTTTCCCGACACTGGTAAAATCTAAAATATTTTTTTGTGATTTTTTTTCTAAAGTATCTAGATCAAATAAGTTTGGAACCTATCAACTATGTTAAACAAAGAATATCTATAATTGATTATTATTTTAAATTCACTCATTTCTCATTATCAATAAAATCTTGGAAAAATATTGGCAAATGAATATTTTAATGATATTTTTGATTGATTCATCCATAATTGACAGAATCGAAGTATATACAAATACGTATTAAAATTCAAAATTTGAACTCAACAAAAATACAGTACAAATCAACAAACATTTAACCATCCCAATAAACATTAAGTACAGATAAGTAATCGACAATAGATTCATATTCGTTCAAGCCCAATCAAAAATAAACACCAAACACACCAATATTGTTGCAACAAACAAAAAAAACAACACAACACCCGAAAATCACAACACTTCCGTCACATCACACACAAAATATTGATTGACCGCCAACGTTGGGGTTATGAATACCAAGTGTTTCGAGGACGTCGAATGCCCGGGGCATTCAGTACCTGGAAGAGGTTGTTGAGCGCGTGCAGTGCGCACAGCTCGCGCACTTGGCGTTCGTGGTAAATGGGGGCCTGCCCGTTGCTCGCCGCTCCCGCCATGGCGACCCGTCCGCCTTGACAGCTCTCGATTCAATGACAGTTGCGGGAGGTGTTGCCAGGGCGCGCGCGCTCCACCTGTTGTCGATATGTTTTATCGCGGTTGCAACACTGGGTTTGATGTGTGTCAGTGTTGGTGTTGGATTTGACGTTTGTCGTGTCGAATTGAGTCACGTGATTGGTGGGTTGTCAGAGACTGTAAACTGTTGGAAAAATTATATATAATGGCAAAATATTGAATGGTCAGAATAAAATGATGAATTGCCAGAATAAAAATAATAAATGGTCAGAGTTTAATAACGGAATGGTCAGAACAGGCTAGGGTTCTTAATATTATTGTGACTATTTAATATTTATTCTGACCTTTTTGAAAAAAATCCTGACTAAAATCGTTTTTAAATTCTGACCATTTAAATAGTAGCCATATATAATCTTTGATGATGCAGAATTAAGAGAATCGTTTAAAATAATTATTTTTTGGGATTATATTTTTGAATACTTTCGTAATTTATAATATTGATATTTTAAATACCGTAAAAATATAAGCGATAAAATTAATTCGTGATAAAAATTAGAATTACTTAATTTTTTTCGCAAATCAAATAAATTAATTTTTTATTTAAAAATATTTTATATTTTATTTTAATTACCTAAGTATAGTAGAACCTTGATTATCTGAACTAACAAGGAGACTGAGATGATCCGAATAGTAGAAAATTTGGATAATCGATACTAGGAAAATAATGAAAAATTTTAATTTAAATATTCAATGAAATGTTGTAACACGAATTATTGGAAGTATGTTGTAAAAATTCTAAATGTTAGTATGATCTTTTATTGGATTTAATATTTTTTAGTTGATCCTGATAATCGAGGTCCGGATAAAAGATACTACTCTATCTATATTTATTATTTTTCAATTATTATTTAAAAAATAACTAATAATTTTTTTCTAATTTATAAAATGGTTATGAATAACTGAAAATGCTATTGGGCTCTCACCAATACTAATATAATAAATTTAAATATCGAATAAAATTTATTGGTTAATTTAAATATCAAGAATTTATGTTCGATGAGGTATTTCGACACATACAAATTTTAGCATATCATTTTCGAAATATTAGTTTATGGTTTTGTAATTCGATATGTGGCTGAACCGGTCATGATTGTCAATTCTCATATTACGATTGCTATTATGAGCGACCATGCTCTTGATAGCTATAAAGCCTAGGTACACTAACTGTAGTATGCCAGTAGGTACAAATATCAGCATCCTTTGCGGATAAAACGGGGCTTTAGAGTCCCAATATTTTCTTTTCTTGTCGTTTAAATATATAAATTCAACTGGAAATATATCGTTGAAATATAGATATGTCGTCTCCCTACTATTTGATGAATGTATAAAAATTACCATCTGAGCAGTGGTGTAGTGCTAAAAAAAGTGGTGGAGTGCTATAGTATCTCTAAAATAAAAGAAAAAAATTGAGCAAAAAACCATATTTTCTACTAAACTGCAATAAAAGATGTAATAAATCATGTTTTGGTCAAAATTTTAATCAAAAATGGTCAGAATAAAATGATGAATTGTCAGAATGAAATAATAAATGGTCAGAATAGGTTAGGTTGGGTTAGGGTTCTTAATATTATTCTGAAAAACCCATTTAAAATGCTGACCATTCATTATTTATTCTATTTATGATTAAAGTTCTGGTCAAAACATAGGTAATTAAAATTTTGACCAATGTCAAATAAATTCTGATAAATGTGATAAAAATTCTAACCAAAATTGTATTTAAATTCTGACCATTTATAACTACCAACAATTCAAATCGACTTAAAAACCTCCCAACTAAACCGAAACAATTCCGACGATTGTGTAGGTCCGCTTAACAAAACTCACGTACGCGTCGAGCACTTGTTTTTAGCCGCTGTCTTGGCGGCGTGTTGTGGCTAGGGTTTACCATCATCATGTCGGACGGAGACGACGACTTCATGTGCGAAGAGGAAGAGGACTACGGTCTCGTGAGTCTGTCTCCATATCCTGGATAAATTCCACCATACTTCCTCCGCTGTCGCGCTCCGGCGTCGGCTCGTCTCCTGTGTTCATGTTCCGTCATTGTACAATTCGTTTCCAGGAGTACTCCGAGGACAGCAATTCGGAACCCGATGTCGATTTGGAGAACCAATATTATAATAGCAAAGCTCTAAAAGAAGACGATCCTCGTAATGCTTTGACGAGTTTCCAAAAAGTTCTCGACCTCGAAGGAGGGGAAAAGGGAGAATGGGGATTCAAAGCTTTGAAGCAGATGATCAAAATTAATTTTAAACTAGTACTGTTTATTTATTTATATATAATATATCATTATTGTTACAAATATTACTATTTGAGTAATAATAATTTACTTATTACTATACTTACTACTTACCACACTTAATAATTTATTTATTACTTTGAGTAATAATATAACTTATTGATTTGTTACTATTAGTAATTACTTTGTCTTATTATTTCAGACTAATTATCGTCAAATGATGCATCGGTATAAGCAACTTTTAACGTATATCAAAAGTGCGGTGACTAGAAATCATTCGGAGAAATCTATCAATTCCATATTGGATTATATATCGACTTCTAGAAATGTATTAAAAAATTATATAATAATCATTATGCAGAATGGCCATTGAAAGAACGAAGGGTTTGGAAAAGTCATGACTTCATTTTCAATCGTTTTTGTTTTTTACAGGTTATAGAGGAATCTTTGAAATTTAAAATGATTATGTATAATGTCTAATGAATGAAACTCCAGAAATGTGCAATAAGTTTTGATCACGCTGTACATCATATTTACTCATTTTAACCTCTAAAAGATGTTCAAACAACATAACATAACCTCAACCCCACAAAACCTATAAAAAAAGAAAATAAATTATTCATGACTTTTCAAATTCCCCAGTCTTTATCTGGCCACCTTATATTATAAAATTCATTTGTTTTTATTTTTAATTTTAGATGGAACTTTTGCAAGATTTTTATGAAACTACGTTAGATGCTTTGAAAGATGCGAAAAACGATAGATTGTGGTTTAAAACCAATACGAAACTTGGCAAGCTTTATTATGACCGAGGAGATTATAACAAACTTGCCAAGATTTTGAAACAGCTTCATCAGAGTTGTCAAGTAATTTCGGTTTTAGATAATGCAATAAATCTTTGTACATACATTAATATAATTTTTTGTAACTCATAATTAATAATATCTTATACTTTTATAGACCGACGATGGAGAAGATGATCTTAAAAAAGGTACTCAACTACTCGAAATTTATGCTTTAGAAATTCAAATGTACACTGCTCAAAAAAATAATAAGAAATTGAAAACGCTGTACGAACAGTCGCTTCATATAAAATCTGCTATACCTCATCCACTTATTATGGGAGTAATTAGAGGTATGTTTACAAATAACATATTCACGATTATGAAAAATGATTAATTTCTCTTTTTTTCATAGAATGCGGTGGAAAAATGCATCTGCGAGAAGGTGAATTTGAAAAAGCTCACACGGATTTCTTCGAAGCTTTCAAAAACTACGATGAATCTGGTAGTCCTAGAAGAACGACATGCTTAAAATATTTAGTTTTAGCCAACATGTTAGTAATTATTATATTTTTGTATAAGTATTGAAGAAACGTTACATTTTAAGAAACGTTACATTTTTTTGAATTTACAGGCTTATGAAATCCGGTATTAACCCCTTCGATTCACAAGAAGCAAAACCTTATAAAAACGACCCTGAAATCCTCGCCATGACAAATCTAGTTATGTCCTACCAAAATAACGACATAAATGAATTTGAATCGATCTTGAAACACAACCGCAACAACATAATGGACGATCCTTTCATAAGAGAGCACATCGAAGACTTGCTTCGCAACATCCGCACGCAAGTCTTAATAAAATTAATAAAACCATACACTCGTATCCACATACCGTTTATTTCGAAAGAATTGAACATTGACGCTACGGAAGTCGAAAGTTTACTAGTGTCATGCATATTAGACAGGTATATTTTTTGTATAATGATATATTTTCATGATTTGTTTAATCAATGATATTATTTTGTAGTACTATAAAAGGAAGAATAGATCAAGTAAATCAAGTGCTCGAACTCGATAAGCAATCTCGTTGCACTGCAAGATATAACGCTCTCGATAAATGGACAAACCAACTCGCATCGCTCCATTTAGCGGTTACTAATAAAATGGCATGAATATGTGCTTTTTATATTGTATTTCGTATTAATGTATAAAACAGTTTTTTATATAATTTGTATATGAAAAGAATCATGCGTCGTTCAAAATGTGTTTGAGTCGTTTCTCGTCTTTTGGATCGAGATTCAGTTTACATAGATCTTTCATGTTGCCTCTTTTAGGTATTTTGCGATCGAGAATGCTTTGAGTGAAGCCTCTGTGGACTTTGACTCCTTCCAAAGCTTTGTTTTGCATCTGTTCGAGGAAGAAAAGCTCTTTTTTGAACTGGTTTTCATAATTTTCAATCAATTTTCTGTATCTTTCTCGGCATACGACATCACTGAAGAAAAAATTAATTAATGGAAAAAGCGTATAGGTTTTTATTAAAATGTATATAATTACTAAGTGATTTTGCGATCATCGCTGTTTGGATGTGTTGAAATATCCTCGGAAGGCTTTTGTATCTTAGTATGCAATTTAGACATTGTAACGTGCTGTATTTTATTTTGAAAACATGTTAGTATCCATAGCAACACTTCCAATGTCGAAATTACAATATGTCAAATTTTATATTCAATTTTATGAAAAATAAAGCTAGATTATCAAATTGAATAATGTTTTTATTTAAATCAAATTATTTTACAGACTGGAATAAAAATTCTAATTATAAAACGGATTATAAGTGATCCAATGCGCTCTCTTCTGTTCCTTTTCAGAGTGATGCGATGTGAATATTGATTTGAATACGCTAGTAGCTTTAGGATCTTGAGCGACACTGTAATCGTCTTTGGTCTTTTTATATACAGGATCTTGCATTGAAGACGAATTTGCAGGACGTTTCGTCGGTTTCATTTTAGCGGCATCGATGGTCTTAATATTGAGTTTATTTTTTTCAACAATCTTGGATATTGTAGACGAACTGCTACAACCATTCAATTGAGGCGAATCGACAATTTTCGACGTTTCAGCGACTATCGTTTTTTTCTCATTTTGTACTTCGACTGTATTTGATTTTGCTTCTTTATTTTTGTTCTTCTTTTTGTCTTTCAGTTTTGTTTGTCTGATTTCCATATTAGTCTTCATCAGTTCCATATCTTCATCGGTACCGTTTATAACAATGACGTCAGTTTCTTCGAAAGGCTCCATACACTAAAAAATCGAATATTTCGATTAGTAAACATGTAATATCAAAAGAAAACCATAATCACGTTATATATTAGCTTTTAGGGCAAAATATAATAGTAATTATTACCAAATGGCAGAGCCTTTGTTTCACTTCTTTGAATGCTCGCTCCGACATGACACAACCGCATGACCAGATGAATACGAATCTGAATTTACCAGACATCTCCAAACCAATGATAGGACAGATGTATGGGGCTCCACGCTCGTCGATAGCACCTTCAGATTTTTCAGCTTTGTCTTTAAAAGCTGGGTTTTTGGTCAATTTTAATTCTTTGATATCCTGAAATCAACAATACACATATATGAGTATATAAAAGTTACTATTACGCAAAAATAGACGGTTTAATTTGGCGAACCTTTAAATTTTTGACGTGCTTCATGTTTTCTAGCATGTTGGCTTTGTCTAAAAGGTATTCGATGAGTGCACTTTTGGAATATAATCGGCCGAGACCACACGCTGCAATCGGTTCTTGAAGGACCTGTTGTGAGAGCGCGCAGTGTCTCCATCTAAAAGCTAATTCGGCATCTTTGTCTTTCTGTAAATGTGAAAAGTCGATATATCAATCAAAACTATTGTGGAACGGTATTGTTTAGCAAAAAGACTAACCTGTTCAGGTTTTTTCTTTAGCTTGACGAGTTCGTCTCGTTTGGGAATCGTGCCGCCATCACAACCCATTTTGGATTTTTTTTGGAAGTTTTTTGCAGCAAAGTACTTATAATACTTGGATATTTGAAGTTAACGAAATGAAAACGTCTACGATCAAACAGACGGAAGAAATACACAAACGATGACGCACATCTGTCAAATTGACAAGTTTGCAACTTAGATATAAAAAAGTAAATAAGTCGACCATTGAAAATTTTCACATTTTCAATTTTGTAACCAGACAGATGAGCAAACGACAGTTTAACACAGTGACAGATGAACACAATGACAGTTGAACACATCGATAGATGAACATTTCGATACTTAAACTTGTTGATTATTCATGCAACCTTTTTTATAGCAATTAATAAATAAAAAACGAAGATTGAATAAAAATTCCTTTAATATTTTATATTTCCAAAACATAACAATAAGTAGCGGTAACATAAATCAGCACATTTACATAAATCAATAACTATACACATTATAAGTACGGAAAAACAAAAATAGTCGAAAAAATTCATAATCTCATAATATTTCATTGAGTTGGTAAATATAAAAATGGTAAGTACATTTCTAAACAAATAATATTAAATTATAAAAAATACATATAAAATGGATTTTTTGGCATAATTTATCGCTTAATAATTTTTTTGTGTTTTTTGAAAATGGTTTTCAATTGGTAAGTTGATATTTTTTCAACTCTTACAAACTTTTGTCGTAAACAAGTAGACATTTAGTATATTTATCAATAATGAAACATATACATGCAACAAATGTATAGTAAAAATTTATAAATATATTGCACACGTTACGCATAGTAGTATCAAGTAATACACTATATATTGCACCTATATCTACCCTCTAATATTTGGCAAATTCACATTGAATTTAAAATATACGACAAACTACAAAAATAAATAATTTTACAAAATTATTATCCATTCAAGTTTTGGCACGCTTTCTTTCAATTAAATCACAACAACTTTTAAGTTAGAAAGTCAACATACAATGGAAATAATTAATATAATTTATCATAACAAAAAAGAGTGTATATGAAAAAAATATAATAAATATCAAAGATAAGACTAATCGAAAAATGGTAACATATTTTTTATCAATTATCACACATTAAATAATTAATTCTCTGCCGAAACAGTTGCATCTACCAACAAATTGAAATCCAACTCGTTCAAGTTTGCTTTGGCCGTAAGTAAGTCTAAGAAAGTATCCAACGGAGATATTCGATCCGCAGAAGGAAACGCTGCTAAACCTGCAAATTTATTCCAAATTAAAACTGAGCTAATCGTCAATAAAAAGAGCAATAAGCGAAAGATAAAAGAAAAGAAAAACAAAAAGAAATATTTACATCAACTGGACTCACCTCTTCTGGTATTCGTGATCCGAGAATTCGAAGCCGGTCTCATGGGATGTCCAGGCTGACCGGCGAGAATAGTCGCTGCATGATCTCGAGCTCGTAATAAAAGAGCAGCTGGATGATTACAGCTGACGAGAGCGCGTCTTCCCCGCCCTTTTCCACCTAAAGCTGCTAAACATATTCCGCGGAGTACTGATTCGGTATTATCGCCAGCCTCTGTACACAAAACAAATATGTAATTATCGGAAAAGTCTGAAATTGATCGAAAAATTATTATTTACCCGCTATTATGACTTTCAAGAAGTCTATCTGAATTTCGAAAACGCTCCGATGCACATATTGAAGAAAATTAGCAAAGGTCAATGAACGATATCCCAAATATGTGAAAAACGATGAAAACCCTTGCGGCAGAGGAAATGCCATGGAATCAGCAGCCAAATAATAAGTTTCCAATACTTTTAATAGCATGTATCGATGGTCTTCGTTCATTTCATCTCTAAAATATCAATATAGTTTTAAACAAATAATTGAAAAATACCTGCCCTTTTTTTTACTTTTTCATACAATCAAATGTTATTAAGAATAAATAATTACATGCAATGTTATATTTATAAGTTAGTTTCCAGTTATGAATTTACAACTAGAGTAAAACCTCGATAAAACTGACTTCGTTGTACCTATATACTAATAAAGTATATCTTTTTCATAAAAAAATGTACGTTTATTAATTTACATTTGATAGAAGAATTTTTTCTATGAATTAAAGTTTACATAAGTAGCTAATAATTATTTGAAATTACATAATATGTATTTCAAATCCATTTACGGATGCTTCACTGGCCTTGTATTATACCATTTATTTTTATTTTCTTAATAAAAAAAACGCAAATGGAAAACCGACCATTACATAATACTTTCGGCATTCATGGAAACCTCCTTGTTCTTATCAGTCGATCATATCAAGGTTTTACTACAACTACAATTGTAAATTATTATTTTTACAGAGAAACGAAGCATATTCAAACTCTAAGCACTAGAAAAATGTTAATATTTGTTAAATTAGATGAGTTACATGAAAGCAAAGCCTCTTTCTTGGTCTGGCTTAGCGGTAGCGGCCAACGCTTTACACAATATCAAGCAGAGGGTGCGGGAAGTTTCCAACTGAGCAGCGGCGTACCGAGTCGCGACCGCATGAACGTGAGTGGCACTACCTTGCGCACCTTGACCGGCACCTACGGCGCTTCCATGCTTAAGCAGATGCATGCTGACTTCTCGTAGGTTCTATGATTGAATTGTTAGTTTGATTATAAATAATATGTACATACTGTTTTAATAACATGCTCGCATTAAACGACGCAATTATATTATGAATTTGTTAGTATTTAATAATATATGGTTAAAAAAAAATGTATAAGCACTTTGAATGATTATAACATTGATTTTTATTGAGACATGATTAATGTTTAAAGTCTAAATTAAAGAAGGATACATAATATTCGTAGTTGCTACAATTTTTTGATTTATAAAACGTTCTGAGTTATAAATTGTTTAGAAGATAGAGCGACGTATGTTCTAACAACACAAATTGTATAGATTTGAATTTGGGTGCATTTTCTTTTATTATTTTTTTTTATTCAATAACTTTTGCTATTTTTGGGTTTTAAATATTATTTTCTATGGATTTACGTTATTTATAGTGAAAAAATATTGAAAATTCTAAAATTTATGAACCTTCAAAGTGTGTACACATTTTTTGGGATACTATATTAACGAAATTTGTAAAAATATAATACAACTTGCCTGAACCAATAATTTTAACTTGAAGAAAAATTAATTTGATTTTTCTCAATAATAAATTTATGAGTACAATATTTTACAATAGAAAAAAAATTGTTGAATTTGTTAGATTATAAATTGTATTATTTTGGCGTTCATGCAATGTAGGATTAAATTGAAAAAAAATTATACCACAGATATGATATGTTCCTGTTTACTAGCAGTACAAGTATCTATTTCGATAAACGGCGGAAGCGATACATCGTTCGTTTGAGAACTTTGAAACGTAAACGGTGGGGCGACACGACGTGGAGGCGGAGGTGCTCCTACTGGCGATAACGGAGTGCTGCATCGAGAAAGAGCTTCAGGCTATATAAAAATATATCAAATCAATATTTCATAAACAAAAACAAGAAACAATATTAAGATAAAAAAGAAACCTGATAGCAAGCTAAGGAAACTTTCAATTTTTCTAGAACTTGATGTGAATTGAAACGTAATGTAACAGACGATAAGTGATCCCATAATCGGGTCCACATATCTGATCTAAATGGAACAATACGTTGACGGGGTGAAAGCAACATCATAGCAGTGTTTAATTCTTCTTGGTTCACTGATAAAGTCGTTCCATTGATCTATTACATATATAAAATTAGTTGACAAAACGTTTATTTAATGAATGAAATCAATTTAACATCATACTTCGACTTCCGATGGTTTAGTGTTGGTGGTAAAAGGTAAAAGTCTGGTAAGTGGTAATGCAGCTGTAGCAAGACAGTTTTTGGTAGCAATATAACTACCACTTACTAGAAATTCTTTAAGAATTGCACAAAATGTACCGATCGGGGCATTTGGTTTAATACAAAGTTCACCAATCAACTAAATAAATAAAATTAATGAATTATGCAGTTGTTATATTATTATATTTTATATAAAAATAAAACATACTTCTTCCACTATATCAATATTCAAATCGTGATGTAAAAAGTAATGAAGTACAGCAAGTTTATTTTCAATTGAAGTTTTCGATTTGAACACCGATATCAATTGTGCATCAGTAACATTCACTTTGACGATATCCAACGTCACCAAATCGACGAGGACACTCTTCCCGAGCAAAGGAACCAGCCTTTCTCCTTGGATGCAAAGATTCGGCGGCAGAACGATATGACAACACGGTTCATGACTCAATCCCACGTCCAGCAAATGTGTGAATAAATTAGGTATGTGTACCAATAAATAATCATCCTTATACAAAGTAAACGTCGGACGTATGCATTTGGCTATGCACCATAGCAAATTAGGAATTACGCAATGCGTTACGTAGCCGTGATGTAACAAGGTTATAGAATATGCGAGGTTCACATTTTTTTCATCTTCAGATAGATTTTTTATATTTTCATTAGAATCTTGATATTCGTCTTCAGACTGAAATGTTAATATACTTTAATGTATTCAATTCGATGTAAAATATAGGGTCATATAGTTATCCCGTAAAAATTGAACATTACCTTATAAAGATAATGGTGACAAATGCACACAACTCCTGAAGGATGCGAAACGATTTGAAGATCTAACGAACAATCGTGGATTCGTAAAGGAACCGCATCGTCTTCATACACACCACATGCTGGTAATTCTTCTGTAGCAGGTGGGTGTGGTAGATTCAATGGTATATTTAACTTTTAAAATTTTACAAAAATGTATTAAAAAAAATGAAAAAAATATCTGAAAAATCGAATAAAAACAATTACTTACAACTGTTTCATGAGGCATATCATCGTGAAATTGAAAACCAGAAAGCGTAGGAGTTGTATGAGGTTGAGCTTTGGCATCGTTAACTTCAATAGAGCTTTGAATTGGCACACGATAATGTATATAATATAAAACCTACAAAAATGAATCGATTAGTTTAAAGCTTAATAAGTATATTTAAATTATTGATTAAAATCAATCACTTGATGTACAGGATCCCATTGAGCCCAAGAAAAAGATTTCACTATGGTGTCCTGATGCATTCGGGCATCATTTAAATACCAAGTTTCGTTTGGGAAATCATCACTGTTTTCAGATTCCAATTTCACCGTATAAGATTTGACACCTTAAATATATAAATCGTGAACGAGAGAAAAGAATATGTTGAGTATAAAAGAAATTATACATACATTCTAAATGAATAAGCAGAAGGAACTTATCAACGATAGAATTTTGCACAATCGATTTATTCTTCTTATAAAGGAACTGAACCATCACTTGCTTATTTCTTTTATTCTCTATAGGAATCGCTTTGATGGGATTTTTCGATTTTAATTGCAACAAATACGGTTTGTAAAAGTAATCGACATTTTCGTAAGCGAGCGATATGTTTGTCTCTTTGACTACGTACGTCAATAACGTGCGAGAATCGTTAACCGACGCTTGGATTATGTTTAAACAAACATCGAACTGATGCAACAACCTAAAATCATTGGTCTCGTGATGATAGGTTCCGATATGGGTGACGTCTACGCCACCTACGCTCGGCCTGGCTATCCACGTGAATAATTGGGACAAATCTCGCTCCTGACCGACTAATCTCCATTCTCTAGGTGCTGGAGACTCTGAAATGGGATCTAGTGAGAGAAATTCATATAGATTGTCAGATAAAGGGGGCGTAGCCCTACCAGCTGAGGCTTTCGTGTGTAAGCGAGCGCAGAGCCGCCTCACCAGAGTGTCGACGGGGGCTCCTTCGTCATCTTGTTTTTCCGACGTCCACATTCCCTGAAAATTTAGCACAAATTCACAACTAACGATCACAACCTAAACGTAAGTACTCGAGTTATTGACAGATAAATGACAGCCAGGGATACCAATGAGAATTTTTTTTTTATTGAATTGTTTTTTGAAAAGTTTTGATCGTTGATTGAAATTTATTTTCGCGTGTAGCATCGTAGAGGAAAGATTTTGATAATTGAATAAATTAATATTCGTATTGTGGGATCGATTATATGATTGATTTGATCGAATGTGCCAAATTGTAAAAATAATTTTAACAGTTTTGATTCGTAAAAATTGTTTATTGATTCCGAAAACTGTTCAGAAAAATTCGAATGCATAAATGTATTTTGTGTTTGGTAGTTTCTATTCAATTTGTTGTAATAGATTTGAATATTTTGTACGAAAGTCTCGAATGAATTTGAATTTTTAAAAATTTTATAAATTTTCTACGAATATCAATATTAATTAATATAAAAAATACATTTTTCGATTCATATATTTTCCGTATGCAACATTCGAAATATAACAATCTCATCAACTCAGTGGTAGCTAGGGGGTAAGAATATAAGGATATAAGGATTTTGCCTACGATCGTAGTCTGGGTTTTTAGGGGGGGTTCAGAACACAAATATTAATTTTTTTTATTAATTTATGCGATAAAAATATATTATCATTTTTCATTTTAAGTTAATTCAAAATTTTCAAAGAATTTAATCACAATTCATGTGACATAATATTTTGACATAAATTCTTACAGTTATAATATCTTTTTAAATTTTTTCGGAAGGCAGGCTGACTACGCCTGTGCCTTGTTCCCCTTCCTGATCTTAAAAAAATAATTATGAATAATGTTCAATTATGTAAAAATATATCATATGATCATGCATAAATTCATTGAAAGCTTTGAATTTACACACATTATACTTCAAATGAAAAACAATAAAATATTTTTATTGCATACATTTAAAAACTAGTGTTTGGGCCCCCTTCATAAAATAAAAACTTGGCTATGTTGGTGATCATCAACTAGGGTTGCCAACTCTATCGAGCCGTAATAAAGGATATTCGAAATATTCAGTGGCGGATTATTTTCGCCAGGGGCCCCGCGGCATCACAAATTTTTGGGCCCCCTTTCCAGAACCGGCTTCCAAACATGTTGTTATCTTCACAACACATTAAATAATAAAATTAGAAAGTAGCGTGTCGGAGAATTTTTTTCGTTTATTATCGAATTGTAATATGTTGTCGCTTTCACAAAATAAAGGACAAATGGTCGATTTGCTAAATGGAGCGAAGCTGAAGCGAATGCTTCGATGTCAAAATTAAAAAAAATTAAATGATTACCCTAAAGCCCTCCACAAAATAACGAAAAGGTCATGGCCGACACTTCATAGTGAGAAAATTTGTCTATAATCTGCATACATTTAAAATTTGCATTTTAAAAATTTGCGCTTTGCTCCCCCCTCCATAAAATAACTCTTCAATATATCAGTTATAAATATATATAAAAAACGAACGAATCTTCTATAATACAAAACAACAAAAAGTCATGGTTGACACTTCATAGCGAGAGAATTTGTCTATTATCTGTATTCATATTTTTTTTTGTTTTGTCCCCTTATAAAAAAATCTTGGATATATTATATAAGTAACAACGTATCCATGGCCATAGCCAGGGGGGGGGGCATGGGGGTGCGGCCACACACCCCCGAATTTGAAAAATAATAAATTCAAAAATGAGATTTATGTCGAGGTACAGTAAATCCCCGATATAGCGTCAAAATAGATTCCACGTTGTAGGGGGTAAAGGTTTTTCAATTTTATTTTTTTTAGATGTTATTACGTGTTAACTTTTTGTTTTAAATGCATTTGAAAAAAAAAAAAGCATTTGAATGCATTTGACGACGTTATAGGGGGGTTTACTATACAGCAATTCCCCCCCCCTAAATCAATAAATGAAACATTCTCATTTTTTTTTGAAATTTTCACGTGTTAATTACATTTGAAACAAATTTAAAAAATTGAAATTTAAAAGCATTTGAAAAAATGACCTTATAGGAGAGATGCCGTAAACGTTATAAGGGGGACGTTACAGGAGGGTTTACTGTATATCTAAATCAATTATTTGAACGATCCAACTTGACACATTATGCTTCAAATTAAAAAAAAACAATATTTTTATTACTTGTATACAGTGCTTTTTCTTTTTAAAAAAAGGTGCCGGAAAGCACTTTTTTCAAGCCTTTTAATTTAATTATTTTATGCGTCCTACGATACCCCTATATTCAAAAAGGATTAAAAGTCAATGGCTTCCAAGAAAAAAATCAAAAATTTTCAAATCAAGAATAAAATAAAATTTTGCAAACATTTATTTAAATTTCGAGAAAAAAAGGTGCCGGAACGCCTTTCCGCCGCGTTTCTGCGTAAAAAAAACCTGCGTTGTAAATATAAAAATTTGCAATTCGATCCCCTCCCAAAAAAAAATCCAAGCTACGACCGCGAACAAACCGACCATCCCCAAAACAAAAAAAAAACCACGACCGAAACCCACACCCGAACACGTCCGCCTCGACAACCCTCCCCAAAAAACACAACAAAACAAAAAAAAAAAAATTCGCGCGGAAAAGCGCCTTTTGAAAACCGACGCTTCGACGTAGCGGTTGCGCGCGCAGGTCAGTGCCGTTTCCCGGCAGGACGAGTCCGCCATGTGTTTTGGCGCGCCCCCCCACCCCCCGAACGCTACGCGCGCTGCGTCAGTGTTGAGCACACGTACGCGCTTTCGCGTCAGTGTGCGCGCACACGCATGCGAAAAGCTGGCAATGCGCATGCGCGTCGAAAGCGGACGGGAGGGGGGGGCGCAGTTGGCGCGCGGATCAGCTGTTAGAGTGCGCTTGTACGCTCACCTGTTCGCGTCACTTTTCCCAAGAGCGCGCCCCCGGCCGTGATCGGGCGCCGACCCTGCGGAGGCTGCGCCCCCCCGACGTCGAGGCCGCCGCCTTTTCACGGCGGCAGCTGCCGTTCTTGAAAAATCCAAAATTGGATCCTACTTGTCCGGGTTTTATCCCCGTCGCAACCCCATGTCTCGCCAATCGCCAGGTACGTCAAATCGAATGATACTTTCATTCATCGTTTTTTTTTAATATACATATATAACAAATTTAATTATAATAAAATTAACGTATATAGACCCCCAATATTCGATACCTTGTTATTTTTTTTTTTTTTTGGCACAAAACGGGTCGATATGATGATGTAACAAATCATTTCATATAAACCACACTTTCATCCCTTGAAATAGTAAAAAAATTTGATGACGCTTCGCCGATTTTGGCGCGCATTTTCGGCGCCCCCCCCGCCGAGTCGACGGGGCGTTGACCTTTAAGCGATCATCCCCGCACCCTCCCCGAGTCGTTCTCAATATATTAATTGGCGTTAGAGGGGTGGGGCTGCGCCCCGCGCCCCCGAAAAGGCCGCGGCGGCGAGCGCGCGAAATTTCCGCGCCAAAAGCCGGCCGCTGTCAAGCGCCGCTCCGGGAGGCATTTTTCGTTGCATAGTCGACTGTTATGTGGTCGGGTTTGGGGGCGACGGGGTCTAGGGGACTCCGCCCTTCGTTCGGGGGGGTTTTTTCCGGGGGGCGAGGGGCGGTC
>JAOXNN020000012.1:1381263-1399902 GCA_028571205.2 Hydropsyche betteni
GCGAGGGGCGGTCGGGGGCCGGGGAGCCTTCGCTTCCGGCGGGGTTATATCGTCGACGTGCAGGTGCGCGTGGCGTTATCTTTCGCCGTTCCTTATCTGGTTTTTCTCATGGTGATAATTTTTTTCAGCTTCTTCGAGCTACCAGCCGTCGAAGATCGTCGGCAGCGATTCCCCGGTGCTGAAATCGGTGCAGCCGAGGTGAGTCGACGAAGCCTCTTGCCCGTTTTCAATTTCCCCCATAAATTCTAACACATCCCATTGATGTTTCACTATATTCTTATATGCTCCATAGTCATCCCTTATTTTGTAAACCCTCTCGTTGATTAACATGCTTGAAATTTTTCTGACGATCTAAAAATTTGTTTCGTTGCTACGTTTACGTTTTAATTCGTGATTTTGCATATAAATATTCTTCGATGAGTTTCCTAAATGTAACCTTTCGTTTTTACTTTATATTCAGAACATCTCAGGCTTTTCTAGTGAAAAATTCTAAATTTAGACAAGCCTCATGTCTGAAACTAGTTCAGAGGTTATTGTATTACATACTCGCTTTTTTAGCTTTACGTTTCTTATGAAATTCATCGATATGTTTGTCATATTTTCATTTGAATACTTTGCATGGATGTTCAAATATGGTTTTAACTACTAACCCTCGAATTCGGTACATTTTCTTAGATTCTATTCAACAAGTTTTAAAATTGAAACGATGTTCATTTTTCTAAATATATATTTACATATTGGCACAAATACCTTCATTGACAATTTTTTCGAAAGCTTACAAATATCCCACACATATTTTCCACCCAAATATGTAATGAACAAACACACAATATAATTTATCTTAAAGTTATAACAAAACAACCAAATTTCACTGATATATTTGATTTGTATGAGACTTTCGAACAATTTATAATAACGAAAACGTAATTGTTTAACTTTCAGTTCTATAACTGTAGAGCCTTCAAGAAATTTGAAGCGCAGACACCAACCAGTCTACGATGAGGTAATTAATAATTTTGTATGCACCGTGTAAAATCGAAACGCACTTAGTAACCGATGGACTTTACAGGATATAGAAAACGCCATGCCTCCCATCAAGCAGGCGATGAAACAATATCCACAGAACTATTCCGTCGAATCCGAAACTGACCACAGCATTTCGCTCGAGTATTTCGGAGACGAGGGGTGTTCGAGTGTGGTCACCCTAGCGGAAAATTTAGACGATTTCGTAAGCAGTTGTAGCGACACCAGCTCCGACGTATCTAGTCCATTAAACATTGAAGAAATAACTCACAGTGCTCTTAGTCCTTTGAACAATAACGTTAGCGATAAGGAAAGTAGTCAAGACTTTGATTCCAATAAACACGAATGTCCTCTACCCGACCTTCCTTGGGCAGACCCTAACACTGTCTGGCAAAGGTTGTGTGAAAGAGATGCTAAAAATGCTAAACATCGGTCCCCGAATATGCTGGAAAATCATCCAAGTTTGAAGTCTCGCATGCGAGCCATATTATTGGATTGGTTAGACGAGGTTTGTTTCTCGTTTAATGGATATATTATTCGATTTTTTGTATTTTAACTAAAATTTATTATATGATTTAGGTGAGCGAAGTGTTCAAGTTGCGCAGGGAAACGTATCACTTGTGCATTTACTATTTAGATAGATATTTAACAAGCACGAAGAACATAAATAAAAATTGTCTTCAACTTATTGGTAAACATGATCGTGTTTGATCGTTTTATCAACTGTGAAACGAAAATTAATCGATATTTTTTTGTATTAGGTATAACATGTTTATTTATCGCCTCCAAATTCGAAGAGATTTATCCCCCGAAAATACAAGACTTTGCATACGTAACTGACGGTGCTTGCACCCCTGAAAACATCCTCGACGAAGAATTGTGCATATTGAAGGTGTTGAATTGGAATCTCTCTCCAATATCGTGTTATGGTTGGCTGAACATGTACTTGCAATTGTCCAACGAAAAGTTTGCAAATCAACTGCCTCCGCACACAGAGAACGACCCAGATGGACTGCGAAATTATGCATTTTTATTTTCTCAATATTCGTCGCTCGATTTCGTGATGTGCATTCAGTTGATAGATTTAGCGCTTCTCCACGTTGAAGTTAACGCTTTCAAGTATAGCCAATTGACAGCTGCGGCGATAGCTCATTGTTTCAATAGAGAAATGGCAACGAAATCGTCAGGTGATGAATCTGATGAATAGATTGTGTTTAAGTTTTTTTTTATTTTTGTTCATACTAACATTTTAATTTATTTTATTAGGTTATAAATGGAGCGATATATCCTCATGCTATTTATGGTTACAACCGTTCGTACAAGCATTGAAAGATGGTGAAAATTTCGAGAGTAATCAGAACGTTCGATCTGCATCTAAGAACGAATCTGTTTCTAGAACGTATCCAAATGTAAATCCCGAACAAAGTCATCGAGTTCAAGTGCATAATATTTCAATGGATATGTTTGTATGTATTTTTATTTTTTATTGGTTTTATTTCTTTGAATCTTTTATAATAAAATCGATTTGTGTTATAGGATAAAGCGGAAAAATACAAAAAACTTATTGAGTCATCTTTAAACGAAGATTTATCATCGGACGATTGTCAGGAACAAATTTCTTCGGATCAAGAAGACAACCCCGCTCTTACGCCCGGTGGTCTTCAAGGACAACACTCTTCAACGCAAGACCTCAAGGGAGACATTTCACTTCTTACCCCTCCAGATAGTAGTCATAAGAAGCACATGAAGAAGAAAACATTGTTAAATTCTCGTAAAAGTTCAACAAAAAAAAATAAGAACTCCATCACAAATTATATGATCAGTAAATGATAATTTTTACCTGCAAAATTGATAAGATTTCTTGTAATTTGTAAACTAGTTTTTTTTTTGAAGCGAGTAAACAATTTTTTTAGTTTAATTTGATTTTTATGACCATCTATTTATATATTTGAAATTCTTGATCCAATTTACAAAATGTTAAGTGGTGATGATCTCAAGGCTTAAGTGCAAGATACATATGAATAAAAAAAGAATAAGAAAATTATATTTAGCAAATATTTCTCGAGATAAATTTATTGATGATCGTGAAAAGTACAAAGGGTGGTTTTGCCATGTATACGACAGGTTGTTGTCGTTTTTGGCTTTTACGCTTAATAATCTAATTGTAAATATTGATAAAATGTGTTGATTTTCATAACTGAATTGTTCATATATTTATAAAACTATTACATATGGTGATTATACATGTAAAGCGTGAGATTGCAATTGAATTATATTTTTATATAAACTTTTAATATGTATTTAAGTTTAGGCTAAACTCGAATTGTCTCATATTTATTTTTGACGATTTGAAACATATTTTTTTAAATTTTCAAAGAAAAAGATGCTAATCGTGTCTTGTATGTTTTATATTTTCGTCATTTTGAAAATATACAGTCACGATTGTATTTATGATTTTTTTATTCGAAAAGTGAGTTTTATTCCTCTTAGAAATTAGAAATATTCAAACGCCTTATATTGTAAAACAATTAAAAATTTAAAAAATTTAAGAAAACATAAAAAAAGTTTTTTCGATAGTTCGATATGTGTAATTTTAATATTTTTATTTGTGAATATTCTTCGATATTTACCCAATTTTCATTGAAAGTGCATAAAATATTTGTCGAGCAACATTTAATAATGGTATTGACTTTCGTGATAGATTTGAATTATTGTTTCTCGTGATAATTGTCCTTTTTAATATAATTTTATGTCGAGGTTTAAAACATTGCCCTTACAATTCGCATGCCAAATATAGTTTCAATGTTTCGCCGGTGTAGGAGCAATCGTTTTAGCGAATTTCATATTTATAATTAGTTCAAGTGGTTTTATTATGTATTTGAAAAAAAATGAGTTGTACGTTTTTTATATTTATTAGCGTATTTTTATTCTCGTTCACGACAACGAGAGCAATGCAAATCAAAGGCAAAATGTATTCTTTTGTACCAAATGCCATTTTTTAGTTATAAAGATAAATATTTTTGATAAGAATGAGTCTTTAACGACTGAATTATTATTTGATTTTATTAGTATATTTAGAACCGGCATTTAATCGTGATAATATTGCATAAAAGTGCGTTGGAAATTTGGCGAATTTTCCTCTGCCTTTGTTGTGATGTTATATTTCCAAGACTGTTAAATATTTTTATAATAATTTATATTGTAGAGATATTGAATTGAATATATGAAGATTATCTAACAAAAGTAACGTTGTCATTAATCTGATGTTTAGTGTTTTTTTTTTTTAACAAATATGACGTTTATATTTTTTGCCATTTGGGAACGCTTGGATTCGACTTTGTGTAAAATAACATGTTGAGTTATTTAGAATATACGTTAACTTAAAGGTGTTGGCGTGTAAAATATTATAATTTTAGTAAATAAATGACAAAGTATAATTTGTATTTTTTATTTATTATACATTCCATATTTCATCCCTTTGTGAGAATTCTGTAATTATAACAATGAATTCACTTTTATATGGAATATGGAAACGAGACTGGAATTTAAACAAGTTTTTTTTTTGGTATGGAAAAATGTATTTTTCGATTTCGGAGGCTTCAAAGGACTGCGTATCGTCAGGGAGTTTCCGGGATATCAAAGAGAAATTTTGTGTTCGAATATTGATTTCGTGAGAATTTTCTGACATGCTCTGAAAAATCACTATTTCGGCCACGTTGAAAATTTATCGTTGCTTTGTGACGAATTTCAGCTTTAAATATACGCAATACAGTGCAAGATAAAACAACGAAATTTATTAATTATTTTTGTTGTAAAACGAAATAATAATTTGGCACAAAAAATTATTTATTTTCACAATCAAATACATATTCACGACACAACCTTATCAGAAAATTTGTATTAGGTATATATGCTGGTAATTTTGTTTTATGATAAATACCGGGTTTTCGAACCGTAATTTTTTTGTTTCGGTTTTCGGTTACCGTTTAACATATAAATATGTTTAGGCTCGGTTCCGATTTTCGGTTCAGAAGAATTTTCAAAAAAAAAAACTAGACTAAGTATTCGAATATTTTTTGCTGAATCGAAAATAAACCGACATTTTTTCGTTCCGACGAAAATTTTGGTTATTAAGGGTTTTCGGTTATGGCTCAGTTCCGGCTCGAAGTCCTGATAAATACGTGATAGTTGAACGCTAGTCAATTGAACACAGTGACAGTTGAACATACGTCAATTGAATACAGTAGCACTTGAACACAGTGACGTTGAATACTGCAAAAGTTGATCACGGTGATAACTGAACACAATTCGCAATAAAGTGTTTTAACTTTTGAAAGTATAAGTAAGATAAAGCATATTTGATAATTTCTATCTTTATTTCTGTTTAAATTCTCTATAATAAAAATATACTTTCACTGATTATACATTTTCACGATAAAAACTCTTAAAATCATAGTTGAAATTACTGTATTTTTGTATGTACATTTATGTAATCGCTTTGTTCATGGAAAAGGCAAATAATCGCGTTTTTTCTTTAAAATAAACGTCATCTGATAGTTTATAAGCGCCATTCAATGTAAGCGCGTCATTTAACGTCTTCTGTCTAATATGAAAGTTGACGTGTCTTAAAAAACATTTATGGAAGGCATTAAAATTTCCTCGGCACGCCTGATGCTAAATTAAAAATATTTGGAAATTCCGACACGTGAACGAAAAAAGGTTAACCATCACTGTGCAGGGACTTCAACTGTCATATTTGATAGAAGACGTTACGACTAAGTGGTGAATTGGCCATAGCGCCAATGCACCACTAGATGTTAAATTTTATAAACAAATATTTGAACTAAGAAATTTCACAAATGTAGCATAACCTATGAAACTTATTTATAAAAAACCCACTGAATTATTTTTCGATAGAAAATCCGCTTACATTCGACATACATTATCACGAATTAGTCACACTTTATCACACCGACAAATCACCCATATCATAACATCCCAAATTCCCCACAAGTACACAATATTTCCATTAGCCTGCGATAGAAGAAGGGGGGCGATTAAAACAACAAGAACTACTGCATTACTTTTCAGATAATTACTTTACCGTGTCGGCGGAGAACTTTCGCGGAAGGCAGATCCGTAGATCGCCTCTTTTAATTAGAGCGCACGTTAAGAGGTCGCCGAACAAAAGCCCCTTTATTGACGTCTAATGGAATTCGAACCGCGGCGACCTCTCCTAAATAATCCTTTTTAAGGCTTCGTCGCATTTCCAGCGCGAAATTCGAATGCGAAAAGTTCATGCTCGGAAGGCGGGGCGTTATGGCCGCGCGAATTGCGCGCGCGCTGACTGACGTTTCGCCGTTTTTAACTTTGTTGAATTTTTTTTGGGAACGATTTAAACGAGCATTAAATAAAATAAACATGCATTAAATTAAATAAATACAATAAGAATATGTGCATTTTGCCCGAGCGTTAAAACGTGTGCATTGGAAAAAATATCTGAAATGTGAACAGGGTAAAATACCAACCGCATGACCATTCTTCACAACTTTTATAATATAATGAATCGCAATAAATCGAATTCAAACAAAATTATCAATAGTTAAAAAAAGCTGTGATTTAACTGTGTGTTAAAAAATATAGATTTTGTCTTAAAAGGAATTATTTGTGCGTTGGAAAAATATGCAATTATTTCTGGTTCATTAAAAATCATGTATTGAGTATTATTTTATTCATAGTGTGTAATAATAAAAAAAAAAATGTGCAGTATCAAGTGAGCATTAAAAAATACGAAGTGTGCAATTGAATGTCAGATAAATGGTAACGTCGCCAGAGTAAAGTCTTCCTCTACAGGCAATACAATACGACTGTCCGATACAATACGACTGTCCAATACGAATTATATGTTATGACCGATGAATGATTTGAAGCGTTTCTGGACTCATGCACAGGATCTGTATTTTTGAATCAATGATGTTGGTTTTTTTTTTTAAATCCGGTTTCTTGCAAATCGATTATATTATGAAAGTTGTAAATAATGGTCGTGCAGTCAGTATTTCGTCCTGTTCACATTTGCGGCGTTGCTACCCTTTACATTCATTCTAATGCACGTTTATTCGTTTTAAGGTACAGATATTTTATTTTTTCGAATGCACATATTATTTTTTTAATGCACACTTTATTTAATGCTCAGGTTTAATGCACGTTCAAATTGTTTGTGTTAAAAAATGAGCCCGATTGCTAAAATGTAGTTGAAAATTGTATTTTATTGCCTACTATTTAAATGGTCAGAATTTAAATACGATTTTGGTCAGAATTTTTATCCCATTTATCAGAAATTATTTGACATTGGTCAGAATTTTAATGGATCAGGTCAGAATAAATATTGAATGGTCAGAATTTTAGCTGGGTTTGTCAGAATTTATATTAAATGGTCAGAATAATATTAAGAATCCTAGCCTAACCTAACCCATTCTGACCGTTTCGTTATTAAATTCATCATTCAAAAATTCTGACCATTCAATTTTTTGCTAATTTTATTACTTGTAGAAAAAGACTTTACTCTGGCGAAATTGCCTCCTATCTATCATTTTTACAAACTATACATTCTATTGCAAATTTCTTTTTTTTTAATGCTCACTTTATACTGTACAAGAAATATTTTTTTTTAAAGCGCACTACGAATAAAATAATGTACAATAAAATATTCTTTCATCATCATCATTATCATCATCGACCCGTTTTGTGCCCACTGCAGGACAAGGTCTCCCCATCGAATATTGGGGGTCTAGGCTATATACCTTATCCGAGAGCTAACCTCGTACCGAACAATATTCTTTAATGCACAAGAAGTAGTGCATGTCATATATTTTTCTAATGCGCAAATAATTCGCAAACGTCCTTTTTTCGATAAACGCAAACGCAAATCGTACGAACGACGAATCATAAAATTATATGTTTCGACCAATTCAATTACGGAATATGGCCAGGTTTATATATCGCGGATTCGAAGTTCGCGCGCGGCCATTGTTTTCGGGGGATTTTCCCGATTCGAACTTTCGCCGCGGAAGTTTTCAAATTGGCGACGATTATCTCGCGAAATGAAATTTCGCCTGTAATTCACTAAAGGGATACAATTGCCGGGGAGGAGCAAGGCTTTATCTGGGGGGGGACGGGGAGGACGCGAATCGAAAGGTCATCTGTTTCTCGAGACTTTGTGATCTTCGTTTAATAAAATTGGGGAACTTGGGAGTTGTTTCGAAAAATACAAAGGGCAGGAAATTGTTTTCGGTTTGAAATTTGTCGAGGAAATTTGGTGTTTTGTATACGTTTGTATAGTTATATTTAAATTTTGTGTTGGTAAATGGTTGGAAAAATATGAAACTTTTGTAAGGTGATTATTCGTATTGGTTTTTAGGGTCTCTGTTTTAGTTAATTATGAGACGAAATCATTACATTTTTTTTAAGTATGATTAATTAAAAAAAAAAAATTTAGTTCTTTTAATATTTCTGTAAAAGATTTTTTTGAACTAGCTGTTAGATGGTGTTATATTATATTTGTTGTCATCCTTATTTAATATTATTTTAATAACAATAAAACACATCGGTTTTTTTATTTTCATATAATCAAGAATATATCATTTAAAAAAAATATTAAATTTGATTTTGAAAAAAATGATTACTTTAAATTATGTATCATTTTTTAATTACTATACATCATTATTTAACTTACTATTTCAGTATTTATAAAAATATAATGGTCAAAAATTGAAATATTGAAGCACATTATTCTGAAGTATATAAAATTGTCAACTTGTATCAACGACCCCGCCCATTTTCGATCGTACAAACATAACGTCAATCTCTCTTTGTTACTATTCTATATATAATATAGTAAAAATTCCATTTTTATACTATTTTTAGATAATCAAAACGATATTCAAGCCTCACACGTAACAACCATGACTTGAAACTGTTATATATTAAAAAATTGTAGGCGATCACAAATATGAAGCGATTAACATTCGAAAAAACAGTTTTTAGTATCAAATTCAAATAATCATCCGTTTTGTTGAAACATTTATAAGAAAATCCACACATTCACTCGATTGTTACGAATCCCATCGAACCACAACATCCGTTATTTACCCGATAAATTTCGCTCATTTTTATTTTATGAAACCGTAATAAATTCCCGAATCTCGTTACTGCTTTATTTGAAACGCACTTGTATTATGCATCGAAATTTCCCGATACGATTTCCCAACAGCGCTTTCCCACATACAAATCGCCTACAATCGGATATCGAGCAGGCTTTTCCTCTCTCGACGTTAAAATAGAACGAAAACTCGCAAAGATCATATTCGAAAACGCGTTATTTGCAGACGACAGTCCCGGGATCGTTTCATGGTACACGATCAAAGAAAAATCGGGGAAATCCTCGTTTTCCCGAAGGCCCTTTTTCAGGTCGCGATTTGTTGCTGTATCGCCGATAATTGGCCGTCGATACGTTTACGATCGTTTTATTGGCGAATTTACGTGAAAATGTTCACAGCGGATTTAGCATGTCGTATTTCACGTGGTGATGTATAACGAGCTGGGAGAAACCGAAAATAAACACGGTGTTAGTACGAAGGGCGAAGTCGTCGAGGAATTTCGGGAAATTCGAGTGAATTGTGAGGAAAGTTCACGAGTTTGCATGTGGATGTTTGTTGAGTGTTATTTTTTTGATGGATTGTCTATTGTCGTCGTTATATGGAGTCTGTGTAACGTGTGAGGTTTGAATATTGTTAGAAATTTTCATTTGAAGGTGAATTGTTGAAGAATTTCAAAAGGAAATACCATATATAATATTAATATAATGATATGTGAATAATCTATCTTTTAAGAGTAATTTGCAATTTTTTTAACACTTTTGAGTCGATTATATGAAGAAAATAGTGAAATTATATTTTTTTGATTTTTAATTATTCGAAATTTGAACATTTTTTTCATTGCCATCTTTTCCCTTTAACGAAATTTCAGTTTCGTAGGTAACAATCAGAACTTAAAACTTAAAAAATCCAATTTAATCTAATTATTGATACTTTCGGAACCATGAATAGGAACGAAGATAATGAAAAAGAAGAAATTTAAATTTTAGTAATAAACACCAAAAATTTTTCATAAACTAAGAAATTTTGCAAACGATATTTATCGCTTACAATTAGTTTTGATGAAATAAATACATGTCACAAATATTGATTTCCAAAGAATTGTTTTAATTTAAAATTGTTTTAGGTCGACGATATTCAAATTACATTTATTTATAGACCGTATAATGTATCACTCAACTTCAATGAATCATATAACAGAATCAATCTCGACACAAAACTTTTCTGAAAATCATCAAAAGTTTAGACGTTTTCCTTTGTATTTGAAAATAATGCGCTATATTTCGAATGGTCTTAGATCAATATTACACAACTAAATCCATTTACTAACCGCGCACTTGTCACTTAACTTCGATGAAATATTTATCAACATCGTATATAGCTTATATAACAATAATATTAACAAGGTCTTCTGAATACCGACGAAAGTTCAGGCATTTTCCTTTGAAGTTAACTTTCGAGAGTTTGAACACTAAAAACTATTCCTTCAGGTCAACGGCATCCATTTACCAACCGCACCATTTGTTGCTTAACTGCAATAATCGTTATATTCAAATATATTTCTGATTCGAATAACTATAACGATATTTTTTTTATTGAAACATAACGTGTTCAAGTAACTCATCTTTCTGTAAACCGTTTTAAAAAGTTTCACTATTTTTAACCGTAACACTAACTTATTGTGGTCAAGTGTTTGAAGAAGCTCTTAACTATGTGCTGATGTGGCGTATGTTCATTTTTTTCCATGAAATCTAAGAAGCCTTTTCGAATATCACTATTTTACAAAATTCATTCATAATCCTTAACAAATTTATTATTAAAGTTTTGACACATTGATTAATCGATACGAAGTTTAAGCTCTTAAAAGATTTAATTATTTTGATAATTGAAGCGGAAATTTATAATAATTCGAATTGAACGATTGGTTCCGTATTAGATTTTTTTTTTCTAGTAAAAACATGGCCCTTTGTATTCATAGATTTTTTTTACGAATGTTCGTTCAATCGAGAAATTTATGCGCAGTTTTATCGTATCCATGTTTGAAAACGGTTTCAATGTTGGGATCAGACATGTTGAATGAATAATGTGGAAAATGATAAAAGCATTTTTATTGAAATTTATTTCGTCCCGTTGGATTCTATTCGAACCGAAACAACGAATTGGTCGTTTCGAATTTGAAAATTTAAGTTCAAAACGGCGAATTTCTTCGCGAAAAGCAATCTTGAAAAATTTCGCCGGATAATTTATATGAAGCTTGTTACGAAGAAAATCATATTTCGTCAAGTTAGATGTAATTATATTTAACGTTCCGCGTAATTTACGCTGAAAACTCTGCGGAAAAATTAAAAAGATAAATTTAAAACAAGATGTTTCGTTTCATCGTCGTCGTTAAATAAATATTTATCAATCCAATCTAATCTATGGACATCGATCTATACTAAACGAGATTTAAACTATATTTTATTTAAAACTATTAACTGTAAAGGAATCTGAAAATAATCCAAATCTTAAGACGAACTATGAGACATATAAAATCCCTAGACAGATTACGACGTCCAATATTAATATCTCAGACAGACCAGATCGTAAAAGGGGATATTCATTTAAATTGGCGCCACTTGAACGCTTTTCTGACTGTTTAATCTCAAAAATTTGTGTATTGTGTCAGTATTTTTATAAATAACGGCAAGTATATTCCTCAGAGGTAACACAGACCTGATGTATTCATAGAAATTCAACAATTCAAGTCGCAATTTGAAATAGAGTCACATTTGTAATTTCATTCATATGTAATGAAATTCTCGAATATCCTTATTTCGGAAAATGTTCTATGATCGATTTTTTTTTATATTATATAATATTATTCTGAATAGAGAAACTTAAAATATAAAAGATTCCTTTTTCTGTGAAATTCACATTTTCGACATGTGTCAATTTCGTAGAGTATTTTTCTCCGAAACCTGTTATTGTGTTATTTATTTATTTTCAGTCTGAATGGCCGACATAAACTATTTTTTTCTATATATTTGAACTTATTGAATAAAGTTCGAGCCATTGATTATTATACGAATTAATAAGTCTACAAATTATTTTCATCTGTATATATACTAAATTTTTCAAATCTTTATTAGGGTCAAATTTAACGTCGAGTATCACCGACTATTTATTTATTTAAACTGCTAACCCTTTGACCAAAATTCGCTTCGTAATTACTGTAATATCCATCCCAAAGGTTGTTCACTACCATCAAACAGTACACGATTACAATGCAGATGAATTTAACATTTATATGATAATTTCGATCGCGGAATTTATCTGTAAAAACTGAATCTTTATAACTATACGTAAAAAAAGACTCTCATTTTGAAGAAATTATCTTTGTAAATTTATATTTTTGGTATTATCATTTCTGGGAAAAATTCTGTAACGATTTTCGCAAAACATTATTGAGTATCATGTTTAACATTAGTAAATTGAAATAATCTTTCTATTTTTATTGTAAATCAGTGTAGTGTAGTATTTGTACTACACCGAGTGAATTGAGAAGATAATCTTACTTGATAAACAATATTTTTATTATAAAATCTTTCTCAATGATTATATTTTAGTTAACCTATGTCTTAACACCGGAAAATTTGTTGAATTTAATGATAAAATCAAAAGTATTCTACAAAAAATGGTTTCAGGATTTTCTCCTAGAAACGATAATACCATAAAAATTAGTGCAAAAATCTACAATAAGAATAATATCTTAAAAATGAGAATATCTTCTTACGACCAATTTTGAGGATTCAATTTTTATAGACGAATTCCACGATTAATGTTTTCATAAAACAACACAAAGCCCATACAGCAACACAAAGCATTTTGAATATATTTTTTATTTATTTAGTCTCAAATTAACACAGAGCATAATAAGTGCGGTTCATTATTCATTCCATAATTATGATAATGTATTAAAATGAATTGTAAAATAAGGAAAAGAGAAATTTTTCTCTATATGAAAAAGTTAAATATGAAATTTTTTTATTATTAGAGTTTTCGCACAGACAATTTTCACATCGCCTTCGCGACAATATTCTCTCGAGCACACCCCAAAGACTAACCAACTTATTTACTAGTATATAAGTACAGCTTGACTGAGTTTAGTTCGAGGGACATGCTGAAAGGTTATATTTTTAATATCGTAAACACGAATCCTTTGATGCAGGATGTCGCCAGAAGATCGTAACTTTTATTTTATAATATATAAAAGAACAAAGAATAATATGATGAAAAATTTAAATAGAATCTAATGATTTTTAAAAAAAAATATTGAGTTCGAATCAATGACAAGTTTTTGTGAGGGAATGTTAGAAAAAATTGATCTTCATACTTTAACTTGAATCAACGGTTTAACCTCGTCGAATGTATCGATAAACGGATGACCTGACCTTGCATTGTCTTTTTGGTTTCAATATCCGATTTTTTCAGTCATTTGAAAAAAACGTGAAATTCCTGTTACTGTTGCGTCACGTATTAAATTTTTTTATGGAAGGTTCGTTGTAGGTTAAAGATTCTTCAATATTTCTTTGTAAGTATAGATGCTTCCTTTATCTAATGATAAGAGAAGGTAATTTTCAATGTTCAATACCAAATGGTTTCAGGTTAACGATATGCAATTACAGTCATCTACTGATCGTGTCACTTGTTTCACAGGTTCGATAATCGATATGCTTGATAAGACTAAACCATTGATTTTCAAAAGTATTATATTGACAATTTTTGATTTTCTGATTTAAGCTGTGTATTGTATGCTCAATAAAAAAAATTGGACGGTCAAATTCCTATTGTATTTTTAATTTAGCATATAAAATATATAAAATTATAAATCACAATTCCACAAAATAATTTCAATTTGGGACTAATTTAAATTTTCTGTAGTCGTAGTGTAAAAAAATCATCTCCCAACAATGAGATGTCAAAACAAATAATAAACTTTTATTTTTCAATGTCGAGTATTATATTTACTTTATGTAATCTTACTAATATAAAATTTTTCAAAAATTATTCTAACAAATTTTCTCATATTTTCAACCACTGATGCACTCATATTTATGTATCTAAAAATGTCGCGGAGTTAAAAATTTAAGCTGCACATAAAAAAATCAACCTTTTATAGGATTTTAATTTAAAAATATTATATTTATAATTTAAAATTAGGAAAAATAAACCAGAACTATTTATTACTAACAAAAACTATTAACTGAATAGTTTAACACCACCAACTAAAACAAAAATTATTAAAGAATTTAACAAAACCACAAAAAAACTATAAACAGAACAACAAAAAAAACCATTATGATTCCATTCCATTATATAATATTTCCTCAAACTACCAGTTAGCCACTACCAACTAAAAAATCATTCACAAAAACAAAAACTCCACCAAAAAACTATATCAACAACAGAAAAAAAACAATAATCTCAACACACTAATCACCAACAAAAACCTTCATTCCAAAATTTGACATCACTAACTCAAAAATCATTCACAAACACCAAAACTCCACCAAAAACCTAACCAATAACAAACTAACACCAATAAAAATTTAACATTACAAAAAATAATCCCAATCCATCTATACAGCCAACGAAATCTATTAATTGAATAGTTGACCACCACCAACTAAAAAAAATCATTCAAAAATTAAAAAAAATATTATAAAAAAAAAAATCATAAATTTCCCATCATTAACGAAAAATCCTCAACCCACCATAAAACCACCACTACCTCAAAACCCACAAAAAACATCAACAACAACCATCCCAAACATCCACCACCAACGAAAACCTTGACCCACCAGTTGCCATCACTAACTCAAAAGTCATTCACAATTAAAAAAAAAACATCATAAATTTCCCATGACCAACGAAAAACCATCAACCCCCCATCAAACCACCACTACTTCAAAAACCACAAAAAACACCAACAACAACCATCCCAAACACCCACCACCAACGAAAACCCCCAACCCACCAGTTGGCCGCCGCTGCTCACCAACACACCGACCCGTCCAACCGAATTTAGACACACACACACACACACACACACACAAAGCGAGAGAGAGAGGCAGCGGAGCTTATCTGGCAGTCGCCAGACGACGCCGGACGTCAGCGCGGGACGCCCGCGCGTCACGCACGAGCGCGCGTCACGCACAGCAGCACGGGGCGCGGGCGCGAGCCGGGCGTGCGCGCTTCACGTGGCCGCTGCTAGGGGCGTGTGGGGTGTGTGTCGGGGGACGAGGGGGGCCGAGGTCCGGGGAGGGTGCTTCTTGCGCGGAAGAGCGGGGGGGAGGCGCTGTCTTGGGGTTTTCCGAGGTTTTTACCGGTGGAGGGTGCAGCGAGGGTTGCATTGTTTTTGTGAGTATTTCGCGACGGAGGAGTTGAATGTTATTGGAATACTGTTTTTTTTTGTATTTTTAAAAGTTATTGTATTCATTCACCATTTTTTGGTAGTTGAAGATAAATGGTTTTTTTTATATTTTTAAAAATTGATGATATTGTTTTTGTGAGTATTTTGGGGCGAAGGAGTTGAATGTTATTGGATTGTTTTTTTTTTAAAGTTGTTGTGTTCATTCATCATTTACTGGTAGTTGAAGAGGAATTTTTTTATATTTTTAAAAATTGATGATATTGTTTTTACTGCATTGGTTTTGTGAGTATTTTGCGACGAAGGAGTTGAATATTATTGGATTGTTTTTTTTTTTAAGTTGGTATTGTATTCAGTCATTATTTACTGGTAATTGGAAATGAATTATTTTCATATTTTAAAAAATTGATGATAATGTTTGTTCTGTATTGTTTTTGTGAGTATTTTGCGGCGAAGTAGTTGAATTTTATTGGATTGGTGTTTTTTTTTGTAATTTTTAAAAGTTTTTATTGTATTCAGTCATTATTTACTGGTAGTTGATGATGAATGTTTTTTATATTTTTAAAAATTGATGATATTGTTTTTGTGAGTATTTTGCGGCGAAGGAGTTGAATTTTATTGGATTGTTTTTTTTTTTAGTTGTTATTTTATTCATTCATCATTTACTGGTAGTTGAAGAGGAATTTATTTTATATTTTTAAAAATTGATGATTTTGTTTGTACTGCATTGGTTTTGTGAGTATTTTGCGACGAAGAAGTTGAATTTTTTTGTAATTTTTAAAAGTTGTTATTGTATTCAGTCATTATTTATAGGTAATTGAAAATGATATTTTTTCCTATTTTTAAAAATTCATGATATTGTTTGTACTGCATTGTTTATGTGAGTATTTTGCGACGAAGGAGTTGAATATTATTGGATTGTTTTTTTTTTTAAGTCGTTATTGTATTCATTAATTATTTACTGGTAGTTGAAGATGAATGTTTTTATATTTTTAAAAATTGATGATATTGTTTGTACAGCAAGTTTTCGAGTTACACGAATTCAACTTACGTCAATTCATACATACGCGATTTTGAAAAAATCGTGATTTATTTAATTAATTCATTATTATCTTTTTATTTAATTGCGTTTTTTTTTCGCTGCGGCATTTGTATGACTTTCACCATATCAATTATTAAAAGATAATTTGTAAAATGCTCGAAAACGATCATAAATTAACTTTTGCAAAGGGCCTGCGCCCAAGCTTTTGAAAATATTATATCACTAATTTGTGCGTCAAAATGCGCTTTACGCGCCTAACAATTGCAATTTTACAAATTATTTAAAAAAAATAAATTTAAGGTTTTTCCGACTTACGCGAAAACCTTCGGAACGAATTAATCACGTAAGTCGAGAACTTACTGTACTGCATTGTTTTTGTGAGTATTTTGCAACAAAGGAGTGGAATGTTATTGGAATGTTTTTTTTTGTATTTTTAAAAGTTGCTATTACAATAACAACTATGATATATAACAACTATATTTATTCATCATTTATTGGTAGTTGAAGATGATTTTTTTTGCATTTTTTAAAAATGATATTATTTGTAGTCATTTGTAGTCATCTAATAGTTGTTAATGATGAAAATTTTTTGATCAATTGCAGATGTCGAAATATTTTTTATCATTGTACTCATTTATCATAAAATGAAAATTTTTTATTGACTGAATGTTGACATACTTTTTGACATTCATTAATTATTAATGGTTTAATGAAAAATTAGATAAATTATGGAGTTGAAATATTTTTCGTGTTATATTTATACTCATTCATTATCCATTAGTAGTTGAAGATAATTTTTTTTAAATTTGTGATATTTATATATTTTTAATAGATGACTTCATCTGTGTTCATTCATCTTTTAATAATAGATGAAGGTTTTCTGATTCTTTTCCACTTTTGTTTATCATGATCAATTTTCATTCGATTCACTTCGCTGATTTTAGTGGACGACTGATTAAGATATTAAAGATAAGAATGGAAGAGAACTGTAGAAACATTCATTTATAATTATAATAAGCGATGACTTAATGCAATCAATAATGTTCATGACTGTTTTTTTTATTTCTTGTAGTTAGTTATGAAGGTTTTGCTTTGTTTTTTGTATTTTAAATGTATTATAGTTTTTGTATTAGCTATAGTGCGTTTTGAAATTCATTTTTTGAATATTGATAAAAAAATACAATATTTCATCAATTACATTATTGATGAAATATTTCTTTTGATAGATGAAGATTTTTATTACATAATTTTAAAAGAAAATGATGATTTGTAAGAAGTAAAATAGATAAAACAAAGGAGGACTAAATATGCAGTATTGTATTTAGCAGTAGTTAATTAATTAATTAATTATAGGGAAGTTGTATCAAATGTGATATTTTTTATAAATATTTTTTTAAATCAGATTTAAACATATTGAAAAATAATGATCGGTATTAAGAATGTTTAATTTCTACGTAACCGAGCGCTAAGTTCAAATACTTTTTTATTGACTTTCCATCGATAAGAATTTAAAAAGTTCGACAATATATTTTTTCAGTAAAAAAAAAAATCGGAAAACTTTTCAACGAACAAAAGAACTTTAATTAAATGTCGATTGTTCCGCGACTTTTATGACTATAATATAATATATATTATAGAAGTAGAAGTGTCTCAGTAAATTAACATTTTCACAAGTCAGCGTATAAACACATTAACCATTTAAGTAAATACACGTATATTTACAATTAATCAAACGTTAAATTTGACTAGTAAATGTGTCCATTTTCACATTCTATTTAGTCAATATATATATATATATATATATATATATATATCAGTGGCGGTCCGTCCATATATGCAGCAGATGCAGTGCATGCCTAAAGATTTCGAAAAAATATGTATCGTATATTAATAGTTAAAAGATATTCAACGTGGTCCTTTACTTGAATTAAGTATAGTTATTAACTGAGTTGTTATTTGATTATTTTTTAATTGAACCGAACGCGAACCGTTTGAACGGTTCAGCAGGT
>JAOXNN020000012.1:1400002-1435488 GCA_028571205.2 Hydropsyche betteni
ATCTGAATTTAGAAACGAAAATTTTTATGACAAAATAATAAATGAATTTTGCAAAAAAGAACGAAGAATTAATCTCAAATATAAAAAATAAAAATAATAAATTAACACATATTTTTCTCATTTTTTTCGTTTATGCATGCCTTGTGCTAAAAGTCACGGACCGCCACTGATATATATATATATATATATATATATATACATACATACATACATATATAACAACTCTGCTAGTAAACTATTATATATATCGAGTAAGTTTTTATATTGAATAAATACTTATCTTAAAATTTTAAGCAAACACAGACTGTTAATTACACACTTAAAGTATTGAATACATATACAATTTCAAACTGAAAACATCACCCATCAAAACCATTTTCAAATTATCATCGAAATCCGCAATTAACGACCCATCGACAACAAACCCGCAAACACCATTATTGCGGGCCACCGGAAAATCGACCTGTCGGCGAAAATCCGGAAAAGCTCATATAAACTCGAAATTAAACTCGACCCTTCAATGAGCCGAAACGACGCGAGCCTGGACACCTGTCAAAGCCGAATTTTCCCGCGGAAATCGATCGGCATTCGTTTTGCGGAAGCCATAGCAATTTTCGCAATGGCGCCCGCAATTTGCGCCACATTAAAAATTGATAGGTCGGCGTGTGCATGCGAAATGCATGTGCATCGGCCATTATGGCGTAATAAGTTTTTGATCGACGGGTGCATTAGGGGTTTTTCAGTTTGGCTCGTTGCGTTTGTGCCAATTCGTTTGGGTTAGGTTGCGATTTTTGTGTTCGGATTTCGAAATTTCGGTTGTGGGTTTGACGTGTGTGTGGACTTTTTTACCTTTTGCGGTGAGCGTTTTTATCAAATCAAAAGTTTGTTTGTGAAAATTTTTCATAATTTTCGTATATAATATTACGGTTTTTTGAAAGTCTTCCGTTATGTTTTTTTTAATTTATTCACGAACAACATACCAAAATATAATAACTAGGGTTGTGAAATTTATCGAAAATTTCATTTACCGGTTATTATTTTTTTTTAAATAACAAAAAATCGAAAAAACTGTAAAACAAAATACTTTCTCAAAACAACGAAAATTTTTTCAAAAAACCGTTCACTTACAAAAACTGACTTTTCCGAAAGTTCCTCGAAAATTTTTTTTATTATATTTATTGATGAATTTTCAAAATTTACCGGTAGATTACCGAACTGTTATTTGGGTCATTTACCAATTATGACATACTTCATAATCATTTTCATTTTTTTTTGTAATTTTTCAATTCTCTCATAAAAACCAGAAGATTTAGGAGCAAAATATAAATTTAATATATTTTTTTCATTATTATTACTTTTAATTCATAAAAAATATATAATCATCTGAAAGTTTTACGTTTATCGACAAATATTAAATTTTATGAAAATACGTAACCTAAAAGATTTTAATAAATTAAAAATAATTCAATCTCGTTAATTAATACGAAATTTTGATGACGCTTGAATATGCTAAGCATCGAATTAGCGGTGACACATCGAAAAATTTTCACTCGACTTAAATCAAATTTTTGCATAAAACAAATCATTTGAATTTTACGCATAAAACAGGTGTGCCATTCGTAAAAGATTAAAATCGTTTCCGCGCAATAATTAAAAGAAAACATCGACTGTTCTACATACGCCCACTTAAAAACCCGAGCTTGCCAAAAGCTAGCGTTTATTGTATATTTTTTGCGATGATATCGGTGTTTGTTACAGTAAAATTCGCATTTCGAAAAAATCGACACATTTTTTTCATTGCATAAAAAAAACAAAGAACAATCTCTATGCGGTCGAAAAACTTCGAATGTCTGCGGTCAGGATTTTCAAAATACGCGGTTAGCCAAAAAAAAAAAAATACCCCAGACATCTCAGACGTACTAAGTATCGTATTACGTACATAAATCGCATTTATTACGGTCACGTATTTCATTAAAAAAATAAAATGGAGACGTCCGCGGACAGCTTTGCGCGAACGAATGCCCGGCGCGTATTAATTAATAAAAGGACCTTCCCGGATTAGTTTCGTGTCCTCAGCGCCCGGGACTTATCCTGGCCAGGATCATCCCGGATCTTCGGAACTCTCTGTTTGTTGTTGTAATAATGCCGGAGCTTTAAAAGCGAACCTCTAAGCGTCACGGTCGGCCGACTTGAGCAAACACGTATGGCCTTACGACACGGCCGAATTATATACGCTTTGATATATTATTTATTTTGCGTGTTATAATGTACGTGGGAGTGCGTCTGAAATGTGTCTGAGCGATGCTCAAACTTTTCCATTTCGACTTTTCTTATGGGCGCTTTTTATGCGAGCTTGCGAGGTGCGTAGGGTGACCCGATGAAAAGTTGCAAGAGGACGGTTTTTTTGAATTTTAATAAATTTAGAAAAAAAAATTCTAAGAAATGCACATTTACTGCTTTTATATTTCAAAATCAATCTTTCATAAATCAAAATCAATTTTTTACAGATCACATTCAACCATCGGAAATATATATTTTTTTTTACATATTTTATACATTTGTATAGATTATGTATAAATAAGTATTAATTAGGGCAACGTGATCATCCATAAGATTAGAAAGTTCATATTATTGGTTTTATGTAAAAAAATTTTAAAAAACCACTAACTAATTGTAAGATTATTAATATCAAATTGAAGAATAGATTGTGTTTCATAGATTATGATGACAATGATCTCAAAAATATAATTTCGATGGTTGAATTTGATTTGTAAGAGAATGAATTCGAAGTGTAAAAGTCGTATTATAGAGAAAATACATATTGCATATTCTAAAATATTTATAAAAAATAGCATTAATATAATCAATTTCCATTTATTTTTCAAAACTATATATTTTCGATCAAAGTTTTTCATTGACCGTTAGTTTATAAAAATCATCGTATATATCATTAATATTGTATTGGATTGAAACAATGAAAAAATATGAAATTCTTTGGGTCACGAAAATAATTAGTATATATTATAAAAAATTCTTAATTTCTTAATAAGCAATAATTATAATAATATTATTAAGACTTAAAAAAAATTAGTCAAGGAAAAAAGTTTCTTTATAATCGAAAAAAATATGATAAATCCTTCTTTTGCATATCGAATGGTGACTCTAGTGATGAGTTAAGTGTTAGAATATGAATGTGTCGGGTGTTATCAAAGTATTTTTTATTTAATTCGTATTTTCTTTTTATATGATATAAAAAATTTTGCTTTTTTTAGAAATATAAATTTAATTTTGATAGAGAAATATGACTTAAGACGCGCTCCATTTTATATCAGTTATTATTGGATGTATGGGTTCATTACTGAAATAGCTTTTTAACGTGTCATTAAACTGTAAAGTGGAATCGAAATTCAATTAAGTCACGTGCTGAATACAATTTTATATGCTTCAAGCATCCTATTTTTATGTGTCTCAAAAAATAATTGTTTCTTTATATCAAAATTTGCATTTAAAGCGAAAAAACAAACAAAGTTTTCTCTGATGTCAATGAAATATACACCACTGCAAACATATCAAATATCAAATGTATACAAGGAATACTACTCAATAAGAAATTTAATACATCCGAGAAGATACAATAATACGTACTGTTTGTAAACACCATATTTTTAGAGCTAATTTTGAAAACTCACGATTCGATCGCTTCGCTCTAATTGGAACACGATAAACGATCATTCCCAGCTTAAATTTATTTGGTCAGTAACTGATTCATTCTTTCGTTTAATAAATCAAAATAATTGTTTGTAATATATCAAAATGGTCAGTTAGTAGTATAAACGATCCGTAGCCAGATATGTGGTTAGTTAATACAATTAATTAAATGTGATATATTAAATGATTATTATAAATGTTCAGACGGCATGTGTGTTATCAGTTATAAAATTGAATAGAAATGAAGTTTGTTAAAAGTGTATAATATATATTTTTAACGATCGTTAAAATATTTATTTCTAGATAAAATGATGAATACAATTTTCACAACGTTTCATCAATGATAAATAAATTTGAAAATTCCCAATTCAAAACAGATGCAATCTCCGTAAATAAATAAGGCTTATTTACAGCACTTCTTTACAATTTTTTTACGATATCCGAAACAAGGACGGACCGATAACGAACCCCCATAAAAATTCACTCGGAAAATCGATTTCCAGCTAAATAATTAATTAACATCCCGATTTTTTCGGTGTGTGCGCAAAAGCGATTTTCTCGGGTCGGAAAAGCGCGCGCTAATTTGGCCGCGGGTGGAAAGCGCGAATTTCCCAGGGCTGTCAAAACGGGGCGTCGATAAATAATTGCTCGTGTGGATGTTCAGGTTAATTTATGCATTGAAATATTAGCAATGCCGAGCCGGTTCGTTGTACACGGGGAAATATTTATAACCGGAAAGTTTAGCAGCTTCAATTTAGAGTGAGTGTCTCTATCTCGGTCTACGCATGCTGTTTTCCCCCTCTGGCACTCGCAGAGCTTACTATTACGAAGTTTAAATAGAAGTTTATACGCTCGCGAGCGCGAAAATTTATTTTCGTGCTTTGAAGCGCTCTCTATAATCGCGAGACCGGAAAGTATTGTGTGCTAAGTGTCATCGGAATCTCGAATGCGCTTCAGATTGTATAAAACGCGAAAATATCAAGTTAACGGCGGAAATTATGGTTTTTGTGTTTGATGAATGGAAACTGATATGGAACGTGTGATAAGACGTTGTTTAGTATTGTGTTCGCGATTTGAGCGACTTGCCACTTAAATTTTGCCATTAAGTATAAAAAACAATATCATCCAAATGACCGCCTCGGAAAGATTTGCAGCATGCAATTCTTTTGAGGTAATTTATAACCACTTTTCGCACATTTCGGGCGGTATCTCGGCCATAACTTAAGTAATTTTATTTTTTAATACGTCTAGAGTTCGGGAATGGTTCACATTAACACAGTATTTTTCGTAGTTCTACAGAAAAAATCTAACGATGTCAAATCGCATGATCTTGGTGGCCAATTGACGTCGCCAAAACGTGAAATTACGTGACCAGGAAACTTCTCACGCAATAAAGCCATAATTGGTCGTGTTGTGTGACTTGGTGCCCCGTCTTGTTGAAACCACATATTTTCCAAGTCATAATCTTCAATTGCCGGCTAAAAAAATCGGTTATCATTCGACCATATCGCTCCGAATTGACTGTAACCGTCTGCCCATTGGCATCTTCGAAGAAATACGGACCAATGATTACACCTTTTGACCATAGAGCACACCAGTTACTTTTTCTGGATGCAACGGAACCTTTTTGATCACTTATGGGTTTTCTGAGCCCCATATGCGGCAATTTTGTTTGTTTACATACCATACCCACGGAGTGAGAAATGTGCGACATCGCTGAAAAAAATGTTGTTGATAATTGTCTGTTGTTCCAACACCCAAGAAGCGTATCTACGGCGTTGTGAATCATCAGCAGGCTTCAATTGTTGCGTAATTTGAACTTTATAAGGATGGAGATGCAAATCCAAATGCAAAATACGCCATAGTGAGGTGTACGATAGGTTCAATTGCTGTGAACGCCTGGAAATTTACAATTAGTTCAATTGTTAGATTTCTTTATTCAATCAATGCACCTTAATATGGATAATTTTATCATCGATAGCACGAAAATTTGATATAGTAATGTATAAAAATATAATATATAAATGCATGGCCTCAGTATCAAGATTTTACTGACGAATTGACTATAGTAAATATATAAATCAGGTGTACCTGTAATTTGTCACTCAAGTCGCTGAACTCGCTCAAGTCGCTAAAATTACTTGAGTCGTTAAAATTGCTCGAGTCGTTTAAATCAATCACTAAAGTCGCTTATTTACTATGCATACAAATATAAAGAAAACAATTATTACTTGTACGTCGACATTACGTCATCAGGTTTTAGTTTTATTTCGATTTTGGACCAGCGAGTACGAAATCTGCGAAATTTTTCAAATTAATTGCGGCTGGTGCTACATTGACGTAAAAAAAAAAACGAACGGTAAAAGTTGACAGTGAAAATGATATATTGTCTTTATTTGATGAATCGTCATTGATATGAAAATTTTTACTGCAAATAGTAAAAAGAAACATTGCGGAAAATATCACAGTTGTTTCAATAATTTTTTTTCCAAAAAAAAAGATTAATTTTTATCAAGAAGTTTTTTTTTTGATTTATTTTTTATTTTTATCCAAACAGATTTAATATAAAGATATATGAATATAAATAATTTTTTATCATTAAGAAAATTTATACAAAACTCTTCAATTTCCAAAGAGATTCTAGTAAATATTCACATGGGAAATTTATTATAAAACATACGTTTTTCAACACACATGTGCTTTTGTCGTGTTAATTTTACATAATGTCGGATCGTAGCAATTTGCGGTTTTAGGGTACTGCACTTGTGTTTGTGTAACGTTTTCATTGTGTACGTTGAGAAGGTGGTTGAGGTGAGAAATAAAGGTAATTGTGGAGGATGTTATGTGAGACATAAATCTCGCGTTGAATACGAATTTCAGTATTATGACTACAGTTTGTTTATGGACCTTTATAGATCATTTTGCGGTTTTTGAAATTTGACGAAAAAACATTGCTTACGCAACTCTGTACATAAAACAATTCAACAATTACACTGTGTATATTCAAAAAGGGCCATTAATTTGACCTAGGTCCTTTTTAGGACTATTGTGGCGTTAATAAATAAACACTAGCCACTTGGGTGCAGAAGAATTACTTTTATATATCTAACAACATATACGCTAAATGAATTTGCGGAATATAACATATTAAAGTCACACCCTCATATTGAACAAATTAAATATTTCAATGCATTTGAAAATTCTATATACATTTTTATGTATATAGTAAAAACACAGTAAACACAGTACAATAAAACCTCTATTATCCGGATTGATAATTTTTTTTAATTTATTTTAAATAGCAGAGTTTATGATTTTTTTTTATATAATAACTGGTTCAAAATTTACGAATATATGAAAAAATTATAATGACTAATAATAGACACAACTATCAGGTCGATCAAACAAAACCAGACAAGATTTTTATTTTTATACAATCTTTACTGCTTACAAAGTGATAATTACATAATTTATTTAAAAAAATGTTTTATATAAAATAAAATAATTTCTATGCTTAAAAAACTTCTCGCAGATGGCGTTAAAAATTATAACTTCATTATTTTATTATCATGGAAACCGATGAAAACACGAAATTTCAGTTTTATTTTATGTTTACAAATCATGCTTGTATCAAATATTCAAAAACAGTAAAAATAAATGGACTGTAAATATGTTTAAAAAATACTTGAAGGTTGTATGCATAATTAATTATGCATACCGAAATTTTTATAAATAATTTAATTAAATTAATAATATAATCATAATTTTTATATCTCGCATCGATTATCCAACCATCATAGACCATCCCAATCCCTATTTACTCCAAAATATTCGAGGTTTTACTGTAAACCATTGAAAATTTCACACATATATTTTTCGCGTCACAAAGAAGCACTCTGATAACATATTCAGTGTTGCTTTCAATTTGACACGACATACGAAACGCAATTGTGCGAATGTCCTATGAGGGCCTGAAATATGCAACGTCAGCAGTAAAACCTAGCAGTAATACCAAACCTTTTTCATACATCTTAACTTCTTATTCCCGTTGCTTCATCGCAGTTCCATCCCCCTATCTATCATCAATTATGTAAGGACGTCGGCAAACAGGCAGACGTGCCGAAGGCAGAAAAGGTCTCTTCGCGAAAGAATATTTGCAAAGAGCATACAGAATTTATATATATTATTTGATTTATCGATAAAAATTCGGAGAAGTCTCTTTTGTAGCGGACAAATGAAAAAAGTTCGGGCCCGCGATTGAATCCGATCTGCCGGTTAATATTTGATGATGTCCGCTCGGAGTTCTTTCCGAGCGGTAATTAATCGATTGTTTGCCGAAGGCTGTATGTTTTTTGTAGTTCAGGATCGCTATTGTAGTTTGGTCGAGTTGATTTTTTTTTTTGGTGCATGAACGTGTAAATAATGGAAGAACGCGAGTGTTTGATGTGAACGTGTTTTCCGGAAACGTCGTTTGCGACACATATGTGACATATTTTCCAGTACGATTTTATAGAAAATTAACGTATATATTGAAAAATTTAAATGTATTCAAATTCAATTTATTTTCGTATACTAATTGCATAATTAAAGTGTATTTATTAATTTAATAATGATCATTACAAATATGCAATAAATATGTATTATAAATAAATTTGAATATCGCATTGGATTTATATATAAAAAAAATTATACAGATATAATAAATAGTCACTATAAAAAAAATCGAAATTCGTTTCGTTTACAATTCACACAAGCCCCTATACAAGTTTCACTTCAAAAAACACATGTTTCTGAACGAAGTCAGCTTCGCACCAAGCTGAAACAAAAACGAGTTTCGCATGTCTGTTTAAAACTTCACTAATGGCGATTTCGATTTAATCGCATTAAATTATTAACGAAAATCCCCCTTTTATACCAATTTAACATTCATAGCCCTCTCATAATGACCGTCGTAAAATCAGTTATTGTAAAGCTTCCAGATGCGAAAGGTTTATCATACATAAAACTCAGGTGCGCGAATTTCTCCGATTTCACTCTTCTTACATATAAATTCTCAAGTCCGAAAAATACGTTTTTTTATATATTCCCACTGATAATTTGTCCAGAATTCAAATGGAAGGAGCGATGAGTATTCCGGGTTGTTGCGGATAGGAAAATTGTCCTCGGGATTTCACGGTAATCCTCGCGAGCCGGAAAATTCGAGAAAATTTCGCTCTTCTGCAATATATATAATATACACTTTTCTCACAATAAAAGTATAGAATTTAATATTTCGAGGTATTTCTCTTGATTTTGTGACGTCACCGTGTGATAAAAGTGTTTCATCGTCGACCAAGTTCTTTCATTCTCTGCGGGCATTCCCGGAATTATCGAAACGTGAAATTCGATTATGTTTATATAATATATGAAGTACGTTTTTCGGAAAATGGACATTGAAATATGTTTGTGTTCGTGTTAGGAATTTGGATTTTGTTTTATCCACGTTCTGCATTCATATTGAAAAAACTTTGCGTTTTAATTGGGTCGAATACGTATTCGGCGAATTTTGGTTGTGGAAATTTTAAACATACGTGTCAAATTTATATGGAAATTTTATAATAATAGCTCGTTAAAGTTTTTTTTGATAATTAGTAGTTTGTTTTAAATTATGGAGTTACTTTTGAATGCATGAAATTTTTATCACTCTAGATTTTGATTAAACCTTATCCACCATGATCCACACATTCATTTCGTTTTCCTCATTTTCTTTTAGAATCCCACTAACACCACAATAGTACTTCACGTATTCGTCTATATATTTTCCCATATAACCAACTTATTAACATTTCAATTTCTTTACTTGGCTTACAACTTTCATCACTCCAATCAAGTATTTCATCGTGAATTCCTTTTTCTATCTCTTCTAGGTATTCTTAATATAAATCTCTGTAACGTTTCCGAATCATAACTCGATCATAGATAAAAAGCTTCTTCTTCAAACGCACGAATTGATTTAATCAATTTCAATAAAATGAATAAATAAATTTTTCATTTATTCTCCATTCATCTGATTTTAATTCGATTCGGAATCAATCGAATCATTTATTCGATTAAATTGTTTCCGCAACGAGCATTTCAGAGTTTTCAAATCAAACTTTATTAAATCCAAACAAACGTGCATCGATAATAATAAAAGAAATAATATCGCCATGTAATAACAGAATACAAATTGAGCCCAATCCAAATAACATTTCGCATTCAACCTGACGGAATGAATTATTAAAACTCGAATTCGCGAATTTTCCCGAAAGCATAATTGGACCCTCAAGACGTTTCCGAAACATATTCATCAATATAATAAGACGATTAAAATAAGTATTAATTATTATTTAATATTAAAATCAGACATGCTCAATTCGTATTATGTGCAAGTTCAGTTGTGTTTCAGCTTATCTCATTATCGAGATATTTTTGCGTGAATGGAATATCCGTTTCTTTTGTCCGTGGAAATTTTATACCTTTTCATTGCTGGGAAATATATTTTCTTATTTTATTTTTTCACTAACGAGTTGACTCGGACCCTATTCATATTTTGACATCCAAGATACCTTGGAATTCATCTCTAAACATTTACATTTCAATGTCTGCGGAGAGAAGAAATAAAAAAAAAACGGAGAAATAATCGGTCGGATGTCACAAATTTTTTCGACATAATATTAATGAAGTATTCATGATATTCACAAACGTTCGCATATAAAGCATGATGATTTTCTGTAAATTTAATATTTATATTATTGTTTAATACAACTGCGTAAAGTTAATGGTGTCTTATGTGCGGTTGTTGTGATAAATATTATAATACATTTTTTACACTGAAAAGGCTCATTTGCAACGCAAATTTTCATAATTATATTTAAATGTCGCTGGGCACGTTTTATGAAATGCTCGTGAATTATTGTGTAAGGTTGTATATTGTAGAATATGCGTGATGTTTAATTTAAACAAAAACGAGGAATGTCATGTTTATAACTTTCAAATGATTATATATAGAAATGGAATTATAAGTATATAAAAAAATATTAATGACTATTTTAATTTATGTATTATGATTTGATCTCTTTTTAAAATATTTCAAACAGTCGATATGTCTAAGTAATAAGTATTTTGGATGAATGAATGAATGAATGGTTTACAAAGTGAAGAAAAAAACAACATTGAAATTTTTTTTTATCTTTTGAAGCGTTCATATGATCATAATAGAATGAAAAGTAATGTCGATTGTTATATAACATTAAAAAAATATATTTTATCTTTCTACAATAGAAAATTATTCAGATTTTTAAAGGTCACAAAAACCCTTATATAAATTTGAACATTTTATGAAATTCTTCAATCGAAACGCGCCAATAATACCATTAAAAACCCCTCTTTATAATTCTCACTTAAAATGCATGGAATTGGCAAATCTATCAGACCAAAAGACCCGCTAATTAGCCACGACTGAAATCCTCTAAGACAGAAGTGTCGTTATGCGAAATAATAAAAAAAAACCGTCTTTATAGAAAAGCATCAACAGAATTTCACATTTTAGAATCGGAGCCTCTTCCGGAGATTATCACGGGGCACTTCACGTGCAAATTAATATGATTCCACTTGATGTTTTGCGAATATTAATGAAAAGAACGTTTACTTAGGAAACGCAAGAAAATTAGCCGTTTTGTAAGCACCGAGTGACGTCACCGCCCGGAAGTCCTGTGCGTTGCCATGCGTGTGTTTCAATAAGAAATTTTAATTAAATTTCATCCTTAGGCGCATTTGTTGTTGTAAAAGTCTAGAGATTGGAGATTTTAAGGTTTCCAGGGCGAATCCTAGTAATTATTTCAGTAAAAAAAGTTTTTGTTTCGGACTTTTGTCGATTAGATTCAGTCGATGCTAAAATCTTTTGTATGGATTTTCAAAATGGCGAACCTTTTTTTAATTATTCTTTGAGTATTAAGTTTCAAAATATTTTGATTATTATATAAATTGGAGAGTTAAAAAAAAAATCAATTTTTATTTTTCATCTAATATACAACGTTCAAATTTTCATATTGTTCAAAAAATATTAACTAGCTTTTATCAATTCAAAAGTTTATTAATTTATGTACTTTTACAGTAACATATACCCATGTTTTTTCTTCAACGTTCGCATATACGTTATGATTTAATTATATGTACTTTTCCAGCATGTTTTTGCGCAAGGATTATCACTATTTTTATATACGTATTAGATGTAAAATAATTCAAATTTGATGTACCTTTTAAGGTGCTTCATAAAAAATGACGATATATATGTATTCCAATATGCTGACTACAATTATAAATGCATTAAATATTTCCAAACAGATTTACATTAGAAAGCATACGTAAAAGCGAATCTAATCAAATTCACACATGACACCGTTAAAGGATCTGCGAATCAGATTCGAATCAACATTCAAATTTGATTTCAATTTGAATATTTGCACGGATGACATACACAATAATGATAAATCAAAAAATTTTCGACCCAATATGCAAATTTGACTCATCAAAACAATTGCGTCACAATATTACATCAAGTACATGTAAAATCGTGACGTTTTGGTTTTCACGTGATGTATCCGTTTACGTTTTTTACTGACTTTTTCCTACACTGAATCGAAACCGGTTGTTTGATTTTGAACGCTTGTTTTAATCTCGTAAGCTGCACGTTGTAAACTTTTAGTATCAAATTTGACTCTGCACAACTCAGACGTCAACGCCGATCAAGAAAACTGTCGTGAAGCTCGAAAAAGGTTGCGAAAACCTGAAAAAACCCCAAAGAGGTTAGGAAAACCTGGAAAATGAAACAAACGAGTATAGTAACATTATCCGCGTTATTTTCGATCCGTTTCGGGTAATCCGATGTGGCTCGTTATTTTTGCGTGTTGATTGAAATGTTGTATAATGTCAGTAGTCATCAACGTATTGTTAACCTTTTAAGCCGCTTTTTGTTATATTCCGAAATAATAACGGAGGAAATTCTTATTTTTTACGTTCCGAGAATAGCCGCAGTGCGTTTACATCAAAATAAGTTCGCGAATTCGTCAATTGTGAATATTAGTTTTCTTTGTTGTTCGGTATATTTGTTGTTTTGTTGAAACGTATTGTTGCGATGTTTCGTGCGGAAACTAATTTAATATTTTAGGATGAATGAGTGTTAATTTTCTGTTTGCGAAAATGAAAACGTTCAAATTGAAACAATAATAATTCATTAAAATATATTGGTTTAATTAAAAAAACCGTCATTAAGACCTTTTCAAGTCATCATTTTATCAAAATACGTTTCATATAAGTTTTTTTTAAATAAATATATTTTAAATAATGTCGATATTAAATACTCATTAAGATTCGATTCGTATTCGAAACATAAGTGCCGTATAAAAATAAAAAGGTAAGTAACATTTGCGCCATTCGTTGCCGCAAAAACGCGTTTGGATTTTTCTTTTGAATATTTCCTAAATATTGTTTGCGTCACGAAATATATATATGAAATGAAAAAAATATATGTAATTCCATTCGGCGAGATAAAAAGCTTGGCTAATCATCACCGAAAGCTAAGGACAAAATGACAGGTTCGACCGAGTATAATATAATATATACGATTACAGGACATTTCTGAGAATTAATACTTATTATTGGAATTTATGTGATTTATTGATTGGACGATTAATTTCGTTTGAATCAAAATGAGCTTTTATATAAATTTGATTAGAATATTATGATTTTTAATATAAAATTATCAAAATTATCATTTTGTTATTTGTTATGTATAAAAATTAATACTTATCCGATATTAATTTATTGAAAATTTGGAATTTATATGATTTATTGATTGTACGATTAATTTTCTTTGTATCAAAATGAGCTTTCATATAAATTTAGTCATAAAAATTCCAATTTGTTAAAAATATTTCAATGATACAAATGAAATAAAAATATTGTTAGATAATTATTTAAAAATAATCTAATATTATTTGTATACAATTTAATGACGATAAGAAGTTATCGCTTCAAAATTTGAACATTGAATCATTTGTTTCTCATTCAATATTATACGATCGTATCTGATTACTAACAATAATATCGTTTAACTTCAGCAGTTATAATCAAGGTTTAAATTGTCAATTTTTATAATTATCCATTTCAAATAATAAAATCGAAGCTCACTTACGGGACACGATATACAAGAGCAAAAGCGGAAAATACTTTCTCGTCCCAGCAACGTCTCAGCACAATCGCTTCTAATTACACTCTAATAATAACCGAAGAGCCTCCACGTCCATTCTAGAGAAATGGGATGGGATCAAATACATAATCGATTGATTTTGTCCTTTTGTTTGCCCCAAAACCATCATTGTCCTTACACTCGAAGATAGACTGCGTCACGGTGATTAATGTTCGACGAACAAAGTGTGGTGTGCCGCGGAATTTTAACGACGAAACCCCATGAACGTATTATTTTTTCACGGTGAAAAAGGCTTGAAAATATGGTTTCTTGTCGTCGAGTTTCACCCTTTTTATCAATCAACATCATGTGTTTCAGCGGCGTGAAAAATGGAGACGCTCTCGCGAATTTTTCACGGCGATGTTTTTTAGGGGATGTATATTTGTTATTCGTTATTTTATAATATACGGCTAGAAATAAAATTTTGAACTTTCTCGAATGATTAAAGAGAAACTTTACGTGGAAAGTTTTAATTTAATGTCGCGATAAATATTAAGAAGAAATTTGCGAGTTTGTCTCTCTCTTGAGTTTCTTTGTGTTTGAAACGTTGCAGAAAGGGTTTTTTAAATTTTCATTGGTTTCGAGTTTGTATCATATTCCATAATTAGTTCTTAACCTTATAGCCCTATCATTTCTGTTTCAATAGCCTTATTTATTCATCCGCCTTATTAATTCACGACCAAACTATTATGAAATATACGTATTTCCTCATACTTTTATAATCATATTAAAATTCCTATATAACTCTTCGACTTTTTAATAATCGAATTTTTTTATAATATTTGAGTTGTTATTGAGCATTATAGCGATTTGGTTAAAGCGCGTTTTTATTGCGGTATATGTAAATCTATGGAAATTTTCGATTAATTGGCTCTTCATGTAAAAATTGACTATTTCATAATATGGAAATATTATACGCGTGTACGAAACACGTTTTTATCATATGAAATAATATAATATTTGAAATAATATAATAACAAATCGTGTGGAAAAATATTAAGCGTATGAAAAATGTCTTCAAAACAACATACTAGTAAAATCGAGTTTTATATGTGAGCAAATTTTCTATTTATATACAGCACGAGTATACTCGAATATGAATTGAATCATTGAATAATTCATCATTCAATTTGGCAGTAGGAAGTGAAACCGCAAAGATAAGAGTTTTTTTCATACATTTGCATCCAACATATGATAATTTCAGCGACATGTTATGTTTAATTAATATGCCATAAGTGCGATAATTATGTAAGATAAATAGTGTTTTATATTATGTTATACTTAACTGAAACAATTGTTTATATAATACTTAGAGTTGGAGCATTTGATGGGATTCTTCAGAACAATAAATACGTTTTTCTGAAAAGACGATATGTATTCTGCTCTATTTACAAAGAACAAGAACAATATAGAGCTGACTTACTGATTTCGATTCAGTGATTGAAAGGGCGTGAAATGTAATACGTTTCTCGCCTGAAACAATGGATTAGAAACAACACTGACGTACGAGCAAAATGCAAACAATAAAAGATCCGCTTCAAGGCTTGATAAATTCCCCTTTATATTACTTTCTTATATAATATATGGTTATAACGATCGAATATTTCGAGAAAGTTTTTCTCCTTTTGTGTCTCGTGAAAAAAATAAAACTCCAGTTTTCTCTGGAAACGATTTCGAAAACTATTTCAAGTGTCATTTTCTTACCGGCTGCTTTCGATTCAACTTTTCTCTCGGAAAGTGAGTACTAAGAATTTCGGATATATTCGAAAAAAGGTCCGCACTCTACTCGAAGTTCACGTGACCGTACAAATTATCTTTGGCCAAAGAAAAAAGGCTCCGTGGGTTGGAAAAAAGGGAGCGTTTTCGAACGAATTTTAACCGCATCGCATATATCTCGAGAACGAGCCTCGAAACTGACCAAAGCTAATGAGATTTTCCACAATTTTCCACGATTTTCCCGGAAGACTTAGTCTCTGGGAATATTTACGTCCAGCGCTAAGACTGTTCGAAATAAAAGTTGGTCGTTAAGCCATTTATGGCGATTCGGTATGTATTACTAATAAGAATTTAATATTATTAATTATATATTCACGAACATTCAATCATATATTAATAACATTGCATGCTATTTTCATACTAGACGTACTTTTTAATAAACTTTAGATGAAGGGCGGCTATAAATTTTGAAAACTGCCGCTTATAAAGTGTATTAATATTAATAACGGTATTAAACGTACAAAGTGTCGAAAATTGGTTAGATATGACCCAATTTCGTTATATTTGATACGTTGATTCAAAGTAAACATTTTAATCGTGCAAATAAAACATTGATAAAAACCGCATAATAAACACCCCGATAATTAAAAGCATATATTTTATTCATTACGATACATAGGCAAGCTTAATTTATTTAATCGCGTATTATTCATATCGCCAAGATTTAAATAATGAACACACCTATTATTAAACCGTCTGGCCGTTATGTGGGCCCCATTAGAATATATTTCGAATGATTAATAATTTATATTATTCATCCCATATTCGACAACCATCCTTCCACTTACGGTTAACGATTATGTCCCTCGGAAAATTCGTCAACCACTACGTGACCCAAATTTAAGCATCTTCATTTATTTTAATATAATGAAATATTTCTGGGTGGTTTTGTCATCGGGTGACACAAGCAGGTTAATAGTATTATTGATGGTTTGAATTGTTTTTTAAACGATGTGTAATGGACGTGTTGGATTTTAGTGTGTTGATTTTTTTCGATTTTTCCTATATTGAATTTTAGATATTGCAGTGAAATATTTTAATTATTATAGAGCTGTTTGTATATCTCAATAGTAATTTATGATTAATGTGCGAGTGAATGTAAATTTTGTTGAATATAATACTTGATAAGTTTGATACTCGTACTCTTGAGAGAAATATAGTTTACTCAGAACTGAAGTTTGTATTAGATTTAAGCGATAATTTCTAATTATTCAACATATTATTCTAGAAATAAATGCATATGCTTATTCAGTACTAATATATTATAAAAAAATATAACAAGAAAATCATATATTGAAAAAAATTAATAAAGATAAGAAATTCTCATGTATTACAACATTACTGTCTCAAATTTATTTGTAATAATCGAATCTTCAAAACTACACAAAAATTAATAATCTCATTTTGTAAACGCTATCTAATTATATCTTGTTCATATAGTAATTTTGATGTAGTTAGTATTTCTGGTAAAAATCTCTTAAAAACACCTTTGAGTTTCTTAACACATCAGCAAAATAAAAAAAAATCTTCCCGTTTTATATAGAGAAGCTAAAATGTATTCATTGCGAAAAAGTTTATGCTCAAAATATTGATTATTAAATATGTTTACCCTGTTAAGTATGTTGTGGATTTTTGGTTATTTCTAAAATTAATTTTATGATTAAAAATATGAAGATTTTTTAAGTTTGTGAAGTAAATTCTAATGCGTCAAAAACTCTAGGGTGTTCTATAATAATAGTTTCAGAATTTTTTCTAGATATGAAAAAAATAACAAAATTAATCTATAAATGAAAAAGAATAATTTTTTAAAAAGAAAGTATTCACATGTGCAGGTTAAAAGATTCAGTTAAAAAAGTAAATCTATCATATTTTTTCATATAAACCATATGTATTATCTATAAAATTAAATGCATTCATTTATTAACAAATAAGTCACATGAGCAAATCATGTTGAACATAAGTATGCATATCTGGTTCAAATTTGAATATCCGACCGTTCCTAAAAAAATAAGACCTTCATATTATGCAGGGGAACAAGCATGCACCTCACACATGCACTGTTCTAAAATTCGCTTAATTTATTTAAATTGGCGATAAATTATTTATCGCGAATACGTGCAACGTACCCACGTGAAGTATAATGTGGTAAATTTAAATGAAGGTAACCCTCATCGATGATGAATAAATCATGCAAATTCGGCGCCTTGTTTGAATGGTCCTCGCATAAAGTTATACAATTCCCTTTTGTCAACATGAACGGCAGTATTGAAGTGGTCGAATTTTGCACGGTCGAAAATTAATGCACATAAATTATTAATTTTCTCTTTTTTTCATTATTTTTCATCAACTTTTGAAAAAAAAAAAGAAAACGCGGATTGTCCTCGTGCAAGGTTTTTTCGTCTAAGAAATGCGCCAAGGCTGAAAAATTTGTTTGTTTAATTTTTTCCACGCAAAACAAAAGGTATAAATATAATTATAATCAAAAAAAAAAGAGAGAAGGTGCAGGTTAATTTATTCGTTGGCTCGTTAACGAAAGTTAAAGCGATTAATATGTAGCAGTGATAAAAAGTTAACGTTTTTGTTGGTGCGAACTTAAATTAAAGTGTTGAAAAGTTTGTTAGGCGGTTGGTTTTTTTGTTTTATTTTTCTTTTTAGAATGCAGAGGTGCTCAAATGTTTTTTTTTTGTTATTTATTCAAAGCACGTGTTTTCTTAGAAGTCTTTTTTCGAGTTGACTTTGAAACGGTTCGATGCAACTTGTTGCTTCGGAATCTCTAGAGAATTTTGAAAATTGTTCTTTCAACGAAAATATGTTAAAAATTCAACAAATTCTTTTGATATATAATAAAATATAATATTTTAATTGCTTAAACAAGTACAATATACAGATCGATGAAACTAATTTATATAATTCAACCGAAAATATTCATGAATTCTGAATTAATCAAATTTGCATTTACACGGCCCAATAATAAAAAAATACGAATTTCGTCCATAAAATTATCATCACGCGAAATAATATTTTCAATTAAATAACACGCGCTTGTTTCGGCCATAAAGGTGCAATAAAAACAAAAAAAAGTTTACCACATCTGGTGCAAATACTTGATGTATGTTACACTTTTACGACTCGAATGCCCTTTACACTGAAAAAACACGAGCCCCACACAAAAAACACACACGGTGACATTTTAAAGTGCGACCGTTAAGGTTAACCTCCCCGTTTTTCCCTTTTTCGCGAAAATTTTCAAAGCAATAATTTATTGCGATTTTTTCTGCCAGGTCGTAAAAAAAAACGCCGTTTTTTCGGTTGACATTTTTTGAGCGGCCGCAATTAGCTGAAAGGGATTTCCAGTTTGCGTTAATTTTCGCAGAGGGTCTCCTTCGGCGGGCTTTTCCAAAGTTTTCCCGCGCTTTTCCGAATGTACGTCACTTCCAATAAAATCAAACGGCGCCGTCCCTTATCTTCGGTGGAAATTTTCGCTTGTAGTCTTGTTTATTGCGAGCCGTTATCGGGGTGAGGTCAAAAAGTTTCCGGACCCGAAACGGTTCGTTAGTGTTCGTTAAGATGTCGGCGTCGTGTGAATTAGTCGAGAAAACGATTTAGGGCTGAGTGTGCTCAAATCGAATTATTATGGGTCTAATTTGCGTGGCTTTGAAGTAACTTTGTGCTGATCTAAAAATTTGTACTAAAAGTTAAAATATACGTATCGACATACCCAAATTTTAGTTTCTATAACGATTTGTTAATTTCTAAAAAGATTGCTTTTTGTGTAAGGAGTTTTTATAAATTATAAATGAATTGAATACAAAAACATAACATACGTGAATTTTCATATCCATGCATTGACCATCCAGTGTTTTGTAAAGTTATTTCTATTATACTATGCTCTACTTTAAAGCTACAATAATTGTAGCTTATAGGTTATTTGTAGTTTTAGGTTATATTCAATATAACCATGTTTTGTATTTATTTTGGTACTCTTAATATAATATAACATAACTAGATTCTTAAAAGTTCATATGTATATTTATATAATATATTATTTAATTTTTAATCACGTACTAAACCAATGAAAAAGTACACTTTTATGGGGCATGAATATATTTTTTAACTAAATCGTAAAATGTTCAACGAAGTATGCTTTTAACGGGATTATCTTTATCGTAATTTAACATACATCTCATATTTGTTTTATGTTAGAACTAAACGTGTACATAGCTTTTAGTATTCCCGAAGGTACTCACGTACATATTCTAAAACAAAATTTAAATATTTAATACCAAATTGAATCATGTGTAGATTTCAACGATGTACTAATAAGCACAATGAACCGCCAATGGAAAAACAAAGCACTCTTCACATAATAAAAAGCACTTCATACATTATACTCGTATTATTACACCTTTTTTAATTCCATCGCATAAAAATCCTGGGAAAGCGTCACGACACCGACTTCCACATCATAAAAAACGTCATCATCATCATTTTTATACGGTCGTATATAATATTAAAACTTGGAGGGTCAACATTATTCCGCATTACAACGCGTAACTTCCAACGACAGTACACTCCATCGCAACTGTTGTTTTCGTACAAATTAACACTTCTAAAATATCGCGTTTTATTTTTACGTTCGAGTGCTAATTTAATTATATCACGCATTGTGTTTGACAACAACTTTTTGATAGCGTTTCGAAAATGTCGACGTTGCCTTCGAACGGATCCCTAATCCTATCGGTCCTTCGACTTTTGAGGTCGGCTTTTTTATGGATTTTGGAAAAAGATGGTTTCGAATCCAATTGCGATAAGCTTGTTTGTTTTTCGGTTCTGACGTATATACGATGTCGAAAGTCGTTCGGAAGTTAAACGCGCTTAAGTGTAATACAATATAATTTTACGTCTGCATTCCGCAAAAGCGATTATTTTCTATATATTTTGCGGAATGGTTCTATTTAATTTCGAATCTGAATGGTGCTCTTTCATGATACAATGTTTTATTTTATGATGAAATTAAATTCGGATCATATTACTCGGACGTTCAGGGCAATTTGTGAACTTATGATTTTTAAAGTACGATTTCTTTAGAAATGGAAATGAATGGGGTTTTGAAGTATGATTTTTTCAATGATAAATACCCCTTGAAATTTAAATAATATTATATATTTTAATTAATATCGATGAAAATATATTAAAATGAATATGATATATGTATGAGCGTTTTATCGCTACATGACATACATGTATAACTATATTGTTGTTGGAATCATTGTTATTTTTGTAACTTTATTGGTATTTTATTTAAATTTGGGTTAGCAAACTGCTATTTTATACTTTGGATACGATTTCTTAATGGGTGTTTTTATTTAGCATATTTTTTTTATTTCGCTATAATCAATAATTAAATTTTGTTCATTGGTTTGAAATATTTAATTCAACTCACTATATTTCATTTTTGTTACGTAAAATTTTTGATGATAATTTTCAACTATGGAGGCCATTTTCGAAAAACGTTGTTTTTTCGGAAAATATCCTTTGAAGAAATGTCGGATTGTGTAGAATTCAGTCTTCGGCAATCTTTTTTTGCTGTGGGTCAGAAGCACAAAACATGCGACCCTTATGAATTGTTTTGGTTCAGTAGGTATATTTTAAAACAGTTTTTAGTGATTAATATAATATTATAAATTTCAGTGAGAAAATAATTAATAATAATTAATCCAGTGGATCACTTGGAATTATCAAATGGGTCAGTGGGTAACCCCCGGGTCAAAGATTGCCGATGCGTGGTGTACATTTATAGTTTTTTTTGAAAAATATTGTTTTTTTTCGAAAAATATTTTTGAAGTCATGTCGGGTTGTATAGGTAGATAAGTAGTTGTAGGTTTACGTTTTTAAGTTTTCCGTTATTTTTCCGGCTTTCCCCAATTTTCATGGAAAATTTAATTTACCGATAAATGAAAATCACAGTAAATTTGTCTTCCCTATTTCCAACTCATCAAACTAATCAATTAACAGTCGATAGTTTTTATTATCAAAACTCAATTCTCATTCGAAACATTAAACCAAAATCAAACAATAGCCCGAATCGATATAAAAAAAAAACATTTCAAACGAGCCAATTATTGAAATTAATTAACCCCAAACCGTTACAAAAACGAATTCCGAAACAAAGCGAAACAATCGACAACTCGAAAATCGCCACTCTCCAAATTCCCGAAATTCCCCGGCCTCAAGTTCCTACCATCTTCAAAACGGTCCCTCTGCAAAGTTCCAGGACTGATTGCACACAATATAACAAAACCGAATTTATATAGCAGTTTACAGGCGGACAACAATGGCTCGTTTGCGAGTCTTTCGCCAAACGAATTCCAATTATCGGGCCCGCTTTGCACTCTCGCATCGATTATTATGAGGAGGCGTTCGATTCAATTAACGATTTTCGCAAATGGAGGTTGTATCCTTCGGGAGATGGTTGGACGGTGTAATTTTAGCGAATTAAACGAAAGGAAATTAACGTTTCTGGAGAGGGTACGGAAATAAACGCGCGCATAATTGGGGTATCGAATGTCTGGTAAATAAGTCGCGAGGTTTGAATGGTTGCCGCGCTTTTCGAGAGCGACGCTAATTATTGTTTATTTAAATGATGTTGAGTGGTTGGTGATTAGGGGTGTTAGTGTGGTTGGTTTGTGGAGGGATGGGTTAGTTTTTTTATTGGGTTGTAATGGTGATTGTGTATATTATTGATTTTTTTTTCATTTTAGTAACAGTTTTCACACTTCAAATTTAGCCTTTTGAAGTTCAAAATAAACTGTTAAATCAATTTTTGAATTTCAAGTATAAACCTGTACGAAAAGGATACTAAAAGAATGTGAGTGATTATATTTTTCAAATATTATAGTTTCATGTATGAGATTGTGTTTATGTATTGATCACATATTTCGTCGCTTAACTTTGGTGATTGATGAGAGTCTGTGAGTTTTGTTGATCGGTTTGCTTTGCGTATTGAAGATTTTATAAATGATTAGATTTTCGAAAGATATTTTAGGACTAATTATTCAAATATAGATATGAAATTTGTCGAATTCGTAATGATATAATTGATAGTTTCAATACAATTTATTTAGTAGCTTAGAAATTATTATAATAAATATCCCTTTGACGCAAATTCGTGACAAATTGCTCTAGAAGATGATGATCAAATATTGAAACAACGAGCATGCAATTTTTAATTAAAATTAATTATTCAAAACTTAAATTACATAGTATATTGAATAAATCATCCGAACAGTATTAGTGCAACATCTGCTAATCCCTTCAATTATTATTCAGCAACATTAACTATTTTCCACATGTTACACAATTACTGATTCATATATTATAATATATCAGGCCATTTAAGAATTTTCATCCAAATGTTCTTCCTCGAAAAATATTTATTCAATACAAATAAAATTCATGTTCAACAAAACTAAGCGTTTTAGTGATGGCGAACCTTTTTTCATTCATGTGCTAAAATTTTCAAATATTTTTTACCGAGAATCAGGTTTGCCAAGGAAATTTTAATGTCTTTCATTAGTATGATGTAATACACGTTAACTTTCATATTTGACAGAAGATGTCAAAATAATGCATCTATACTAATAGCACTTATCAGATTTTATTAAATTTCATAGACAAAAAAAGATTTTTCGCTTCGTTCATGGACCGAGCGGTTACACAAACGTATCGTAACATATAGATAAATATTGTATAGGTGAGCATGAATGTGAATTTCGGTATGAGCATAAATATAAATTTGAGTGAAATGTGAGTTTGAGTGCGATTTTGAGTGTAAGCGTAAATATGTATTTGATTGTGAATGTGAGTTTGAGTGAATATGAATTTGAGTGTGAGTATGAATGTAAATGTAAGTGTGAGTATGAATTTGAATATGAGTGTGAGTTTGAGTGAGTATAAGTTTCAGTGAGAGTTTAAATATGAGTTTGAGCCTGAATGCAAGTTTGAGTATGAGTGTGAGTGTGAGTGTGAGTGTGAGTGTGAGTGTGAGTGTGAGTGTGAGTGTGAGTGTGAGTGTGAGTGTGAGTATGAGTTGAGTGTGATCGTCAATATGTATAGTGAAAATGTGAGTTTGAATATCCGTATGCTCACGCATTTTCCCACACTCACACTCACTCTCACTACGAAGCTCCATATTCATTACATTTTCAAAACTAACCGACCATTCAAAAATTGTTACAGACCCTCCCGCCATCATCGGATCGGCCATGTCACCAGAAAGTGCAGTGTCCTCACGCCATGGCTCGCCACCACATTGTCAGTGTTAAGTGAGTGATAAAAGGCAAAGTGTACGACGATGGCTGCCGCTCGGTCGGCATGACGCCGGAGACGTCGTCGCCGACGCCGACAGACTCTCCGGCGCTGGCGCAGAGGCCCCTGCTGCCACCGAGGGGCGCCAGTGCTGGGGCTCCGCCCCTCCGGGGGCCCAAGAGGGTAGGCTTCGCCGCCGATCACCTCAGGCAAGAGGTGCGCCTCACCGACAGGGGAGGACAGGTGTCGTTGTTGGGACCGACCATCATATGCACCGATCAAAGGTATCGTTGAAATTTTTATTGCTTTTATTAATAACATTTTGAAATTTATTCGATTTTATTGCATGGGTTAGGCCGGGCGTTCATTGCGATTTGTAGTCACGGCGATTGTTTAGTCGCAGAAGATGGAATGCATTGTTTTAGGTTAAAGTGCGCCCATATACCATATGGGCACACTTTAACCTAGAGCAATGTGTTCCATTTTCGCGACTAAACGATCGCCGCAACTACAAATCGCAGTAGGCGCCTGGCCTTAGTTTTAATACTTTACCGACTGGCTATTGAAACTGCTAGACTTACGCCAGGTTAAGTTAAGGTTGGGTTAAGTGCGCCCATATACATGGGCGCACGTAACCTAAAACAATGCGTTCCATTTTTGCGACTAAACGATCGCCGCGACTACAAATCGTAGTGGGCGCCTGGCCTTACGCCAATGACCGCACGTTTTTACGCAAAATTGTATTTTTTAGCGCTACCTATTAAAATTGTCATAAATTTTTTATTTCTTAATAAATTTTCACAAAACTTTCAGAAATTATTCAATACAAATGTATTCAAATTTTGATGAAAAGAAATGAACGTTTTTTCAATTAATTTAATCAAGAAATGCATACAAATAATTATAAAGAAAATAATATTTTAAAAAAGTTGAAAACCACTGACATTGGTTAAATTCATTCAAATTCATTTTAACTTAGGTCTAATAAGTTACGTTAAATAAGCTCATAGATCAGATCAATTTACAAAAGCTAATATAAAAAAAATACGAAGTTTTAAAATGATTGCTATCTCTTGAAAATAAAAAAAAGATGAATATATTTTATCATTCATTGATTTTTCATTCATTTCTTCTGAATTCTTTTGTCAAAATTTCGAAGTATAAAGGAAGCGTAATCGTATATTCACAAGCAAAGTTGGACGATATTCGAGGACGCTACGTGCACGTCCGCGGTCGGTAAAGTGTTAATGTAAGGCTAAGCGCCCACTGGCGATTCAGTCGCGCGCGATCGAAAATGAAACACATTGTTTTGGATTGGCATGCGCGCATCTTAGCCCATTAAGTCCATTAAGATTAAATCGCTAGTGGGCGCCTGGCGTAAGGGTGAAACTCCATGATGAGTGTGAGTATATCGGTGAGTAGAAATGGGTTAATTTGAACATGTCGATGTGTTTCTTTGTCTATAAATATGTTGTTCTGCTTCTGTAGGACATGTGCTAAAATTGGAATGAAGCAAATGAGATCGCGCTCACTATGGAGTTTCGTCTTATATTATTTGTAATCGGTTGAGGGAAGGTGTTGAATAAGAATAAAATAATATTTGATATTTTGATTAATGGTGTTGGGGTTTTTTGATGTTGTTGATTTTAATATGAGATCATTTTATTATAATTGGTTGAGGTATAATATTGAATGAAAATCAAACAATGATGTAAATTGTTTCAAATTTTTTGAGATTGTTTCAAATTGAGTAAGAGATTATCTCGAACTTAAATTAAAAACTTTCAATGACGATTGCTGTTTTGACAGTTACTATGATTGCTGTTGACAAAATTTATTTATGTTGATTTGCTATATTTAAATATTAAAGCTAATTAAACTAGACTTGCCGACTATAACTTTGAACAAAGTTAATGACGTGAAGTTTAACTTTCAATGTCAGAAAGTTTCGCGCAATATATGTTTTTTCGATTCCGTTTATCCATCGTTTATTCAGACATCTCTGTTTTATTTTAGAATTTATTTGCTACTATTCTAACACTCCACATGTCCAACCATCCATTTGTCTTGTTGCACACCCAAACCATTACCATTTCAATCTTTCGTGACATTTCTTATGCTTTTCACTCGAACGTTATTTTTACTTTTCCCAATAGTATTTCCTTATATGTACATATGTCGCGTTTTCCATGAAAAAAACAAAAAAATCTTGTGATTTTGTGAAATTTTACGTCATATTTTAGTATATTATGCTTCTCTATTGGTATTATTAAAAAGTTGAATGTTTAATACCGTTTGACATGAGTTGTTAAATATGACAGTTGACGTGTTTTAAAATATACCCATAGAAAGTTGAGAAAGACTTGTATTTCTGACACAAAGTAAGGTTCTATTTTATAAATCATAAAAAGTTTATTTTAGAAGATGAGAGTCGAGGAATCGCCAGTTGAAAAGATAATTTTTATACGGATGTCAAATGTCGTTTCGATTTCACCAAAAACACAGAATATTTTTGATGTAAAATGCAATGATACATATGCTGAGTAACATATATAGAACTTTCCTTAAAATTTCCTCATTCAATGAATCGAAAAATTTATTGGAAATTTTCAATTTCTTGAACAATAATACACATGAGTTCGATAACACTGTTTCGTGGTCATTGTGGTTGTGGTTCAAAAATGCAAACTAACCAGACCGCAAAATGATCAGAAACCACAGACACATTTGGAAATTGTGATTTTCCACAATATTGGTTTTAAGTGCACACACTAGAGGAATTCATGAATTCAAAATCGTTTATATACTCATGTTGGCTATTCGGTGCATTTTGACCGCATAAATTGTTTGGGTGCTGTTTGAAAGCTACAATTTGTAACACAGTGTTTGTGCTACGGAAATGTTTGGTTGAAGGTAATATTGAACGGGTTTAATCATGTTATTAAAAAAAATATTATTTGTCGCTTGAATTTATTTTGAAAACCTTTAAAAATATAGAAAGGCGTTGAACTATTGCGATGCCAAATAATATAAAAATTAATAGGTGAACTTTAAGAAATGTTTATATAGTCGTAAATATCAGGTATTGACTTCATAAAAAAAATAATAAGGTTTCATTTTACCGAAAAATCATTATTTTTAGTTAAATTGCTTGTATTGTACATCAATGTTCTTGTACCTTTATTATTTACCTTGTACTTCGTAGTTTCATTAAAAAATAATGTTTATATCACAAAAACATGATTCGACGAATCCGTTATTGAAAAAAAAAAACATTAAAAGAAACACGTATACATAAAATTTTAAAATTAATTAATATTAAACATCTCAATATTATACAAATTCAATATTTGACTCGGTTTCCACTCACGTCGCCACTTAACGAACCTATACGAGTGTCTATCAAACGAAACCTCCGCGTAAATTGATTAAATTCGTTACTCGCACAAGACCTTTCATTCAATGTTAATAGAAATCGTTATTCAATTAAATCCGAAACAACTTCCACTCAACGAAAACACCCGAAACAACACGATTTGTATGCCCACTGTTACGTTTGTATGTGCAAGCACATCGAATTATTGTCGGCTTCGATAAATCGACGTCATTATTACGGTTAAACGACAATTTAACCGTACGGTTATGTCGCTTTATTACTGTCGTCCGATTGTGTGACGACCGAAGCGAACGACATCGTTCGGAACGGTTAAATTTAACTGACATGCAAATTTGATGATAATCATCGACAATGTATCAGATAAAATTTTATTTTTCTAATATGAATATTTAAGATATTTTAATAATATTATTTGACGATTTTCTTCCGTGTTTCATAAATATTTTTTTGATACAACGATAAAAAATACGTTTACGTTTACGTGTTGATATCGGAAACGTTGCATAGATGTCTCTAGTAAACTTTCGTCAGAATTTTTTTAATATGAAAACATTTTCGAATTTTTTTTTATCGAATGAAAAATCGAGGGTTGCTCGATTCGCTTATATGTCTTATTTTTATATATATTTTATAGTTTACGTGAATTATTTGAAATACGGCGCAGTTTGCGTAACGCGGAATTCGCGCAAAGTTTACCAAGGAAATTCTATATTTAAGGCTTTATGAAAAATTGGAAGTAAGCCCTTTTTTCTGTCGAGGATCGGCCTTTCGGGACTTATGGGGCTTTATCTCGAGATTATATTTCTGCGAGTGCGATGATACGAATTTGTCAGAGGTTCTCATTTCTTTGCTTTCGCTCGTCCGTACTTTTTCTTCCCGTCTGCGACTCGGCGTACTCTTTTCCATATATTTTTCAGTTGACGGATTTCTTTCAATTAGGGTCTCGCTATGTTTGTGCCACTGTTTCGTTTGTTTACGTCTATTTTATTTCGCTTGACTTCTCGTGCAGTGTTCATTGTATGTAATTCGAGAACTCTTCTCGGAGAAATGTACACAAACTAGCTGTATCCGAAGAAACGTATACACGCCTATATACGTATAATTTATTCATGAATTCCGCGGATTGTTCAAATATAAATCGTTCGTTACAAAAAAATTTCTAAGTAAACTCGACAATTGTGCTTTCAAAATAAATTTAAGCGCGGATAAAAGAAAACTCAGATTTTTACTTTAAATACAACGAAATATCAGGTTGTTTTTATTTTTTTTAGATAAAATATGTTTGTTTATTATAAATTATTTTCACACTAAAAACTACATACTTAAGTTATATATCGATAAAAAAAATAATTATTAAGTAAAAAAAATATTTTTTTAGAATTATAAAAAAAGACTTTTGTCGAAGATTTTCTTTATCTATTTTTTTCGTTTAGTTATTACATACAGATTTTAAATTTTAAATTATTAGACATTAAATTGTTGAATTTGATATGTAAAATTTCTAATTTGAACTGTAATAACTGCAAATGACTTTTTAAATGAACTTTCTTTGATTTTCAATATTTATAATTATATAATAAAATTTTAACATGATATATCATAGATACACAAAATCGTTAAAATTCTCAATAAAAGCTTTTAAAAGGATCATTTTTTCAATTAATTATGCTATTTATTAAAGTAGAAAATTTAGAACAATCCATAAATATTAAACTGTTTTTTTAATAAACAATAATTGATACTCTGCTAATGATACGTGTATACGATAAAAAAAACGGTTCAATTCTGTTTTCATATAAAAAAACCTTTCACTTTCAGATCATTATTTAGTCATTTACTCCTGAAAATGTGACGTTCGAATTTCCATCCTATAAAATAGCCAGGGTAGAAACCCATCGACACAGTATCCATTTTGTGGTTGCAACAAAAGGTGTCAAACGGTGCACGCAAAGGGCCTGCTAATGGAAGCCGGTGCGCACGGCATGCAGGGGTAACCAACCTTTTTATCATGCAATAAAAAAGCGGGTCTTCTGAGCCACTTTTTTCGAGATAATGGTGGTGCGGTTATATGATGATGGTGTTGGTGTGGTGGAGGGGTTTTATGGCGTATTGCTCCGTTTTATGGGCCTTTATTAGGACAGATAACGAAGAATAGCTGAACTTTCAATAGCGATTGTAAAATTACAATGGTGTGTTTTTTAGGTTTGGATTTTAAAGATGACGGATTGTTTGAGGTTGTGGTTTTAAATTGTTTATTTTGTTGAATTTTGCATGAAAAAATATCGGTGGTGGATTTTTTATGCAGAATAATTGGTGGTGGTTTAAAAATTTAAAAAAAGCAGAGAAATAATATGAATTCGTTTTGATTTCAAGGAAATTTTGAAAATTTCAAGAGAACTTGCTGCGAAAGAATTTATTAATTAGAAAGAAGTTTCTGTAAGCAAACAAATATTTAAAAGGAAACGAAAATGCAGGAAGACGTGATTGTACGACCCTCTTTGAGGGGATGCTTTTCCGAATGTACTGAAGTTTTCTGGTATGTTTTTTTTTTTAACTAAACTTATTTTTAATTAAAAACATCGATCATACGAAAGTTTTATGATTTTAAATTATTATTTTCGCTATCGGTACTAATGTGAGATCTTAATTTTGATTTCGTCAAATACTACGAGCGAAAACTCATCTGAAATTTAAATCGGGCAAATGTAATAAAACTGTAATGAGATAGTTTTGAAATGTAAAGACCCAATTTAACTGTGCTTCAAAATTTACGTTTGTCTGGAACGTAACTTCTCTCACAAAGTTATGGAGTATCTGCATTATATTACGTGTTCTCTGTAATTAAAAACTGAACTTAAAACTCAATCACTAAAATCTATATATATAATATATATTTTTTCATTTTATCCTTTCATTAATATATAATTAAATATATTTTGTTCGTTTTCCTTAAATCAATTAATGAAATTGGATTCTAAACCCAGCTATAATCAAATAATATAAAATCAAATGATAATTATTAATTAACCATGTTGTTATATGTAACTTAACTTTGGTGATAAAAAACAATATTGATTTACACTGGTCATTCAATCTTTTACAAATCGAATTGAATCTAAATATTTTAAATCAAATTTAATCATTTAGAAATCAGTTTAAAAAGGTTTAATTTGATTTGTGAAACTTGTATTGTATTATACAGTACATATACATAAAATTAATATATAAATATTGATAAATATATATAATATAAGAAGGAAAAAAATCAATCGCATATAACAAACCATCAGCGCCATCTATTGACTGTCAATATTCTATAATATAAAAAAAAATATACCCACAATTTCAATTTGAATATTAATTCGACCTTGAAACGTAAACACATCGAAACCTCCACCGTTACATTAACGCAACGACCAACTTGTTACGGCGATGATTTATCGTTGCATAAATAACCGTAACGTTACACATACACGTTGTAATAACTTTCGAAAATAACCAAGTGATTGATCGCCAACGTACACTTTCGACACTTTTACACTTTTACTGTTCAAGAAGCGCACAATACAACATTTAACACCGCATCTAGTTGCAAAGGCGAATGCGGAATTTGCTCACCTGTTGCCGGAAGATGAATGGCTCTTTGATGAGGCCTTCCATATCGAGGCTCGGATTCGTTATGTGTTCGACAGGTGTTCCTTTTTTATGGGGCAGGGTGTAGTGGAAGGTTTGACTATTTTGGAAGTGCTGAAAATAGACGTGGCCGCGCCTTTTATATGAAAATTTTTGAAAAGTGGGTTTTTTTAATGCGCGTACGGAAGGTGGTGGTTGAGGTTTTGATGATGATTTGGGTGTAGCGATGGAAATTGTGTATATTGGATTTTATGTATAAATATTTTATTTTGTATTATATTGTTAATTTGTCATTAGAGGTTATTTTCGGAACTAATCATGTTTGGTTTAGTATTGTTCGGTTCAAGTTCAATGATTTTAGTAAATTGAAAATGGAATCTAGTGAAAATATATCAAAATGGAAGATTGTTTAAAAAAAATATATTGTATTTTATAAATATTATAAAATTCTGTATTATAAAAGTAATTGATATGTTAAATGTAATAAAATAAGTTTTATATATTTTTTATTATAAGAATGAGTATGATTGATTGTGAGATCCGATATTTAGGATAATGAGATTATAAGAAAGTGATACAATTTAACATGATAATTGCATATTATATTACATAGCTTAATATAATTATAAACAGTAATGTTTATTATGTAGTTTAATCTCTATACAATCATAAAAATAGTTACGAATTTAATTTTATAAAAATAATAATCATCGTAGTTAAAAAAAGTTTCAAAACCTTTTTAATTATTGAATCAAACTTACGCCTTATATTTATGGAGACAAGTATACCTATATGTATGACAGGTATGTATCATTAGTGAATTCGTATCGTTGGATTTGGGTGAAAGAATACTTAGGCAGTATTGATTCACTGTAGACATATAATATGTGAAGATAAATCTTATGAATTATCATTATTTTTATTAAAAAAACGTAAAGAGATCCAAATTAACTTAAACCACACCCGCTAAGTCAAGAAAACGTTCAAGAACTAATCGATTAAGAGTCATATATAGGTTATATCTGGTTGCTCTTACGACACATTATTACTAATATGATATTTCAGACCAAAGCACTTTTTACGAGAGTTCCGTCGTATAATCGTTTTATTGCCGTTCATATAAATATTTTGGAAACGTCACACATTAAATATATCCGTAATATTACATATTACATTATGTACGTGTAAGTAAACATTTATCGTTTTCGGCCCCCGCGTTTGATGATTCGCATGAAAATAAAACGGATTTTATACGAATTCGGATATAATAAACGATGTTTATTATACGTCTTGTAAAACATCAAAAGCATAAGCATTATTTTTACATCTCGGCTAATGTGCAGATTTGCGTTCTTATCGCGAAACGTTAAGATGGAGTTTCTGTTACGTTAAAATGGATGGATATACCGTTGCATCGTGTAGTGTGATAAATTCGGTTTCGCAATGAATTTATTAAACGAATTAGAATTTCAAATTTGTTTGTGTTATTCGCTAGTGTTGCAGTCGTGACTCAAGTGTAATTATGAATTGCATTTAACATTTGCGCAATATTCAACTTCGTTTTGATTAAATTATATTGTTGACACAATAAAAATTGTATGAAATCAATAAATTGCGCAAAATACGATATTTGAATATATATTTTTTTATAAAATATCTGAATGTATCACAGGTTGTTTTATTGTTACCTGTATCACAAGCGTGGGTTTACAAAAAAAATGTCTATTTTCATAAGAAAAAAAGACATAAATAAATGCACCTGTCCTTACGACCTACCTGCGCATTGTTGTAGGTAATCGTGTCTAGACGTTCAAATAAATGGTCGTTATTTTAAAAATATTTTGAATATTTTATCACTGTTTCATCGCTCAGAATAAATGCAACTGAGTATTGTTTCACTTTGAATGAAAACCGCACAATAAACCGCCGAATTAGTTTGCGGATATAAAACGTGAAACATGATATATTTTTTGTGAGCTGTTAGAATTTTATTAGGAATGAAAACATTGTTTGTTGATAATAAACAATAATCTTTATTATTTTGGAAAGATTTTTTTTTAAATTCGTTATTCGAAGTATAATAAATTAAGTGTAATATTATATTTCTTGGGAGTTGTAAAGAAGCGTTAATATTAATTAGTTGGTTTTTGCAATCATTTTGGATAGATGTAAAATTTTATCGAAAAAAAAAAACAATTTAATTTAATTTCTGTTTTTGTTGGATAAACAGATAAAATTAAATATCAAGAAAGTCGAATAAAAATGTATAAAATCGGAGTCACTAAGCTGATTTCATTAATGGATGACTAATAATTGCATATAAATTGAGTTGAATAAAATTAAATAGAATATCTTTCAAGAACGCAATATTTAAGTCTATGTAATATTACAGATGTGATAATATTTAGATTCGGAAAATTCTGTATTATAATTAAGAAGGATAACAATAATATACATCAAAAATAATATAAATTTCAACGAACAAGAATTTGCGATTTCGTACTCTAAAATTAACGGAGCATAACTTAAACTATTCAATGATTATCATTTATCACAACAGAAAAGTTATTCTAAAGCAAATTAATGCAGAAATCAATTCTCACCTAATAGTCAAGTAAATAATAAAAATTTATATTTATCTATTGACCTCATTACGTGTCACTAATCTTCGATAATCGGTAGACTAACATTTCTTTACAAGGAAAAACAATATTAATACACTTGAACATCCTTAAAAAGAAAAAAAAGGTTAAATTAATAATAAATGCAAAAAAATTGATAAGAAACCATAGATGACTATTTACGATATATAGCTTTGCTATCCATATATTGACCTTAATATGTACCACTCAACTTCAGCAATTTGTAGAGAGAAAATTTAAAAATATTAGAATAAGAATATGAATACCTGAAAATCTTAATAAGACGAAAGAGTTTTTTGGCCAAAATGTTCATAATCATGGTCGTAACCGGGATTTTTTTTAGGGGGGCCAAAACGCATTTTTAATATTATATGTATGTTATATTATATAAATATTCTGTTATTTTTAATTTGGAGTGTAATATGTGCGTAAATTTAAGGCATTAAAATAATTTATTCAGAAATATCACTGTCGTGTGATATAGTTTTAAATCAACTAAAATTTATAATTATTTTTAAAATTTAGGCGAGGTCATTACTTTCATTCCCTCTTTTGACTAAAACTAGCCAATTAATTCATATAATTTATCATTTTTGTGATTTACAGCTATTTTTAAAATTAAATGAAAAATTAAAATTTTGATTAAAATGTGTTTGAAAAAAAATCGATTTTTCAATAATTCGGAAAAAAAAAATTTCCCTGAATTATAAAAAACCCGTAAAAGCAATTATTAATCTAGTAATACGAACATTCCAACAGTCCGTCACCCTCTAGTTTTCAATGGTGCCGGATTAGTGAGAGTCCACTGTATATATATTTGTTTGTTACTATTTAATTGTCAGAATTTAAGTACGATTTTGGTCAGAATTTTTATCCCATTTATCAGAATTTATTTGACATTGGTCAGAATTTTAATCAAAACGGTCAGAATAAATATTGAATGTTCAGAATTTTAACTGGGTTTGTCAGAATTTATATTAAATGGCCAGAATAATATTCAGAACCCTAACCTAACCTAACCTATTCTGACCGTTTCGTTATTAAATTCTGACCATTAATTATTTTATTCTGACAATTCATCATTTTATGATGACCGTTTTTTATTAAAATTCTAACCAAAACGTTCTGACCATTCAATTTTTTGCCATTCATTAAATAAATGTTCAAGAGGAGTTTTCTCGAATTCATTTAATCGAGAAAATTATATTAGAAGCAAAGATTATATATTTTTTGTGCTCGTCATTTGTACGTCGTAGATTAAACAAACGATTATTTTCGAAATGTCCCGAGTGACGAATTTTTCGATGGTGTGGTAAACACGGTGTGCTAGTGTGCAATATTATGCTTTATGACGTAGGACTTAAAGTTCATATTTAAATCAATATTTTGATCCTACACATTGTGACAGCAGTCGTAACAGATGATTTCCTAACCGTATATAACGATTTATTAGTCCTGAACTGCAAGTCCGGCATCAGTGGGAAGCGGGTGATGTTGCTATCTGGGATAATTTTGCGACCTGCCATTACGGTGTTTCAGCCGACATTGGCGATCAGTTGCGGCTTCTCTACCGTGTTGCGGCCTGGTCAGAGAGTGTGACCCCCACGGCTTATCAAAACCGCAGGCCAGCGCCATGAAGATCGACGGCAGCTGCCATTGCGGCAGCATTGAATACAGCGCGGAAATCGACCCGGCGCGGGTCGTGATCTGTCATTGCAGCGATTGCCAGAAGCAGGCCGGCAGCGCGTTCTCGGTC
>JAOXNN020000012.1:1435786-1469191 GCA_028571205.2 Hydropsyche betteni
TTGAAATGCGCGCATATGTCACACGCGCGCATTTCAACCCAAAACAATGTTTTCCATTTCCGATCGCGCGCGACCAAATCGCCAGTGGGCGCCTGGCCCAAAAACCCGACCAAAATCCTCAAAAATGAACTCCGAATCGACCAGGGACACACGGAAACACCACGAACCCCCGATTGGCAACACCTGACCCCAGTTGAGCGCACCTGGCCCAAGCTCCACCTGTGTGTTGCGCGTGACTTCACCACTGCGCTCCGTTCGCCAACGTCAGTGTGTCGGCGGCCGTCGGCCGAGCCGTCGTCCCGCACGAACATCGCTCGCCGAAACGCGCCAAAAACTCGGTACGAATCGGAAAAGCCGCGAAAATTCAAACGGGACGGTGGGGGAGGATGTGCGGCGGGGGAGGGTCGGAAAAGTGCGGGTTTTCGGCCGCGGATTGATTGATGCGCGCGCGGGAAAGTGCATCTAGTGTTTCGTGTTTTTTTTTATTATTATATGTTGTATTGAGTGGTTGTGTTTTTTTTGGATCGGGGTTTGTTTTGTGTGTTCGGGCTTTTGTGGGGACTCTTTTTAACTGTCAAAAACACGCTGTACTCTCTCGTGTACAAATAAATTAACTTTATTTGCGCTCAGGCGAATCGATAAGGCGAATTTTTTTGTAAACGGAATCTTTATTCAGAATGATTATATCTTTTTTGTATTCGAATATACAGAAAACGTTATCGGTTCTTGCATATTCGCTATCACATTGTTGTTAAATTGTACAATGATATGTGCAGGAAATGTTTGATTACTAATCAGTGTTATTTCCGTTAATGAATCCTATTTGAAATATTGTAATCAGTTCACAGTTTGTGTTTCGATGCCAGAAATTTCATAAATTATCGTATTATCAACTTTATTTGCGCACAGGCGAATTTTTTGGTAAACGAAATCTTTATTCAGAATGATTATATCCTTTTTGTATTCGATCATACAGAAAACGGTATCGGTTCTTGCATATTCGCTATTACATTGTTGTTAAATTGTACAATTATATGTGTAGGAAATGTTTGATTACTAATCAGTGTTATTTCCTTTAGTGAATCGTATTTGTTATTTTGCTATCAGTTCACAGTTTGTGTTATGATGCCAGAAATGTCACGAATTATCTTATTGAATTTTTTTTTTATTCAGTCAAATTGAAAGATAAGCAAAAATTTACAATTCAAAATTGATTTGTTATGGAACGAAAAAAATTCATGTAAATTTGCGATAAATATTCAATTGTCATAGTAACATTACGTCAATCATCGTTATTGTTTTAACCGTCATACGGTATTAATGTAATACAAAAATAACGACAGCCGACGTTTTTATCATCAATTCAAATTTCCTCACACTTTGAACACAAATTAGCAAGAATAGTATCGTTTTTTACGCGAAAATTTATAAAAAGCAACATCCGATCACGTTTCCAATAAAAATAAACACCGCATTTCATTTATATAAGATTCATGCAGATCAATATGAAAAAAAATCATATTTACGACATTCGAATTTCCACCATAAAAGTTTCAAATGTCAACGACGTCTCTTTCGATACTTTGATTTTTTTCGAAAATCTGAACTTTACACACCCTAACATATGAAAAACGATTCAGTTTCACATGTCTATATATATATATACATATACATCGTTTCGCACGCGAACATTTAATATTCATCGCCGAATCGAGGATTGATCAAATAAACAGTTTATATGGCCGCTCGATAGAATCGAACGTACTACGGGTAAAGATAAATAGATTTGTTCACAACATTGTAAACACGAATAAAACCGTCAATATTTCATGCGATGATTTTCTTCGGAGTGTTATCGGTGTTTGCTTATGTGTGTGTATAATGATATGACAATGGCGCGATTTTGAGTTCCATTTGAATTTTCTTGAAATTCGATCGTTTTCGGCGAATCTATGTTTGTTTTTTTTTCGTGTTCGGTTCTTTGTTGGAGTCTTTATGCCGTTTTGATACTTTCGTTTGTTTGGAATGGATAGGAATACGTGGGTGTGTGTATACTTTCTATTTGCTGTCTAATGTTATCGTTTCAATTTTTTTCATGCTCTTTGAATAGTTGATATGATTTCGTTTTAAATATTTGTACGTAGCGTTTTGAAAGTTTCAAACTAGTTGATTTTCGATTTTATCGATGAATTTTAATCGAGATTGCAAAATTAATAAGACTTATGAAAGTTTCTGGCATTATTTCGAATACAAAATTATAATTATTGGATTCTATACAATAGAGACATATAATAATTAAATTTCATTTAACAATGCAATTTTAAAATTTATGTTAAGAGGAAAAAAACATGTAAATACATTCGTTTTGAATTTTTATCACGTCATTTCTGTACAAGTTAGAATATATAAATATCTATTTATAAAAGTCTTCTTTGTTAAATTGCAATTGTATTTTTCATGTGAGTACGTGTTATATTTTGAATTATCCTTGAAGCATGTAAATTTTTAAAATATTTCGACAAAATCATGCGAATATATTTAAAAAATTAAACACTTTAAAAATGATTCAAAATAAATCATATAATTACTTGAAAAGTATAATTGCGGTTCAACAAAAAAATTTTTTTAATAAATTTTGGTGATTTTTTTTATTTTTGACTTTTTTTAGTTATTTATATTTATCAACATCTTCTTTTGAAAACGTAATTATAGTTATAATCGTAAATTCAATGCAATAGATATATAAGAATTGAATTTCAAATAAAAATGCATGATTTTTTTTAAATACATTTAAAAAGTTACACGCTTTAAGAATAATTCAAAAGATGTATTCACTTGAAAAGTACAATTGCGGTTAAACAAAAAAGAATTTTATAAATAGATATTTAAATATAATATTCTAACATTTACAGAAATGGCACGATAAGAATTCAAAATGGATGTATTTACATGTTTTTTTCCTCTTGACACAAATGATAAAATTACATTGTTATATGAAATTCAAGATTAATCAATTTTTAAATTTGAACAGTAAAAATATAATTATATACAAATCACATTCTCAAATAATAATAATATGAATGTAAGAGCATTATAAATTATTTCTTCATAAAAAAGTGATAAGAGTAATTAAAAAAAACTGACACACATTCGAACATTGCATAACAGATTCTTGCCAAAACACGGCGACTCTTTGATGTCTTCCCTGAATTATTTCGGCATGTTTTCGATTTAGTTTTTAAGTGGCCGTTTACATTTCGAATATTCGAACGAGAATCGTTTGTTTGTACGAAAAAAATCTTGTTTATCATGTGTGGAAAACGGCAAAATATAGTGATTCTGTATATAAACGAACTGACGCCTTCCCACGTTACCCAGACGATTAATGCATATATTTCATATTCGATGTTTACGTAAATTGCGTAAAACATATTCTATTCGGATCTGGAGCGGATAAATATGAATGAAAAACGGCACGATATACAAAATCGATATAATATTCAAAACGAGTTTCTTCAGAATGTAGTTCACAATTGTTACAATACCTTTTTAAAAGGATAACGGATCCGTTGACCATCTCTTTCGTATACATTTCGATTTTAAAATAGGACAACATAAACGAGTCAGTGACAAGTTGACACATTGATACGAACGGCGAACTTGATTGACGTTCGGAAACGCGAAACATCAAAGTGAAAACTTAAACGAGAAAAATAACGCGTATTAATTACAAAGGCGATCGAACGCGACCCGAGAAAAAGCGAAAATTGGATTCTGCCCGAAAATTCTATTAGTTGATAAAAAGAATGTTAAAAAGATTCATAATTCGATAACGATTAAGAAGCGGTCTTTTGTGAGCGCTTAACGAGATTCGTCCGTAGAGACCCGTTCGGAAATTAACGTTTATTTTTTCGTTTTGTTGTTTTTTTTTGGAATAGATTTCATTATTTAAGTGAAGAGTTTAAACTTGAAAATCAATTAGATAAATTTTATGAAAAAAAAATGTGTAGAACTTCTGTTCGGCTGATTAATGCGCGTAGTATTGAAATGCGGACGAACCACAAACGTTAGCGATTTTTGAATTATCATATTTTTTATAATAAGTGTCGAAAAAGTTTGTTTTCACGTCCCGATTTTCTATGTCAGAAACTTTTTAACGAGGATCTCCATTAATTTCGTATTTTTAATTCGGAATCGTCGTATTTGAACATTTAATGGCGCACTCGAAAAAGTTTTGATTTTCGACGATCCCGCAAATGCGGATTCATTTTAGCCGTATTTGCTCGATTCAAAAACACACAATTTGAGAACATATAAAAATTGAGAATCTTCAGAAAATTCACGTCTACAAACAATACATTTTAAATAGAGGGTACAGTGAGTTATGTTCAATACGAGTTAACGTTATCTGCGGTTATCGGAATTGCGCACAATACACCCATTATTTTCAAATACCATCGAAAAATAGACACAACCATACAAATATAACCCAATTTAAATCACGTCTAATTCATAAAATAGGTCTCGGATGTGCGTAGCGTAATTACAAATGTGGCTAAAGTGCGAACCGGCCGATTGGAATATGTGCAAGGACAAGTATTGCATCTGCGATTGATAAAAACCGACAAATAGGTATGTTTTAATATATTATATATATTATAATTCGATTTGAATAATTGCATTGGTTGCAATTTATCACTTTATTCACGTCGGCAATCTTCCGCGGTTTTTGCGGTTACGAAATCGCATAATTTATGCCGTTGCATGTCCGGCTGTTTTTTTATCGCGTTTAATTGGATTTGGTGATTGATATATCGTGGTTTCGGTCGCAGAGTGATAATAGTGAAATATTGTGTATGAATATTGTAGTTTTTTTGTCGTTTATGGATAATTTGTTGTAGGACATGTCGGTGTGTCGAGCGAAGATGTTGACACGTTGTTATTTAATCAAAAAGTGTTTTGAAAAATTATTCATTAATCATTGTACGTATATGGAATAATTTAATTAAGTTTTACGAGTTTTTGTACTATTGTAACTAGAACCACTCCCAGTTAAAAAAAGTAGTAATTATACATGAAAATAATTGAAAGAATGTTTTTTTTTTATAATATACACAAATAATCAATTAATTATTACAGTTAAATTATATATTTTTATACGTAATTCAATATGGTTATCCACTTTGATAAAAAAAAAAACGTTTTTCCCGGCATTTTCCTGTACATTTTCTCATATTTTCCCGTGTATATTTTTGCATCGATATTTCAACGACAGTAAGGTCGCTGCACGAGCTCGTCTACCAGAAGTAAAAATATAAAAGAGCACAGAGGAAAAAAAAAATAGGAACGAAACAATGGAGACCGGCGACGCAAACAATCGCCATTAAAATTGAAAACGTTTTCATCTTCGTGTCTCCATATATACGAAAAAACTGGGGGTTCTGTGAAACGATATTACATGTTAAAAGAATGCGTGGTACTCTTGTATGTTGGGAGCGAAGTTTCGCATGACTGAATGTTAGCTGATAGGGTCGTTACTTTGATCAATATATTTTGACAATTTAAATTTAATATATATATGCTTTGTAAAGTTTATGTTTGCGTTTTCTATGAAATACACGAAAAATTTTGCGTGTTTTGTGAAACATAAACAACTTTTGACATCTATATTACCATACACTTATATTTTAAGACACCACAACTGTTATACTTGACAGTTGATGTTGAATTTTTTTTTTTTAATATTAAAACCAGAGGGAGACAATTCAATAACAGATGAAGTGAAATTTCAAGAAAAACGCAAGGTTTTTTTGCGTTTTTCATGAAAAACGCGGTTATAAAAACATTGCGCAACATACAGTAGATGATTTTCGTTTGTTTATTGTAATGTTGATAACCTTCCTAGAGCAACGCTTGTTTTCATATTTTATAATATTTTAAATGATATTTAATAACACGTCTGATCCATACTAACGTTTCTGTAGAAGTTTCACATAGAAAGTGCACATGAAAATGTGCATTCTTGTGGAAATTGGGCCAGCGCTTTTTCGTTGTCATGTATACGCCATATTAAACAACGTACGAGAACTAATTTTTAATTGGATTTTAATTAGATTTTTTCAACATGCATAAACGGAACAATATCGCCGATTTTTTTCACCGTAATCGAATAAAAACCGTTTTACTATGTATAAAATTTCCGTCCCGCTTTCGAGCCGCTGTCAAATACAAGCCCGCTTCTGATTGGCTGAGCCGCGGCTTCGTACAAAATCCGACCAATCAGACCCGAGTTACTCACAAAAGTTAATTTTTTACGGATTTTTTACTTCTCGAACGACAGCTGTCGTTCGAACGGAACGCGACACTGCATAATAATAAGACAAAGAGAGGAAATTAATTATGCGTCGTAAAAAAAAGGTGTCGGCGAATCCGAATGGGAAAATTAGTGTTATCACTGCACAATTCGCATGATGGTCGCCGTTTTTATTACCGCGGCGTTTTCCCGGTTGGCGAATAAAAAAATGAAAATTATTACGGTCGTATTTCATTCGGCGGGTTGTTGAATTTTTCGGAAATGTTTAATTTTTTGAAATTTTCGCGAGTATTTATCACCGCGGCCTTGTTTATAGGATTGAAATTGTTAATAATGTGTTATTGAATAGAAACGTTTTGTTATGAAAAAAAAAGAAAGTTTGAAATGTAATTTCAATAAATTTCAGTTTTTTTGTGTTATGTAGGTGTTTTGAAATGAGACATTCTGGTTTTCAAACATAAATGTCAATCTGCCAAATTTAATAATCGTAAAATATGTTTTGAATACTTTCGTTTTTTTTTAAAAAAAAAAAATATGTGTTTGAAAGTGGAATGAATTAATTATTTGTGTTTAATGCGTAAATTAAGAAGATAATTGACATTTAATATGAATAACTAATAGATGTAATCGTTCATTGTCGATCTGAAAACGTTTTGCGAAAGATAATTTTGATGTTTTATGATAAAAAGTGTTATATTAATGTTATCAGATAATGGTTTTTTTTGTAGGCAAGAATCATCACCATCGTTATTATATGATTAATACTGAACTAATGTTTTGGAGTTAAAACATAACAGAATCATCATCATATATTAAATATTATTAAAAAATATACACGTATGAAAGTGAAATAAATAAATTGATGGATTAAAAAGATAAGCAGAATTTTATATGGGTATTAATTGGATGTGGATTTTCAAAATCGATTTTAAAACGTTTAATAAGAAATTATTTTAATATTTAATTATATTTTTTTTCAATTGATGCTATCGGATTATAGTTTCATTTTGTAGTCAAGAATCATCATCATCTTTATATACTTTATTATACTGAGAGTGCAGAAAGAAACAATATTATCATCAGAATACAATACTGACAATTTGTATAAAATACAAAGTGGCGTTTTTGCACAGGGGGTTAATGTCCAGAAGGTTTGTACTTGGGGGGTATGTATCTAGCGAGTAAATATCCTAAAACCATAAAAATCATGATTTCCGAAATAACCTCACATTAAAAACACTCAAACGAAATCCATTTACCAACCTTACCTCCCCAACTTAACCCCAACAAAATAAAACCCAAACACACACACACAAAGTGAACAATCAACAAAATAAAACTCACACCTCGCCCAAGTCCGACCCGACACACAATCGCCGAAATTAAAACGGTCCACTACACGTGCACAATAACGGCGAATTACGCGCGAAAGCGTCAAACTCGATTCGAATACGCACCCACTGGCAACACTCCAGTCGTTTTGTAATACTACATTTCGATAACCTTGCCCCAGATGTGTGCACGATCCAAACGATAACCCGCCAAAGTGATCCGTCTTCCTAGGTGCGATGCGAGCTTTCACCGTCATCGATTTATTGGCCGTTAATCATTTCCGTTTTGGATCGTTGATGTTATAATATTCGGTATCGGGGTCGAGAGAGAAAGATTTGCGATTGTTTTGTGTATGTAGTGCTTTGTGCGATACATAGATGGCGCCGATGGTTGGAGATATGCGTTTTTTTTTTTTCATGTAAATAGTTAGTGAATATTATATAATTATAAGAAGTTTTATTATCACCTTGTACATATTGACAAAAAGTTACTTATCCCGTATATATAATCACGGATTTCCGTGTGCGTGTTCGTGTGTGTGTTTGTGAGTGTGTTCATGTATGTGTTCGTTCGAATGACTCTCGCGACTTGCTCGCGATTTTTTCGCGAATATGATCTTTATGTGTATGTAGTTAACGACTATAATATGATATTATATATTTATTACCTATTAACTACTGGCTTTGCCTATATGACATCTTATGACAATAACAAATGAACTGTTTTGATTTTATTAATTAAATATTATATATTCAAATCGAGACGGATATCAGGCAGCCGATGTTAGTCCGTATTCCCATTAAAATAACAATTATAATCACTATTTACATCATTCTCGAGCTCGGAAATCACGAGCTCCAAATTTAGTCTTTATGATCATTATAATAACGGCTTTAATCTTATCTTATGTGATTGAATACGTAAATGGTCAATAGTTAAAATTATATATTGTCAGTAGTTATTTATTGTAGCCATACAGGAAATTACTGACCGTTTATAATATCCAATAAACATTTTGATATAACAGATAGTTAATCTTCAAAATACCGAGTTTCAATAAGAATTTTTCAGTAATTACATGTGTGGTTAAATAGTCAATAGCTAAAATTAAGAACGGTCAGTATTTACTTATTATTACTATATACATATTGACAGAAATATACTGGTCGGTCACAATACCCAATGAACATTTCGATATAAAAGATAGTTGATTTTCAATATACTGGTTGAAAATGAATCAGTCACGGACCAAATACATCAGTTATATAAACTGGTAGCATGCAGTTTGTTCGAGTGGGATTTCGGCGAAGGATCCCGAGCTATGTGGGCTATTGGGAAAAACGGTGATAATTCGGTCTGGGGCGAATATTCGGCGGTCGTTTATGAAATGCCTTTCAGATTTTTCAGGCGTCGGCGTGTGAAAGGTCAGATGATAATTTCCGCAGGCGTTCGTGAATTAGGTCGACGGAAAATCGTATATTTCATATTCGCATAAGGCTGTGAAAAAAATGTGATAAACTCGTATATTTTGATGCTAAGTGATGCCTAGTATCTTTTTCATTGTTCCTGATTATGGACAGAGAACGTGCTGACGTGTTGTTATTGGATCTATTGATATCGTATAAGGATATATGATATGTGATAATTGATGGCCAATTTGTTGGAATTAGAATTAGGGACACGGTCAATTTAGCGAATTAAGCCATATTTTTCTGACATAGTCTATTATTTTTCCTATTAAAAAAGTATTTCCGGAATGAGTTGTTTTATTACGATGAAATTATTTCGTTCTACATTTTAGATGAAGCAACTGCAATGGTAGCATGTGCGCTTGAGTGCGATAATTCAAAAATACGATAATGAACAAAATGTGCTGTTCTTATTTTTTTGTATAAAATTTTACGGTATGATAAAATTAAATTACGTATGAAATATATGTAAAAATGCTTAAACGTTAATTTTTATTTCAATTGAAGTTAAGTGATATATAATATGTTCAGTAGATAGATAAATTTATGTAATATAATAATCTTGATGTTATTGACAAGATAATTTTTGTGTTTGAATTCGAGATGAGTTGAAATCGAAAATTAAATTAATTTATTTTGATTTTTTAATTTATTAAATAAAATTATCAGTAAGTGAATGAACTATTTGGCTTATAATATTTAAACTCATCAAGAGTTATTTTCTCTTATCACTATGAGTATACGCAAAATTCACTGAACTTCCAGCGACGATGATGCAATATGATGATAATGATATATAAAAAAAGCGATGACGATGATAATAAAAAACGAAAACAATACATCACAGTATGAAAATCCGATTTTACATTTCCAAAATAATTAAAACAATATATCACCCAAACAATTTATACTCGCTCCAGATCATCGCTAAATCAAAACGTACGAAAAATAAGACGACGATAATATTATACAACCCGATGATGATTATTATATATAATAATGAATGTGACGACGATGAATATAAAAAAAATATTATAAAACATCAATGATATGATATATCGTTTGATACAAATATCCCAAAATTTAAATTTTGATTTAAATGTGCTGAAAAAATTGATTCTTTGATCATTGGAAAAAAGAATACTAATTTTCTTCGAACTGCAGCAAAATTCGTAAAAGGATAGTAAATTGTTATGTCCAACTTTATATGAGAAGTAGGGGGCCATTTTGGCCCTTTGGAAAAGTCAGATCTAACCGATTCATATTCATTCCGGATTATCACTAGAACAAAACATAATATGACGGTGATACACAACGAAAGCGATATAAATATAATATCACCAAACAAAAACATCAATAAAACGACACATCACCCAATTCACATTCATCACTGAAACAAAACACAACATCCGAATCCCAAATCGAGTGAAAGTCTGTTGATCGCCCGTGCCAAAAAATGCACCCGCGCGGACAGTTGGCAACACCGTCGAGCCAGACAGTGTTTCTCAACCGTCTGCGAATTGTTGTGTCGTAACGTGAAATGTTTTCTCTGTCCCGCGTTTGATTCATGGCCAACTTTAAGCGCAGCCGGCGCCCGGGATCAAGGCCGCGGAAAAATAGCTTTGGACCGCTTTCCGTGGCGGTAATCGATTGCGGAACGTCACCTGAAACTGAGCGTTCGAATTGCTTTTTTTCGCGGGCAAGGTTCAAGGACGCGGTTTCGATGATGATTCAATTTTCAGGTGGGTTTTCGTCATTTTTTTCGGTGATGTAATTATTTTTTCGGTTTGGTCATACTGTCAGTTTGAGTGGTTTATTTATGTTTTGGGGATTTTTTTTTTGTTTTAGTGATGTAACGATTGGATGAGTTTGGTCATATTGTCGGTTTGAGTGATTTGTTATTGTGTGTTGGTTTTTTAGATATTTTAAATTTGGCAATGTGACTATTCATGATAATTAATTGATTTTAAAAAATATTTTTTGATCAACACATTTTGGAGATTGATATGATTATCGTGAAAATGGTATAAGTAAAAATTAAATCATTTCAAATTATTTATAACGAATAAATGGGTAGTTATAGTGATTATTAGAGCTTTGAAGCGACCTCTTTTTCAAGTCGCTCCGGTCCGGTTTTTTAAAACATCAAAAAAATATTCAGATTGCAACGATACAACTTCCACATTTATATTTATCAAAACTTTTAAACCGACTTACACCGCTTTCGAAATAGTAATCTCATCGTCAAATCGCAACATCCAAAAAACAAAAAAAAAAACTACAAACGCCAAAATTTTCACATCGACTCAACCAAGTTTATCATCTCATTTATGAAGCATACGTTTTCAAACATTTCACGCGCACGTCTCAATAAATAAAATCCACCGAACCAGAATCCCCAGTCCATCACGCCGACAGGTATAACCTCAACCATAAACAATATCAAGAGTGTTGCCATACCTCGCGATTTTCATTTACCGCGAAAATAGAACCACCAGACGTCCAGCTGTTGCGGAACGTTTTCGCGTTGACAAGTCTGGGGCATTGTTTCAATTTTAAAACCCAGCTCACAAAGAAACCAGATTTAATCGCTGGATTTAGAGCGGGCATTTTTCCGAAAACGAAAAAATAGTATAAAAAGGGTCAGGCTTCGAATAAAGTTGGCGGGTTAACCTCCTCGCGACCGGATAGCGCCGCGGCACAAAAGGTCCATTGTGAGCACCCCATTAGCGGGTTTGTGGCCGAAACACCTTTTATATTCGAGCCTGTTACGTTTCGGGACTTTGTGGGGACTGGCTTTCGGAAAAGAATGGATAAAATCTGGTTACGCTTAGTTAAGTGTCAGGTGAACGGTGCCACTTTGGCGCGTGGACGTTTTATTGGAATGAAGGTGGGCCTATATGGTGAACGTGACCATACAAAAATGTTATGACCAAATTTTTTAATGAAAATATAAAAAAATTCTCTAACTGTTTTGAGATGATTCCATGGTGGATGTAAGATTATGTTTACGCTCAATTTGGGGTCTCAAATTTAAGTTTTTTTTTTGTATTATGAAACACGATGTTGTTTGGGGTTTGAAATATTTAGTATAATAAAAACATAAGAAAATTCTCTTAATGTCAAAAATTTTAAGGTAGGATTCCATAGTGGACATAAGATTGTGTTTTTGATTAATATGAAGCATCAACTTTAGGTTCATTGGTGTTGGAAATTTGAGTTTTTTGTATTGTTATTTGTATGAAATGAGATGTTATTTGAAGATCAGAATTTTCATAAGAAAATTTTTAAACTATTTTAAGGTGAGATTTTATGATTGATTTAATATTATGTTTACATTATGGAGTCTCACTTTTTGGTTTGTTGTATTTTTTGTATGAAACGAGATGTTTGAGGATCATTTTTTTCGGTAACAAAAGAACATTATGTAACCGTTAATATTATAATTTTAATGTAAGATTCCATAGTAGACTTAGGCTCGTATTTACGCTTAATATGGGGTATCATCTTTGGGTTTGTTGTACATATGTGCGTTTATATGAAACATAATATTATTAGAGGATTCAAATTTTTCAATGAAAATAAAAAAATGAATTTCTTACTGTTAATAGTTTTAAAATGAAATTCTATAGTGAATGTAAGCTTTTATTATGTTTACGCTCATATGGGGCCTCACCTTTAGGTTTGTTGTATGAAACGAGATGTTGTTTGAGACTTGGTAACGATGTTATTAACACTTCGTTTAGTCTACTGTGACTACAATAGCGTTGTAGAAATTTTAAAACTTTCTGCGGTACATTTTAGTTTTGTTGTTTACGTTTCATATTTATACAAGTTTTTGAAGTGAAAACTTCTTATTTCACGGTAGTGTGAACTTGTTTGGTCTTCATCAAAAATGTTAAACGACTTCATATTTTTTTCAAAGAATTATTCCTAAAAAGTTTCTTGATAACCGATTATTACAACAAAATAAAATCGAACATTTCAAAAATTTGAAAAACCGATAAAAAGATTTTAATATTTCACTCCTAAATAAAACACTTACTAAAATGTCGCATAATATATTTTTTCTCATTATTCAGGTTATTTTTATATTAGAACCAATTAATTTTTGAACTAATCATATATTTTACCCCATTATTTTCTGCATAGAATCCAAATCGATGCTTAACACGTGAAACCTAAAAATATCTAAACAAACACGACCAAAACACATCAACAACAAATTCATTCATTCGCAAACTTCACCCGATATGCGACACGATCTCAAAATCGAAATCGGGAAATTTCGACAAGGCCCGAATTGAAATTTCGAAAACGACTTTCGCGCCGGCAATTAAGGGCCGATTAAATCCCCGGTCCGTGTATATTTTCGCGTTTACGAGCGTAATAAAGCGTGGATACCGCGTTTTTTCCCCGGCGAACTTCGGAATGATTTTATTGTGGGTCCATACATAAATTCTGCATCGATTTTATCGCTTTATTGTGTAGGAAAATTTTCGATTTTATCGCTCTTCGCGTCGGAAAAACCCGGCGGATTTTCGTCCTTTTCCACCTGCGAGGCACTCATTTGCATTCGCGTTCGTTTTATGTGTATTAAATGAATTTTATCGCAGATATTCGTCGTTTTATGTTTATGTGATGCATTCTTAATTAGTTTGCGAGTGATTGATCGTGTTGCGCTTATTGTGATTGGGTGATAAAATTAATGTTATTTAGAGTTTATGTTTTTGTATAGGATGTGTTGGTTCGACAATACAACGGATAATAATGCGTGTGTACCATTTTTTTAAAATTAATCCTGATTTGAGAGACATTTTGACATGTGACTTTAAAAGCAAAGGATCTCAATAGAAGGATTTGTATAATCCGCTAAATTCGCAAGGATTAGTAAATTCAAATTGTACTTGAATTTTTGTGAATGCTTCTGAATATTTCTTACTATAATTTTTCGAAATAATTTTTTACAAAAAATATTAAAAAAAATATAATTTCGGTATGTTGAAATAGATTATTTTATAATAGTGTTTTGTATTTTTAAAACAATTAAGTTTTCAGAATCACTTACAGCAAAAATTATAACTATAAATTGTTTTTTAGTATTATAATATTATTAAAAATAATACGAAAGTCAATTATGCAAATAGTTATAATCACATTAGAAACTTCTTTGTATACTTTAAAATTTATTTTAATTAAAAACTCATATAAAATAAAAAAAAAAACTATCAAAATTATTCTATAATAACTTACTATCAAAAGAAGCAATCCGAGCTCACCATCCAAATTTTCCCCGCAGAAAAATAATCTAAAAACCCACCTTCACATCGCAAAAGCCCCGAACCTTTCCACGAACTCGCGACTTCTTAATTTTCGAACTTCCCCTTTCACCGAACCACTAAAGAAAAATCCCCGAATTCAAAAAACCCCTTTCGAACAATCCGACGCCGAATCGCAGCGAGCACTTCTTTCCCGCGCTCATCGCAATATAGAAGTTCGTCTGAAAATGAAGTTCGGAAGTGTTCAGCAGGAGTGGTCTCCGTCGATGTATATACGAAAGCGGCTGAAACTTTTCAAAGGTTATTTTATGCGACGTATATTCATAAACGTGTATAACTCTCGGTTTGCTTGTTTTTCTTGGGCGAAGTTTAACTTTTTTATTGCGGGCGGAGGACCGGAGTTCGGGCGTTGTTTTTACCGCTTTCTGTCTCCGGAGAGAGGCTAAAAATTATGATTTACGATCGGACTAAGCGATCGAATGTTTTTGTTTATGGCGTGGTTGTTTTATATTAATTTTCTCGATTGTGATCATTGAAAGAAGGTCTTTTTCAGATGTGGGTTGCTGCGTGTTTGAGCAGCGTTTCTTTTGACATATTCATATTCTTGTTTTCCGACGATCCTTTTCTGTAAATGATAAAAATAAGGTCGAGTCATCGCGTTTGAAACACGTAATACAAGTATTATTTATACCTATTTTATTTTTGTATATAAAGAAACCGTTGTGATTTTTTTTAATACTAAAATTTACGAGTCATTGAATTAAAAAGTATCGTCAAGATTTTCAAGAGAATAATTATTTTTAATGACGACTTAAATTCAAAAATTATATATCATTTGATTTGACATATTATTTTTTTATTGATTGAGGTGACCGTTAGTTCTGTTTTTTTTTAGGAGAGTACTGTTTTTTTTAAAGTCCATGTTCTTGTTTATTATAAGATAAAAATAATAATTTTTTTATGACTACAAAATAAAAAGTATATATTTTTCAACATATAATATTTTAGTGTTGTAATCAAGTTTTTATGTGATATTTCTTGTAGTATTTGTATGATAGTGTTATTTATTCAATTTTGCTTTTTAATATTATTGGATATCATATTAAAAACTATAAAATATTCTTACTATTGTAATCGGTTTATTACTTTCATAAACGATATATACTCACGATCCTCTCTTTTTTAAAGATAAAATATTCTGATTTTTATTTCGAAATGGTCACCTTGGATAGATGGAACTGTTTATCATTTCCAATTGAAATGCAAAATATTAGATAGACATTATAGTAAATTTAAGCATGCTTGTCTTAACACTTTGGTTAATTTACATGAACATCTAGCTCGAAAATAAATTATGCAATCAAGTACGAACTACCGATGAATTCAAACACATCCCACTATTCTAGTTTCAAAATCAAATTTAACCATCCGGAAACAATCAAATGGAGAGTTTTCTTCGCGAAAAGCCTGCGAGGTCGCAAAAATATACATAATTTAACTTTGACGAATGCTTTAATTTTTTTCGTTCACACAAAACCCCCGAGGGAGTGAAGCAGCCGCGGCGCACACAAAGCACACTCACGCACCTACTCAAAAAAGCAAAACAAACACCGCGAAAAAATTATGATTAATACAAGTCGAGGATTTTCTCGTTTTCGTGGCGCCACACAATTCTGGCGGGAATTTTCCGGCGAGCTTTTCCGCCGGAAAATGGGTTTCGCGCGATGATGGGTACATTGACGCCTTCCACCACTTAGGCTGCATCCACACCTGGGACCGCACAAAATATACATATTTATTGAAAGCTAACACATTTTTATATACACGAGAATCTAATAATTATAAAAAATATATTTTTCAAGTTTTAATCGCTTTCGGATATCCTAAGCGTGAACACAGCTTTATATACCACATATCTGAGATCGTTCTTTGTCTTGGGTTACGAACCGGGTCTGGAGTTTCTCAAATGTTGCGGTCGCAGTAAACAAAGTTCTCGCCTCTTCCTAAAGGCCTCTAAGACTTTTATGTATGTACAACCTTCGACGTTTTGCGGTGTCTTTTGACCGATCGATTCGAATGGTCTTCAAATGTGGATCGTGTAAATATGCATGGCGGTTTTATACGAGAAGTTATGGGTCTAGAGAGTTTCCCTTCGGGTTATTGCTCCTTTACGATATGAGTGTGTTTGAAATAATATATTTTTTACGTCAAAACAATTGTTATGCGCGAGAGAGCACTCAAACTTTTCTAGTTTAAAAACTGTTTAAGTATGCGCTTTCGTGGCAATATAAAATGTCATAAATTAAAATATTTTTTGTCGTAAAAACATATTTGATAGACGCACTTAAATTCGTTTTATGTATGGGGAAAATATTTATTATTAAATGAAATTGATAAGTTTGGTTTTGCACGTTTTCAATTAGATTAAAAAACTCACGTAATACAAAACACGTGTAGTCATTCCTTATTAATTTTTATAGTGAAAATACGACAAACGCTTTATAAGAGGCCCTATTATATTGATATAAAATATAAGGCAATTAAGTTAAATATTATATAATATCTATAAATATATAATTTTGTCTGTAGTAACGTTCTAAACGATAAAAATAATTAATATTCTGGTAAAATATGGTTTTAACGTCTTACGTTTATATAAAAGTGAGTTAACAGCACTGATGGGTCTTGTATATTTGTTCTTTTTCTGCTAGTTGTGTTCTTTTCAACGATACAATTTTTCAATCTCGAACATGCACCAAATATTAAAAAAATGACAGATTTCGACGAAAACTATGTTATACTTTCAGCTGAAATTTTATATTTAAACGATATAAAAAACGAAGATGTTTGGTTTCTAGCGATATTAGTTTGTAACTTAACAGACAATGAAAGAACTCTATACGTCAGGACTTAATAAAAAAAAAAGTGTTAATTGTGATAAAATTCGTACACTACATAAATATAACAAGGATTAGACGGTTATTTTTCAATATATATTACGATGCTACACAAAAAAAAAACGAACTGTAATTGACCAACGACAAAGGTGTAAGATCAATGTTGGCAACTCACTTTTGTATAAATGTAGAACATTTAAATCATATTTTATCCTTTTTTATGATTAACATCATCAATAATAATATATAGAGCACTCCAAAACTCCTTAAGATCCAAACATACGCCCCTATAGAAGTTTCTCTCCAACATTCATCACACGAAAGCACCATCTACACTCAGGACATTTGAGCAGCTCGTGTTCGTCTTGTACCGAGAAAGATTAATCCCTACTTAGAGTTGTCTCACACGTTACGTAGCAAAAGCGGGATTAACGTAGACATCGTAAATGCATGTCCACGGCGATATATACGTGCACATTGCCATTGCAATTCGGTCACGTGTAAGTGCATTCATGCGACAGAAGAGCAACTGCAATTAGTCACGGTGTTAATGTGTTGTGCTTTGGGGTACGGTGTACGTGTCTGATGCAAAAACGAGAGTGTTAACGTTCTTGTTGCAGTGAAATGAATTAATGGTTTCGATGAGAATTGTGTGAAGGTTCGTGACGATGTCTTCGAGAATTTGTTATTTTTTTCATATGAGACATTTTTGATAAATATAAATATAAATTTGAACTATACATAACAATTGATGATATGAAATTTTACATTTTAAATAACACGTAACTAGTGATATGTGGTCCATGGATGTGGCAGATGTGGCGCATGTCTTGAATACTAATAATTTAGTAAAATAGTGGTCTAAGATTATCAAAGTCAAATTGAAAAATGCATTACAATAAATGAACTTATACTTCTTTCATATTATACATATAATATTAGAATTTTTTTTTAAATATTAATGGGTAGTAAAATTTATATTTAAAAATATCTTTTTCTATTGTTTTTCAACAATATTTATTGATAAAAAAATCACCACCCGCCACTGCATGTAGCATATTTTTTATATTGAGACCAATCTAAATTCATCACATTTAACGCATTCGCAACGGAACAACTTAATGGAATTAGATTATTTCGTTCCCGAAATGGTTGACCTAATATTAGAGTTTTGAAACGGTCTAATTTTAAAACCACGTTTCTTAACATTGAACGCGCCTAAAAATAAGCACTTTTTTCCGACGGCAGACAAAAACGCAAATGCAAAGTGCTCCATTCAAATTTCACATCTTTCGAAAGTTCGGAATTATTACGGAGTCTTTTGTTTGGCGCAGTTGTGGTCGCGGAAGCTTTTGCAAAAATTAATTCGCTCTGATTTGTTTCACGAATTTTCGCGATCTTGTCGTATCCGACTGAAAGTTTCCTCTAGACTACCAAATTAATAAAACGGAACCATATTTATTCAGAAAAAACAAACAGAACGATTCGGTATTGATAAAGGGTTACGTTTCAGTTTGATGAACTCACTTTGTTATGCAGGGGGCTGCTTTTTCGTTCATATTATCTTGTGTACATGAAAAAAACGAAGAGGAAAATGAAAAATTTGGCGAATTCGAGTACAGGCCCTGAACATGATTGATCATCGTATCAGTTTCGTGTTAACGTCAAAAGCTTCGAGAGGCGAGATATTTGCTCTCTTGTCTCGTTATAGATTGAACGGACAGCTTTGTTAAAAATACGTTTGAATATTTTATGCTATGTCGAAAATTCTAAAATTGAAATTTTATGCATAGTTGATACGCATACAAAGTGCTTTTATAAGTTTGCGAAAGTTTTAATTTCATGCATTTTCGAAAAGTATTGCAATAGTTTCGTTTTTTTTAAATAATCATCATTTTGTGATACCATATGAATAAAAATATGTAAATCTTTAAGTGAAAAACATTAAATTTTTAAATAAACCAATCAAAAAAAAAAAAAAATTTAGTTAACCTTTGTTCTGTTATCAAATACTTATTTTTTCATAATTTTAGTTTATTTCCAGGAATTTTCTTCATAATATCATTTTCCACAACAAAATTATTTCCAGGGTAAACACCCATGATTTTCCATCAAGAAGAGCTTTCGTTGTTTAGTCTCGTAATGCCTGATTACGCGAAAGTACGGGAAATGCGGGCGGAAAATCGGACCGGCGCGGATAATCGAAAGTTTACCGCCGGCAAACAGGCAAGCTTTCTCTCTTTCCCGGAAAACTCTTCGAGACCGGGATCTTCCATGTAAACGTAGAAGAGGCTCTGGTTTTCTCCAGAAACCAGCTCCCTATTAGGGAATCGTATAGTCCCTTGTAAACGTAAAAGTACCCGAATAATAAATCGAAAACTCGGAATTTTCCGCACTTTGAGAGAGCATGCAAATTTACGTGTTTGTTTGTATGTTTTTGGAGTTTGATTATGAAGATTATTATTAATTTGAGAGTTGAACATACAAAGGGTTTGTCCATGGTTTGATCTTGTCGGATATGTCGAAGTTAATTGACGTGTGACGTCGACAAAGATTGATGTGTTTGTTTATCATTGGTTTGATACTATTCAACAAGAATGTTTTGCAATTATTAAAATATTTTTTTATCATTACATATAATGATGATTATTATTTCGAAAGTATTATTCTTAATGTGCCTTTTCCTGGTTTAAAAACCCAACCGTTCAACGAAGATTATTCGAAAAATTGCCAAAACATTTCAACTTTTGATACTAACAAAATTTCCCCGGCACAATAATGCGGATTAAAATTCATGAAAACGTTGAGAAACTCTGTATCAATTGAATATTTCAATAGGCGTGGGCCGGAGAGCTTAAAGCTGTAATCGCCTTGTAACGATAAAAGACAGAAGCGCATTTAGCATTATATAATCAATTAACCTATTGCGTGGTTCAAGCTGTGATTACATCACGAACTATTAAATTCGAATCAAATCAATTGAACATTGTATAATTTTTCTTATTTATACATTTTATGTGTCATTTGCGAAATTGCTTAGTCCGCATATGAAAAAAAAAACAGTTTTGCTTTGTACGTATGCGGATATAATAGTAGGATTGCGCTTCGTTGTTTTTCAAAACAAACGTTTTCAGTATCTGAAATTTGAATTTATTTTTCATTGTTTTCTTTTTCAATTAACAAAACTTTAGCCTTGTGAACGTCGTAGTCCAAGTGTATTTCAGTCCATATATATACATGGATAAATAATAATCAGAGATTAAAAAAAACGATCAAACCTAATTCAATGATTGACACTTTCAAGATGATGGAAAGAAAGGAGTCTAAATTTCAACGAGAAAACATTAAAAAAGCGCTATAGTTTTGCGTCTTACGCAAACTAGGCAATTTTGTAAACGATTCGTAAGATATATATTATGTATTTTCTCTAAAAATACTTTCCCGTGTTGTTCCCGCGACGCATTCATAAATTCGCACAGTACGTCATCAGTATATCGGATAACAGAAAACCCTGTTTACTCCTAAGAGAAATTCATTGGATCTATTATGTCTGGAAGTGGCTGTTTATCCGCCATGGGAGGTAAATGGTTATAATAATGCTATTTTTCTATTCAAAACGGCTTATTCGACAAGACTTTGCTTTGACGTCCCGCAGATTGAACGATCCGCTTTTCCTGTTTTATCATTTCGCTTTTGTGCCGATTAACTTGGTATTTTCTCGATCGGATCATACTGTTGTATATGTGAATTTAATAAAATGATATGTAAACGTAGACGAAACAATTTCAATGGCAATAATAAAACCACGCCATCGTTCCATAAACGTCGAGACCCCTTTCGGCCAGCTTTACAGCGATCACGCTTTACGGCGTACTAACTCAAAAAAAAGCTCTGAAAAATAAAGAAAAATTCAGCATACGCACACAAAACTCGCACAGACGGCAAAAACGTGCGCATTCATAATATAATGCGGACAAAGGGCCGGGTCTCGAAAAACGACGTTGAATTTTGCAAGGACCAAGCCGTCCGGGACAGGAATTAGACGAAGATGTGTGTGTATATTTCAGGATTTCAGATTCAAATGCTGCGATTTTTACTTTTTTTGCAATTTGAGAATGCTATGCGATTGATCGTTCATTCGAGATACATTGCTTTTTCATTTGAAAATTTTCTTTCGTTCTTGTGCGTTTTGAACGATTCGCATTCTACATTCTTTCTATTTTTTTTTGAACTTTTTTTGTTTGTTTTCTATTCGATCTTTTATAAATTCTTATGCACTATTGTAGTATCTCATTTGTACATTTTCCATCTTTTTTTCTTTTTTTATATAACATCTATTCGTTTGAATCGTTCTGATTCTGATTCCTGTGTATACATTATACGCATAGATTTTTCTCCTATTTTCTTAATTCAAAGTCACTAAACAATATTTTTTCCAAAAAATAAATAAATTTATTTCTTAAAACTAAATACTATAAGATTGGGTTCATATAATCAGTATAAACTTAAAATAAAAATTAATTTCGATGTAAATAAAATAAAAAATTATTCATGTTTTCTCTTTCATTCTATTGAAAATAATAACGATACGCTTACGTTTACGTTCATCTCACAAATTCATCCTAAAAATTTCATAAATGATTATATAAGTTTCACATTCATAGCACTTAATAATTGAAATGCGAGTTTTCGAACGCGAAACCTCATTCGTACATACTAAGAACGGGGTTTGCTTGTTTATTTTTCATATAATACTTGTATATTTGTGTATTATAGCATGAGGAGGTTGTGGGGGGTGGTGTACCGTCAATAAGTAATCTCGGCATCCCATAGCCAAAAGGTCCATAGCGACGTGGAGGCAATGGCGGTAAATTCGAAATCGGGTTGCGAATTTCGAGTATAAACATGTCAACATACGGTCCGAAAGGACGGACGTGTCCCGTCTTAAAAATCGGTAGCCCTTTGTCGGGATACAGATTTTTTCAATGAAACAAGTTAATGTACGAATAATTCAATCGGATTAAAATTAAATAATAATTAACTTATACGATTATGTAAAATTGTTTAATTTTTTTTTTAAGTTTTTAAATTTACTTTGAACTGAAATAACGAATGATATAATTGGAAAAAACAAGGCAATTAAGTTTCCATCTTTCAGTTTGTTTCTTAGTTATGAAAAAATATTATTGATTTGATTTTATGTATGATATGAAAGAGTTCTAAAATTAAAATTGAAATTACAAGAAATGTTTAAAAATTTTAATGGTTTTGTTTTAGTATGTAATTGATAAAACTTTCGAATTGTTTAAACTTTCATTGTATTATTTGAGTAGTCAAAGATTTTTCCTATGTAAGTGATATGATCAATAAATTATAGAAGTATAATTTTGTATTATAAACACGAAGAAAGGGTCAATTTTGAATTCTCAAATCATTTAATAGTTACTATCCATTATCACTCAACAAATTAACAACTATTCAAATTTCATATTTAAAAAGAACTTCAATTATCACTTTTTAAACAGATAAACCTTTTCAATTCTATACAAAAAAATAACTCACATCAACACCAACATATTCCAACATAAAATCAATTAACACCCCAACAAAATTCTCACACAATCAAAATCGCAGGTACCTCACTCTAACCCTCGACCCCGGTCGCAGATGCTGCAAAGCGGCCATACATTGAGACCGTCAGCCCCGACTTAACCACCAGATTATACCCGTCTAACACACACACACACACACACCACACCCCCAATAAATCGAAATTAGAAATCGGCCGGGAATAAACCGGGAAAACTCTTCCGGAAAAGCGAGCCACTATTTAGGCGCACTTAAGCGGGAGCCGTGCCAGTTAGTGACGCGCTCGAAAGTCGTGTTAGAATTCGCGTTCTGGTATTGTTGTGCGATTGGCAATCAAACCGGCTGTGGGTTTTGATCCCGATCCAAGTCGGGATTGATAAATAAGCTCCGGTCGGAGCTTTTGTTGTTGTTGTATTGGGAGCGGGCGGGGTGTTTATGCGGTAATGTTGCAATTGTCGGTTTTCGGGTCGAGTGTGCGGGTTGGGTTTTATTGGGTGTTTTTTTTTGGATGCTGTGTTTTATTTCGTGTGTGGTTCTTTACCCGGTGTTTTGGATGTCTTTCGATGCCCAGGAAGTATCTTGAAGAGGTTACCATTTTGGTCATAGCAAAAACAGAAACTGAAACCGACTGAAGAGATAGGATTTACATAGAAAAGAATACTAGAAAGAGGACAGATTCAACGCGCGTTCATTACATACTGATATATCGAAAGCCAATTGTAATTATTGTCACAATCAATCGCGACGCCAGAACATTATATTATAATTTGTATGGCGATCGATAGATAGGGCTTGTAATAGGACCCATTTTATGGGATCGTTTCATTGACGAGAGATTTATCTCTCATTTTTCTGATCAAATGGTTAAATACCAAATTTGAGACGATATTACAGATCGTTCATTTGGAATTTGATGTGGATTAGTTTTTAGTGCTCAAATTTTTTCAATATTATTATTTTGTATTAAGTACATGTTATGCTGGGAAAAAATGTATATCTTATTGTTACTTGTAAGATTTTGTTTTGCATATAATGAATAGTAAAGAAAATTTCTAGTTAATGGAACTTGATTTTTAAAATAATACTAAATGGTTATTATATTTTAGGCACTTTTTATGTATATTTTCTATACTATAAAGAAAAAGTTACTTTCAAAGATTAAAAAAAAAAATCATTTCAAGCAAAGATTATGAAATCGAATCCATTCCCCCACCGCATAACTTCGACGCATTCAACAAACAACCATTATAGCGTCACAAAACTAATTGATATTTTCAAGATCGAATCAAATTACGAAAACCAATCCAATAAGTGGCAATCAACCTTCTCGGAAAACGCCGAAAGCTCCACTTTTCATTACGCGAAAAGATCCAAAGCACATTCTCTTTCGAAATTTGATAATTCCTCCATAACACCGCAACGTACGAGAGCACTTTTCGAAAAGCGCGCTCGAAATTTCGCGTGCTCGCACCAATTAAACTAATTGAACAACCAAACATAGCCTCTGTAAAGAGCATATAGATTTTTGTATATTTGGATACCCTGGAAGCGCCGACCGACGTACGTTCAACTTTAATAAAGTTATTAATGAAAACAAGTCGGTGCGATACGTTCGGCGATAAAATTTTGCGTACATGAGGGTCTAGTCGGAAAAAATTATTACACGGTAACGTGGGGGGTGAGGGATGGGGGGTTGGCGCGCTTTTTATGAGGGAATTTGAAATATTGTAATAACGGTCGCGCGGACTAAACGATGAGGCTTCCGGTCAGGTGGGTGGTAATTTGGCGTTTTGTATGGTTTCCAATTATTTGGTAGGTTGATTAAATTTATTATTATATTTCCGTGGGTGTGTTAGATTATTGTTTTAAGAATTGGGATTTTTTGTACAATTTGATTCTTATCAGGTTTAATTTGGAGAGTAAAATGTGTGTTCACATTACATGTTTACGATAGAATAAAAAATTCCGAAATTATCGTCATAATCATTTTTAATTGTAATATAATGGTTTTTTGATCCTCTTCTCGATATAAGTGAATAAAAATATAAACAAATATTATCGAATCAAATGAATAAACTACTAACTATTTAAGATTATTACTATTATATAATATAATTCCTTTGGTATATCTATAATTATAATGAAACGTAAACTTTTTACGTTAACTAATTTACCCAATATTTTAACTAAATTCCTATTCTTAAGCAAATATACGCAAAGAACACACTGACACAACAGTACCATGACGTTCGATTTTTTCCACGATATTTGCAACACAAAACAAACATGTCACAAGCAGCAGTAACTAATCGCCTACGATACTTTTTGTGACATTGCATGAAAAGATACATCAGCGAACTATACTTTACGTGTATCACGCGACTTCATTTTTTTTCTCAACCAAAAAAAAAAATACAATGCACATCCAAAAGAATCATCCGGAACCTTAAAAATTCCACACATGAAAGCCCCAACAATAGACCCGATGCAATTTATAGCAGACTGCGCCCATTTTACTGCACCCAAAACCTATAAATTCGAAAATTCCGCAGATTAACACCTCGACAATAGTACGGGGGAACCTTTATTGAAGTTTCAGCCGTAAAAGCCTGTTAAAAGATGTGCTTGTGTAGGGTTTATGATGAGACTTGACTCGTGTGTTGGTGCCTGACCCAATTCTTCGAATTGTGTAATAAACTCGAGCGGATTACCCCTTCGGCGTCATTATAATGATGCCGTGGTGACTAATTCGATTGCCCTTATAGTTAGGGTGGTTTTGGATTATGATAATAATTGTTGATTTGCTGCGGTTTTGATGGGGTGAGGTTGTATGGCGAATATATGAAAATGTGTCGTTTTGTAAATACGGACGTGTCTATTTTTTAATTTTCGTGCTTATTATCGTGTTTATTTTCGTGATTTGTTGTTATTGAAAATTATTAAAATTTTAAGTTTGTATTAAATAGTTGATATGTCTTAGTCAATAGCAGCGTATGACGTCCGTTGCAGGACAAAGCACTTTGGGATAGTCAAAGGGCTTTGTATTGATAGGATGAGGTATCTCTTGAGAGATGGACAATGAAACCATCCCCTATTATATATATGCGGTTAATTTATTCATCCAACTATTAGTTGAGTAGATGTTGCTCAACTATAAGAAATATAGTAATTAAGTAATCTAATTTTGAATCAATTATACGGTCAAGAAACTCATTTAATTTTTTAAAGAAAAAAATTAAGTCATTTAATTTTCATTCAAATACTGATTTAGATATGTGTGATTTAATTTCGAAAAATTAGATTAATTTTTTTTCGAATAAAAGTAAATTAATCGAAATTGACATAAATCTAGAATTATTTTTAGCATTGCAAAAAAAAAATAATACCAAGGTGCTTTGTTTAAATTTCAAGATTTACGACTTTCTTAAAACAGAAAAGAATTGGAAAATCACTAATCATATACAAAAGTCAACTCACATTAAATTTAATTACATTTTACCTTTCTTGACGGCCCCGATACTATCAAAACATCACCAATCGATAAACTGATCAATTTAAACAAACCCATACATAAAAAATAACTACCAATAAAAAAAGCAATAATTTCATGTTGAATCACCCGTCATTTCATTCGAAAACCCTAATTAAACACCTGCCAATTTATCGAAACCGATAAAAAAATCAAACACAATCACCCATATCCAATCGCACTCGAACGAAATGCAATAAAACTGCAATTTTCAATGTCAATGCACTTCCATTGTAAAGCAAACCAACAAGGCGACGAGTTCGTGCAAAAACGCAACAAAATGACAAACAACCTCAGTCTTGCATTGTTCGAGTAACAATAAACACGTACCGTTCGAATGCATTTTATTTATTCGGCTCGAACGTTTATAACGTTCGTACAACAAAATCACTATTGTGAGTACGCAAATTTTACAATTTCATAATAACTTTTTGCGATTTTGGATATTTTTTTTAATAAAATTCGTGCAAAAGTACGAACCATAATCGAATCGCTCGATTTTAATGTCCATTTCGTTGTCTGGCGCCGTTTTTGATATATAAAATTGTTTGTTTGATTTTTTTTTTTATTAAATTTCGGTTATGTTCGTGTGTTATTTATGTAAAGGTTTTTATCGCGCGCGTTGAACTTTTGTTTTATCGGCGTGTTATGTGATGTTATGGAATTTTTTTGTACAGGTAAAAGTAGGAGCGTTATACTTGTTGATCATTATAACCTATATCCATGTGATTATATTATAGTTCGTAAAATTGAATGATTTATTGTGCCTCATTTACATACATGACGGAATTTAAATTTTTTTAATATATGTTTTACTTTATTTGTATGAGAAAGTGATTCAGGATGATTCGGAAAAAAGTCGCGAGCAAAAATGTTTTTATGTATGAAATTTCATTGAAATGTGTGAAGCAAAACCTAATTATTTTGAATGATTTTTTATACGTTTCAAGATAATAGTTGTTTATAACGATAATATTATCAATATTTTGAATATTAGTTACGAAATAAAATTTTATTTCGTATTTAGATATCCAAAATTTACGTTTTGTTTTTTCGCTATTTTTATTGTATTTCTTAAGTACTGTTTCAATTTATTATATTACCCGTTTTAACGTTTTTATTTTCTGTAATTTATAAGCTAAAAATTTGAAATTCAATTAATATTTTTAAAATATTAAATCAAATTTGTGGCGATTGAAAACTCTTGTTCATAAGTTGCTTGGTAACTTGTTGTAAACATTTGTTAGTATTTAATTTTTTTTAGTATTATTCAAACATTTTTTTAAATTTTCCTTTATTGTGATGATATTTAAAGTTCAACTCCATTTATATCAATGAAAGAGCCAATATAAATCCAAAAATACAGTCGAATACGTAGTTTTTTTTATTAAAAATCTATTTTTGACTATATTTTGTAAATATTCGATTATTTTCGCCTCCAATAACGTTTTTTCGTCGGTTTTTTCAAAAAAGTGCATACTAAGTTTCATTGTATCCAAAAATATCGATTTTCAATATAAAAATTTGCTAACCAACAAAACATAATTAATTACGTTGGAAAGAAATCTAATATAACTTAAAGTATAAAATGTAATGAAGCGGAAAAATAATTTTTCATAATACGTTTCGCTAAGAACAATTAGGGCGGATTGTAAAAATGATTAATTATAATGCCATGTAATTATTTTTTTCCATATAATTTGCATTGTAATATAAAATTAAGAGGCTACTCATAGCGATCGTCTCGTTTTAATTAAACACTACCACACAGCGGGACTTGAGAGAGAAACGAGCTTTTCCACTCGCAATGTGTACACAGGAAAAAAACGTCGGAAAAATAAAGGAAAATATTAGAACGTTCGAAAGTACAAACACAAAAAATAATAATAATCCACTGCATTAATGACGTTCAAAGAAAAACGAATATGCTCAAAAGGTCTTTATTTAAAATCTTCAACATATTAAACGCACAAATCTTACGCGTCTTATTAATGATTCCGTTAATTTAATAGGAGCCTTTCGCACACACAGTTTCCGAAGAATCGTAAAATCGTTGCACATGTTCCTAACACGTCAAATAAATTATTTTACGATACATTTCACGCACAAAATCGATTCGACAAGTTTAACTCTGGTCCGCTTTATATGGATTGGCTATAAAAGCTTTTATCTGCTTAATAAAGCTCCCATTGCGATAAAGTTTCATTGACCCTAATATGAAATTGGTGACAGTTGAAAGTCCCTGAAATTAATTCGATATTCTTTTTTCAATGAAATTACGAGTATATAAATCATTATTGAAGATTTTGTGTAGAAAAAATATCGGGATTGATGGATTGAAGTGGTCTGGTGAGAATTATTGTTATTGTAATCCATTAATCAAATTAAACGGATCGCCATTTTATTATTTATAACGTCGATTCGGGTCAGAAATGTTTTTTTTTCAATACTTTGAAGGCAAAAACGCGTTCACGGTGTATTAAGAAAATTGAGGTAATATTGAAATGTATCGAAAAAAAAAATAGATAAGGCAATGCGTGGGATCAATAGGATATTTCTGGATATTTTTTATCATGTACTATCCTTTGTCGGTTTGTCGATATCGTTTCTAATGCAAAGTCTTTGATCTTCGACGTGACAAATATAAATTTTCTGATATAAAAAGTATCATATGATTCGGTATATATGAAATTGGCGTAAATTCCAATTTAAAAAATATGTTTTACGTACTTTTCAATGCTCAATTACTTTTTCATAATTAGAAATTATACTATTTTCATATGAAATAGCTCGTAATATTTTTAATGTTTTGTTGTGAAAGAAAGTGATAAAGTCAGTTTCCAGTTTTAAAAACATTGTTTCAGATATACTTAATCTATTTTTTTATTTCTACTTTTAAATCTGATATATTTAGAAATTTTAGAACGATAAATAAGTTTATTACAAGTTGAAAGTGTTTTTAAATATTGAAGAACGCAAAACATCAAATATTTTTAAACAATGAAAAATGGAGATACGCCATTTTTAAATATAACGGCTCATATATCAATTTGATAAATGATATAAAAATATCTATCATATATAAGCTGAAAAAACATTAAAATAAAAATTTTATTAGCACAAAAAAAATATATTTTTGAATAACATTACTTATTACTCATAATTTTCCAAATACACAACAAAACGGCATTTTCATCACTCGTACTCTCATATCGTTGGAAATCTCTCATACGTACAATGCCGCGTATATATTTTTTGCTTTATAAAGATATAAAAAAAGAAATACCGGGGACGTTTTCTCGGAACACCGTCGGACAATATTCCGAACGTAAAAAATACGTATACGTAGATTTCGGATATGACTCGACACAATGGCAACGTAGGTACGAGAGGTCTTTATATTGCGAAACATTTACGACTGAATTATTCCCGAACACAAAAGGGGAAATTTGCCGGGAGTTTCACCCCACTTTTGTGGAGTTATTTACTCTGCGGATGTATAATCTAATTTTTTTTTTACATATGGAAAACGGATTGTTTCCGAAAGATCGGTTTGATTAGTTTATCGAGCGCATTGTCGGAATGTATCGATTGTGCAACACACAAGACGAATATTGCCTTTGTTCGAGTTTTGCGTGTCCTGCGGGGGTTGTTCTGCTTATTTTCGGGTTTATAAATTCGTTTAGATTATGTTTCGGGTGTGTTTTCAGCTGGAAACGGAGCGTTTTCTAGCTGAAAATATCGTACGGGCGCGTAAGCCGAAGTCGTAAAGTCGAATCTTTCTCGCGTCTTTTTCCACGTTATTGACTGTATTGGCTCATAAATACGGTTCTTATTTATGATTTTCGTTTTTTTAGAATCGTGCCAGTGCATATCGAGGGAATAATTCAACGTTTGTATAAAGAAATATGTTAAAGTCAATATTGATTTTTAAGAATTTGGGATCATTCAAAAACCAAAGTTACATATGATTTATAACAAAGAATTACTTTGAGCGGAAATTTTAGCGATATCATAAGTCTTACACCAACTGATCAAACATTTGCAATGTTTAAAACCTCATTCATTTTCAAATATTTATTTTTCAAATTAAAAAAGATGCATTGAATACGGAAACAGATGTAACTTAAAACGAAATTCCAATATTATATTTACATTCATTACTAACACTAAATTTTCTTCATAATTTATTTTCCTCTTCATTATACGAATAATTTAAGTAATTATAAAATATCTATTTTATATAGATTTTCGGCACAGCAGCTTCTTTTGAATTTTGCGATAAGAACTAAGAATTCATGCGGGAGTGTGGAATTTTCAAAAATTCCAATACGTGTATATTCCATATACATTTTTGGGTATATGATTTCAAGTATAGCAACTGATACATATTGACCCGAGTCGCTAGAAAAACCAATTTCCCCCCAATTTTCCGCACAACACTTGCCGCCTCGGTAATAGATATCCCGTCGGAACGCCGCTGAAAAAAGTGTATGAAAAAAATTATTTGAGGTTCAAAAAAAAATCCATATATGTTTTTTTAATATAAAAAAATCGACTACTGTCGGAGGAATAAATTTCGCACGTTTTTATTGAGGAAAAGCTCGTTCGAGATCTAATTCAGTTCGTATTTGTTTATTGATGTTCGCTTACTGGAAATGTCTGATCAATGTAGAAATTCGGTTTCTGTTCATATTTTATTGGATCTGCGCTTTGTTAATCCGCTTTATTTATGCGTTCAACATTTGTTGTTGATGTGTGACGCGGTACACACATCACTTTTTTAATTTCGTTTTACGTTCATCCACGACCAAATATTTTTTCCGTTTGTCAAACAAGCATTGGTTTTATACAAAAAAACATGCCCGTTCTGTCCGTGTCAAACGTAAAAAAATATGCACACAAAACACGAACGTTTTTCATGCATATTTTTTCAGTGTATGACTATTCTGTAATAATATTATACGAATAGTATAGAATGCGTTAATTACTCGCATTTCATTTTATTATCTTTGAGCAGCGATTTAAAATTACAATGTGTGCCAGAAATTTAATGTTGAAGTTATTTGGGTCAATAAATTTTATATATTTTTTAATTTATTCAGTACTAAGGAAATATTCTATTATATATCATCGCGAGGTACCTAAGTGAGTCATTTGAAATTATCTCATAAGAATAATTTATAATTTAATATAATAATATATGCACGTATTTATATGGTGATAAAAAATGTAAGCATAAGCGTATATTATGAGTCAATGGAGCAACCGAGAATGTGTTATGTTAAATAATTATATATTATACAAAAATACTTATAAATATTAAACAATGTATATATAATCGCGTTTTAATCTTGCATTTTTTGTAAAATTTAACGTTTTCTATTGGTGTGTTGCCTCCTCAGACGGAGTTGTAAAAAAATTAAACATTTCAGTAAAATATGACAGTTAGCGTATCTTGCAATATATAATTCCTATAGGAAGCACGAAAAGATTTGTATTAGAAAATCGCAATCTATTTATTTAAAAAGGCGTTGATGACCATAGACATAAAGCTCGGTTTTTTTTAATCATAAAAGAGCTCATTCTAAAATATTAAAGTCAAGGAGTAGCCAGTTTAAAAAAAATATTTTGATATAGATGTTAAATGTTGTTGAAATTTCACAAAATACGCAAGATTTTGCGCTTTTTTCACGAAAAACGCAATAATATAAATATTATGCAACACATTATCTAACTATTTTTAACACTTCCCTAACTCAAGTGATATACAAGTTAAAAACAATAAATCACAATGGGTAAGAACACATAGTGCGCGTCAGCATACAACACATATTACAACCTGAAACACACCCAATTTTTTTTTTTAATTTTAACGAATTCTACATAAATCATACACAAACAAATATTAATTATTATTAAATCTACTGCCGACTGTTAAAAAAAATATTTTGATATAGAAATTAGATTTGCTTAAATTTCACAAAAAACGAAATATTTTTTGCTTTTTCCACAAAATAACGCAATTGCAAAAATTTTGCGTAACATGTTACGACTATTTTAGAAAAATCCCTAACTCGAGCGATATACATGTTAACAATAAAAACTCACTGTGGGTAAGACTCCATGGTGAGCGTTAGCATACAACACATATTACAACCTGAAACACACCCAATTTTTTTTTTTTAAATTTTAACGAATTCTACATAAACCATACAAAAACTAATATTAATTATTATTAATTCCAGTGCCGACAGTTAAAAAAAATAAATTTTTCGCCTTAATAGAATAAATATTCTTATTTTTATAGCATTAAATAATAAACATAGTGTTGTATAATACTATGAATGAATAATATTCAAAATAATCACTGATGAAAAAAATACTTTTAATTTCTATTTTGGCATTGATAAAATTCAGTGCATCTGCACAGAATATGGACTGGCCTATCGGCACATATTGGGTTTATGATCAAACTGATTTTGGACCATTCGATCCAAATAATTATGCGATTGTTGAAGTCAAGAGAGACACAATAGTAAATAATATTGCAGCAAAAATCATAAGAGCATATTCATATCCAAACTTCTCTTTTTCAGGTAGAGAATATATTATTTCAAAGCAGAATAACAAAGTGTTTTTTTACGATAAAAATGATGATGCTTTTCATTTAATCTATGATTTTGATCTAAGAGTGGGTGATACACTCACTGCGCATATTGGCACTTTTGTCAATCCCAATGAGCCAAATTTTACAAAATTTATGATAGATTCAATTAGTATGTAAGAAACAAATCATGGATTGATCAAGCATTTTTTCCTTGATAAACTATCAAAAAATTCTTATAATTATCCCTTTGGGATATTAGAAGGTATAGGCAATATATTTTATTTCTTTCAGACATATGGAGCTGTTGACCCTCCAAAGGGAGGATACTTACAATGCTTTACCAATGGCTCTATCGTCTATCCCAAAAACAGACCTTGCAAGATACCC
>JAOXNN020000012.1:1484432-1499267 GCA_028571205.2 Hydropsyche betteni
GCGCATGCGCCCCCCGCCCTTAATGATAACTAAATAAATAAAACGCCGAAAGGGTTAACCAAACACCGGCTCGAAATGAAAAACAAATATATGCCGCGATTCCGCGTTAGCACAAAAGACTCGCCAACGAAAATAAACACTTCATTTGCGACCATGAACCGGCTCGGGGGGAGGGTAAGGTCGTCCCGGGGCTAAAAGAACGAAAAAAGAAAACGCGGGAAAATTAAATAAAATAAAAAGAGCGCGCGGAAAGTGCGCAGCGCAGGCGGGCGTGTTTTTTGTATAAACATATAAGGGAGGGAAAATTTCGAGGTATTTTTTTTTTTTTGGAATGTCGTTTTGAGATTGCGTCACGTTCGCATAATCGGCGATAAGGGCGATCGTTTGAATATTTATAATGTTTTTTTTTGAGCGAATATTTGATTGTTGAAGAAAAAATGGATTTTGCTTTGTGGGTACTGTGGAGTTTTTAAATTTCATCCGGAATTAATTCGATTTGATAATTTATGAATATTCAATCGAATTAAGAGTTGATTAAGCGAAATAAATATTCATTATTGAAGAATTGTTTTGATAAAAATTTAAAAATGAAATAATTAAAAAATTCTTAATTAAATATTTTTTCAACGTACAGAATAACACAGAAAAACGGGAACTTTTGAAACGCTAGTAAAATTACAGAAAACCTTACAACGAAAAAGTGTCCTGTAGATCAGTGCTTCGCAACCGGTGTGCCGTGAGACGGATTTAAGTGTGCTGCGGCAGAATTCAATGTATTTGAAATTTTACGATTTTTCATTTTTAAAATTTCATTTTATTGTATACATTTTCTGTTAAAAAAGAAAATTATAGTGGTTAGAAAACCTTTGGTGTGCCGTGAGTGAAAAAAACTGAGAAATTCAAAATTTCATGTTGAATTTTTTGTTTCAATTTATCGTATATCCTTAGCCAGATCATGAAGGAAGATAGTTCCATATAAATACGATATTAAAAACTAGGGAATGAGCCGTCCTTAATTTTCGACAAAGTAAGGCTGGACTACTCAGTATGAAGAAACTGAACACCATACCATTACCTTGGGTGATATGATATCCTTATGGCATTCCAGTTGAGGTATTACAGAGAACAATGAGGAATTTTAATATCAGACTGGAAGAATACGTCCTTCAAAGAGTACAAGACGCAGTTTGCAAAAATGTAAATTTAGATATTTATATATTAAATGGTAAGATATAGCTGTTTCATTTCCGATAATATGTTTGTTTTTGTTAAGTTAGTATATTTTTATTGAGCATTTCAAAAATTTCCGTTTTTATGTGTCATCCTTTATACTTACATCGAATTTTACTTATAATTTATACACTAAAGTTTTCCAAAAAGTATCTTCATAGGAAAATTATTCAACACACACAGAAATAAACGCCACATTTTTCAGATAATACATTCTTTTTCCCACGAAATAAAATCCTATTACACGAATTCGCCAACGACAAACAGAGTTACGCACATACTCCGTATTCGGCATTACCGCCATTACGACCATTCATTATTATATCTGGAAAAATATAATAAATCAAAGCGAATAATAAAAATAAATTCAATTACATTATTGTCTCGTAAGAACGTTTCTGGCGTATTTATGACGTGACGCAAAACGCCTTTAATATGTTTTCTTTTGCCTTAACGGCGTCACTTATTTATGTTAATAGCAGCCGTTCTTCGGCGCGATACATTTTCGCAATTTTGCATCATTATACGCAAATATAATGCAAAATTTAATATTCCCCCGAAGCGAAATTTCCGCGTGTGCATCATCCCGCCGATCGACGTTATATCCCGATGATAAATCCCGGAATATGTGGGGGTGAACTCGAGCCGTTTATATATCCGGGGGCGAGTGTACTTGGCTGGCGCTCTCGTGTTATGGCGATTATCGTATTTCACTTTTGGCCACGTGTTGAATGTGTTGAGGGTATTAAGGGCGAACTCGGCCCTTGTGTTTGGCCCGTGTGATAAATATGAAACGAGGCCTCCGTAAGGAACTTTTCGAGTGCTTCATAGGAGCGAAATAAATGTATTATTTTGGATGGTTCGGGAAGTTGTGCCATTTGTTTTTTTCAAGGGAATTATTCATTCGGTATATTATAGTGAATGTCTATTATAAGGAAATCTGTATTTTTGTTTTTTATAAAAAAAAGTTGAGTTACGTTTTTTTTGAAAGTTAGATAACGTAAGATAGTTAGATAGTTTTTTTTTTTAAAGTTAGATAAGAAGTTAGATAAAAGTAATTCAGCAAGGGAATCTATTTTTGAATATATTTTTATATTAAAAATTCAGATTCCCTTATATTACTAATTTTCTACAATAAGAGTATATTGGGTATTTTAATAAGAACGCTTGATTTTTATGTATACAATAATATTTGATGATTTGTACACGTTCTTCAACACAATAACTTTCCATGGTGATTTGCCGTACACTACTAAACAACTGAAAACAAATTTGACAGATGTCATTTAACAATATGGCTGTTATAACCTGTCAAATTTCGAGCGTCCTTATTGAAAGACCCTATGTATAGTATATCGCGGTTCCTGTCTATTATTTAATCCATTTATATTTGATTCAGTCCAACCTTTTCTAATCCATTCGTTCAAAATAAATAAAATTTAAGAAAAAAACCTAACCCAACACTTAAAAATATGTATTTACGACCGATCCAAATATCGATCCGAAATTCCGACTGTGACATATATAATATACAAAATTTATTTGGAAAAAAAGTCATATGTTTTTTCTATGTATAATATAATATTTTTTCACGTAAAATAATATGTGAAGTTTTATGTATTTGCGTCATTGTAGAATGAAGATATTTATAATCACCGTCCATGCTCAAAGTCTGATATCACTTTTAATGAATATCAAACACACTTATTAATTTTAAAATAATATATATTCATTTGTTTGTTAGTGAAACGATCAAATAAAATTTAAATTACGAGCATCAAAAAAAATCAGCCTGAAAAAGCGCACTTTTCACAAAACGAATTTTTATGTTCATTTTTTTGTATAATCCTAGCAAAATAGAGTCACAAAAACATTTACATCACCTTTTATATTCATTGCTCGAACGAAGGCACTCAGAATTTCATAATTTTGTCCCTTTTCGCGAGTTGAACTCGACAAAAGTGATTATAATTTTGATCCCCGACGACGTCCCAGTATACAAAGTCAACGTTCGACTGGGCCAAAAGAGGGACTCGGCTTAATCGTTTGAGATCCTTTCTTCGGCTGTGAAAGTATCGTTTTTGTTACGCAGTTTTAACTTTGGTCGTTAGAAAATATTATAGAGTTTTCCCGGTTCGGCGAAAAAAGCGAGCGAAAGAAATTAAATTCACTCTGGCTTTCAACTTCGAAAGTCGTAAATCAAACGGAAAAACGAGTCGAAAGGATTGCTTCTATGATAAATTGTATTCGATCTTTGTTTTTTTTTGTGGATGAATGATAAATCAATTAGTGTGATATATAATTTATATAATATATTGGATTTGATTTAATTTTTGCAAATTTCAATGTGAGTAAAATTTGTAAATGAAGTATTGAAAATTTTTTTATAGAAAAATATCGCGAGAAGAATTCTAGGAAAAAAAACTCAGGAGAGAAAAAAGATGAGAAAATATTTTTGAATAAATGTCGGCTTGTGCAGATGTAGTTTTTTTTTTTGAAAAATATTACGGTAAATTTGCTCTTCCTAACCACTATTGCTTCACTTCGTGTTGTTTCAAAGTTAGTAAAATCGTTTTAAATTTATCTTCTTTAAAAGTATGATTTAACAGAAAATATTCGATATCATACAAAACCGAGCTAACCATTTCATATAGTATACACAAAATTAGTTTTAAATTGTTTCCCACAAGCTCAAGTGTCAATTTGAACCAATTTCGCCCAATTTGAGCAATATCCAAACACGACACACGTCTCCCGAATAAAATATCATAACACACGAATACGAGCACACAAATTAATTCGCGTAACGGCGCAAAGGGAGCGAATCGCTTTGAGCCCGAAAATTTCCCGAAACGGAATTTTCCGCGAAAACTCAACGCGCGATTATACATTCAAATAAATAAAAATTGCCCGCCGACGACACCGGCTCGATTCCGAAACGATTTTCGCGTTTCGCACGAACGCCCGCGGTAATACCCGCACTTTTGTTATCTTAATGCGATTTATATTCGAATTTTAATATAGTGGTTGCCCTTTCGCGTGTGTGTGCCCTCGCAGGGTGTGGTCATTGTAATTAGCGAGGCGTGGACAAGCTCGATTAGCTCGGTCCTTGAGCGAACCCATATCACTTACTGCAACACCCCTTTTCTGCTTCGTGTATATGTTTGTTCTGTGTGCTGAGTAGTTGGTGTGACCGTGCGTCGGAGGAAAAATGCGGGACTGTAGGTTTTTCGTGGGTATTTTTAGCGCGAGGGGTTAATTTTGTGTCGGTCGCTTGTTAACGGTCACACTCGTTATGGCGTATTTATTGGTTGGGCGTCGTCGTTTTTCGGTTTTGTGTGACGGTTGTTTGGTGATTTGTGTCGGTTTTATTTGTGTTTTTTAATTCGGCGGGATGAGATTTGTATTTATTGATGTGTGTGTTGCGTTACGTTTGTGTAATCGTTTTATTCGTGAATGAAGTAAAAAATTTAACTTTGTGTATGGAATTTAAGAACGTTTAGTGTTGTATAGACGAAATTTAGTATCAGTGCATCATTTAAAATTTCTCAAATATGACAACAGATGTGTATTACGACAGTAATAACGAACGCTTTTTCGTTCACATACCAAATTTTTCAAATATTTTTTTAGATATACTATCTTCCATGAGTACAGTAATCCCCCTTTTAACGTTAAGATAGATTCGAAGTTATAGGGGGGAATTTTGGAAATCAATAAATGAAATATTTTCATTTTTATATTTTTTGGATATTTTTACGAGTTGATTGTTTTTTCAAATACGTTTGAAAAAAAAATTGAATTTGCATGAATTTGAAAAAAATAACATTGTAGGGGGACGCCGCAGACGTTACAGGGGGAGTTGTTATAGGGGGGATTACTGTATGTCTTAAAATACGTCAACTGTCATATTTGGAAGAAGACGACGTCCTATGTTAGATGGCGTCTATACACAGTCAGTTGTTAAATTTCATAGATAAAGCAATATTTTTTTCAAAAGAAATTAAATTACACAAACGTAGCGTAGCATATACATATATTGTATATGTCAATTTGGATATTTCAGTGTTATCATTATGTTCAAACATTTGATGTTAATATTAAAAGAATATCTTTTTGATTCATCCTTTTGATATTCAATTTATCGGTATTTAAAATGTAATTAAGTTTAATTTTAATTTGAAATAATAAAGTTTGACTCACATTAAGTTATCAAATTAAAAAATTTAATCGCTTTCAAGTAATTGACACGTTTATTTTTATGTAATACTTAAGTATTCTTAACTCGATTTAATCTTTGCATAATTTAATTTCGTTTCATTGACGAAATCGTCCGACATTGTAGAAATTAAATTAAAAATATATATATCATAGTCACCCTAAGTGTGCCGCTGTCTACTTTACATTTTAATGGAAGCCGTATTTTCGAGAACTACAGCGCTTTTAAAAATAATTCCGTCTATATAATCTACACCAGATTACTACGGCATTTTAGTTTACGGACATAAAGCGTGAAATAAATTTACCCGAAAATTTCACAAACTATGAATTTTGCAGTACGAATGTTCCTCTTTTTTTAATTTGCAATTTTACAGATTCATCTCGAGCAACGTTTTTACGACCAGGAATTGTGAGTTTTATGAAAAATTACGAAACGCAAAGGTCACGAAAGTTAGCGCGCGAAAATTATAAAACGGTATAATGTCAAGTGTCACATTTGCATGAATACAAAACGGTCGATAAAAAATTCGCATTAAACTTTTAATTGCGGATTTTGTTAATTATTACCACGACGGATTGGAATTGATTAACGTATTTTTTTAAAATATTTATAAATAAGCTTTTTGGAAGCTTTTGTCGATAATCAAAGTTGAGATAAACGTGACGTGATTAGTACTATATATTATATTTTTGTAAAACTTATTTTATATGTATCATTTACGATTTTTTTTTTCATATTTAACAGTAAATCTTTAAAAAACGAAATTCAATCATTGAAAAGTATTATTGAGACAATTGTCATAGTAATTAATGAAATACAATCTATTCTTTAGTTTGACGTTGATAATCTCAGTTGGTAATTTCTTAATTTTTTATATACATAATTAATTAGTTTGCAACAAATCAATTTAAAAATAGATACCATGGATACGAAACTAAAATTTATTTATATTTTTTATGAATTTATATAAAAAAGATAAACAAATAAAATAAATTTACAATGATTGAATTTAGAGTATAAAAGCTGTAGATAATTAAAATATTCTCATATTTTATTAAAATAATTTTGATCATTGAAAATTTATATATGCATATGTCATAATATAACTGAATCATTCATTACCTACTTAATGAAAAGCCATCACTAATAAGCGATGACTAACCTTTTAATCACTATCTACATAAACATACCGAACACTACAATTCTCCCTATCAACCCCAAATCAAACCATTGCACACCTAATCACAGAACCCGATTGTTTCGGGCATTATAAACAATCGCCCCAACCTAATCGAATTTCCTCAACATACACACATCCCAGAACAATCCTATCCACCCACATCGAGCCTCATCACCATTCAACCAACAACAACGGTGGAACAAGACCGCCGTCCATGTTCTGCATTTCGGAGTCAATATCGGATCGTGCGATGCAAATGTGCAGTCTTGGCGCTCAATCCCATGCGAGAATGGAATTTGCAATTGCACAGTCAAAACAATACAGTTCTAGGTCGGGGTATAAGTAAAATGTGATGTGTGCTATGTGCTTGAGGGGAGATGCATTCGGAAATGGCGCGAAAGAATTTCAATATGTTCGGGGCGTTGGATCTTTGTCGCGCGCGGATTTATATATGGTTTAATTTTGGGAGATTGAGGCTTTGATTTAGTGCGGGTTTGTTAGTGGTACGTTTTGTTTTATGGTTTAGTCGATTTAGTTGATTTTATAGCTAGCCCGTGGTGCAGCGGGTACTATCGATCGTGATAATGATAGTTCAAGATGCGGGTATGGCTAGAGTACGATTCCGTTTTTAATATTTTTACAATTTTTTATACAATTAATTTAATTATTATTTTTTAATTAATCCATCTGGAAATAGGCGCTAAGAATATTATATATACATAATGTTTCATGAAATCATAAAAAAATTTAAAATAAACTTGCGGTGGTTAAATCCGATTTGTAAATGATTGAATTTGATTTGTATAATAATTATATAAATAAGATCGAATTTGGAGTGTAAATTCTGTATTAGGAATTTTCTAGTTCATATAGGTAATATGTTTTTTACTAAATTGTTAAATTTCAAGTTTTATCAATATCTTTAAGTTTATAATAATGAAAAAGTTCACATAATACTTAAACATTATTTTATCATAATTATAGAACTTTTTACAATAAAATTATTCTGCTTATATCAATCGAAAAATTTCGCTATATACATTTCGTAAACACGAGCATTCCACAAGAAATTATTTTTTCAAAAAAAAATAATATCAAACGAATCGATAATCCAATTAAAATTTCTGCACAAATATAAAATTTTATTTTTATAAAAAAAAATCTAGGAACTCAATCCCGTACTATCACTAAAATGTATTTTCGTGCAAACGTTGATGGAACACAATAAAACGCTTTGGAAACACCGTCACGGTTGTGTACACGTATAAGCGATTCGCGAAATAAAGATTTTTTCAAATTACTTATGGGAATTTCGAGTCACGTTTGCAAACAACTCCAATATTAATAGCACACAGTGCTCTTAGGAGAGACTTTCGTGTAAGAAACAATTTTCCCCGCGAATCGGAACGAAATTTCTATATGCGGAACCGACGGGGTTGTTAAATTTGTATTTATTTACAGTCGAAATAAAAGCACTTCGGGTGACACAATTAAAAACGAAATTAACGGGTCGTATATTATACGTTTTGCGACGGCGACACTTTGATGTAAATATAGATATTCAATTATATCGGTCCTTTATTATATAAATAATTTTTGTTTCGCGACAATGTTGACATTTCTCGGAAAATATAAATAAATTCAAATTAAAACTAATTTTAGATATATTTCTATGTATATGATTCGCTATGTTTGTGTAATCGATTTGTCTATGAACGAAGAAAAAAATCTTGCTTTATCTATAAACATTTCTAGTGATGTATAATATAAGCGCCATTTAGTGTAAGTGTATCATTTAACGTCTTCTGTCAAATATGATAGTTTGAAGTGTCTAACGATATACTTATGGAAGGTATTAAAATTTTCTTGATATGCCTGATGTTCAGTCAAACATATTTGAGTTTTTTGGAATCCGAATAAAAAAAGGTTCGCCACCGCCATTGTAAGGAACGTCGACTGTCATATTTGATAAAGAACGTTAAATGATACACTTATGATATGCCTATACATCACAGATGTTAAATTTCATAGAAAAAGCAAGATTATTTGCTTCATTCATGGAAGAAGTTGTTTCAAAAGCATAGCGTAACATACATTATATTAATTTACTATATAATAATATAATATAGTAAATAATATCAAAACTCCTTCTGTTCGTTTGTCTGTGGAAGTTATTGTAATAAATTTCTAGAAGTAATATTCCATGACCTCATTTGTCAAACTAACTTTTAATTTCGTATTTTATCTTAAAAGATTTTCCAAAAATGCGTTTTTGATACTCAACGTGTTACTCACTAGTATATAATATTCGTTATAAATAAACGTTGCGAGTTCGTCGTTAATATAACGCCTTTAGTATTAGCTTACGTTTTGATTGCATATAAAACGACGCGTTAACGAGTTTTTCATTTCCCGGTGAAATTCTGCAATCCCCGCGCCGCTGAAACGGTTTCGATGTTTCATTATTATCGTTTTTAATTTAGAATAAAATCCTGCAGAGCCATGCAATACTCGGCGGTGTAATTTATTTTACGCGATATTAACTTTGACGAATGTCGAATTCATGACGCGCTTCCGACAGTTATAAATTTTGACTGTCGTGTTTGGGTCGATTTACGAATTTATTGTTTTTTTTTCGTGTTTGCTTTGGTTTGAATTTAACTGTAGTGGAAAGATTGATTTTTTTTATATCGATTGTTTTGATTTTGTAAAAAATGCAACCGTTGATACTTAATGGGCTTCTTATTATTTCCAAAACACGCATAAATATGTTCCGCAATGTTTGTGAAATCACGTTTTCAACGGAAAATTAAATAAAATCTCGTGTTTTTTGTGAATTTCAATGTTATTTGTTATTGTTGTTTTACTTTGTTGATAATATTAAAAAAAATAAATGTTTGAAGCCATCTATCAAATATGACAATTCACGTGTTTTATGATGTACCTATGGAAGACCGAGAAAGGATTAAATTGCCGATGTAAGAGTATCGCAATGTGGTTAAAAATGATGTTAAGAACTACAAATACGAGTCTTGGATTTGAAAATTATAAAAGAGTTCATTCTAGAAAATGAAAACCGTGATCGCCAATTGGAAGAATTATTTTTATATAGATGATAAATTTTCACAAAAAACGCTAGTGTTTTGCTTATTTCACAAAAAAACGCAATTTCGCAAAAGTTAGGTTACTACATGTATATTGTTTAAATTATAGCATTGCCCCTATATATTTAAACTCACCATAAAAAATAGGTAAGACTCCCGGATAAGATTTTGATTCAAATAACAAATTAAAACATAATTTGAATTTTTTTAAAAAACGCAAGATTTTTTTGCATTTTTCGCGTCAAACTCAATCACACAAACGTCGCTTAGCACAAACTCAACATGTTACTCACAAACAACACCAACTTGCACATCCGACCCGAACACGCTAAGCAAACACAAGACGAACGACAATCTCGAAATCTCTATAATTCTCCGCATTATCGGGACGACGATTTCCGTGTCCCGGAATAAATCACGGACGTCCGTGTCCAGATTTCGAAAGCCGCTTATTAAACAGGGCCGCACTAGGGCCGCACGTGTTAATAATTGCCGACAATGGCGCTGTTTAGCATACGCACAATTCGGATTTCACTATTCGGTCCCGGCCAGTTCCGATGGGACTGCGGATTATTAATCGGGACGGGGCGGGATCTCGCGGTCGTTATTGTGTAGGTGATTTATTTGGTTTTCGTTGTTTTTTTTTTTAATAATTTACAACGTTAAGCTGTGAAAAATGAAGGTGAATGAATGCTGGGAATTGAAAAGGGGTTAGGTGGCGTTTTTGAGAATTTTAGATGTATAGGTTTTTGTTGGGAAATTCCCGTTTTGATTAGGGAGGTCATATTCCTTATATATAATCACAAATATCTGTGTGTGTGTCCGTCTGACCGTCTGTTCGATGACGCTCGCGACGCGTCGATACGATTATTTTTTGCGTCTATAAAATTATTCTTCATGCGTATATGGTCTTTAAGCGAATACACTTAGCGTCTATAATATCATGCTTATGAAAGCGTCTCTATTGACTTATGCAATACGTCGATCATTACACAGTGGAAAAAATATTTGAATCTCCTATACATGTATATAATCACCGATTACAGATGTCTGTGTTTGTTTGTATATCGTTTCAATTTAGCCTGTATGCCGTTCAAATATAACGGCTATAATTGCTACACAAGAACGGCTACAACGCGAGCTCCGAATTTAGTCTTTATAGTCATTATAATAACGGCTATAATCTTATTGTCTTATCTTAACGTCTATAATATGATGCTTATTAGTACCTACTAACTACTGGCTTTGCCTATATGTCACAAACAAACAACAAATGAACTGTTTTGATTTTATTTAAATATACAAATCGGGTACGGGCATCGACTTTAAAATAAATACATACACATCCCGACGTTATTAAGATCGGGCCCGTATACTAGTATTATATAATTTGGGGAAAATTTAAATGTGCATTATTTCTGGTGCATTATAGAATCTCGTATTGAGCATAATTTTATTAAAAGTGTGTGATGAAAAAAAATTTGATGATTTTTGTGAAGCTCAATATCTTTATTCTCTGGATAATCATCCAATAGCGCCAGGCTCTTTGTCTTTCCTATACAAGAGTACAGAAATGCTTCAAACCATCTATAGCTGGTCATCAATAATAAAGTTCTGTTGTTCCGTTCATATGTAAACAAAAGTAAACGTTGGTACTTTGACATTTGAGAGTTGTATTGTTTTGCCTATGGAAGAAGATTTTATTCTTGTGACATTGCCACCTCTCGATCATTTTAATGCATAAACAATTTTTTATAATGTTCAAATCATATTTTTTATAAATGATCCGCAATACGAGATTCTTTAATACTCCAGAAATAATGCACATCTTATTTCATTATCATGCACAGATAATTCGTTTTTAAATGCACAGTTAAATTGCACCCATAAAATTTATTTACTTACAAGATTTTCGTAGATTTTATGAAATAACCATATATTTTTTTCGAATAATTAAACACGCTTCAGATATAACAGAAAACTATTTGCATTTGATGATGTGAAATATCCATAATAAGTCTATTCGCGGTTCGATCGAGTTTTATGGCGGCGCAATCCGATCGGTTTTATAGCGGCGCAATTCGGCTTATTCTGCGGCAAAGCTCGACGCCGGATGAAAAAAATCGCATTTTTAAAAGTCAAACTTTTTCAGCGGTTTTTCTTGACATTCGTCCGACGATAATCGCGGACATAACGTAAAGGTTTACGATATCTCTCGTCTCATGCCGAAAAAAGCGAGCGGCATTAACATTTCGCACGCCGATTCCATTCGGAGCTTTTGCCCTTTTGCGAACCGACCACTAATATGCATTCACTTGAGGTTTTTCTTTGATGTTATTACGCTGATGTTAATCGTCTTGTTTCAAAATGAGATGGTCATAGTATTCCACAACACGTAAATTGATATTTAAAGGTCATTTAGAATATTTTATGAGATTTGTTCTGTTGAAAATTTTAAATTATAATTGAAAATCGCAAAGGAAAACAAAATAAAAAAGTTCTTACCAATAATTCATTCAAGGGAAAAATGATATTTGAATCAATATAAAAACTAATGAGAAAATATTTACAAATATATTCATAAAATATCGTATTTTGAAACAAAAAATCTGGTTATTACGTTCGGACCTCCACCATGTTATCAATTACGTATATTTTTTTTGCTTCGCGACGTTATTTTTATGCCGTCGCCTCTGAGGATTTTTTCAACGTACTTACATACATAATCTGAGGCTAATATAACGGATATAGCCTTTTCGTGGAAATCTCATTTGCAATACAGGCCTTAATATCGAGGCGGCGGTGGTTTTAGTATTAGCATGAAACGATGCCGCACGTATACCTCGTTTATAACAGAATCTCATATGCGATTTTTTCACCCGTTTCTAAAGCAATAATGAAAATCTAATTTGGAAGAAAGTTGCCACCGTAGGTAAAGGCGACCTGTATTTTATGCGCATAATCGAAACGTAATATTATGGATAAACGAAATAGAAGAAAATACTAATAAAAGTCTCGAAGCATATTCATAAATTTTTTGTTATTTAAGTGTACAGGTAGTTCTCGGTTTACGAGAGAAATACGTTCTTGAATCTCCTCTAAGTCAAATAAATCTGTATAAAAAAGATTAATATATTTTATTTAGATCAAAATTTTCATTTGTAACCCGTTTAACTGTCACAGTCAATATATTATAATAAAAATATAAAAAGAATTAACTAGGTTTATTTATCAGTAAATAAGAATACATACATATATCCTTTTTTATATTTTTTCCGAAATACATTGACCCAGATCGTGATTTAATAAGTTATTAAAAAAAAATTAACATTATTTTTCGGTCTTTAGTACGAATCATCATAAGTCGAAAACTATCTGTATTGACAAAATATACTTGCGAATTTTGTTGATGTTTTATTTTCATATTGGATTTTATCTGAATAAAAATTTTCTTTTATTCTCTTTTAAAAGTGAAATGTACCGTTCACTCTTTTGACTTTTAGTTTTAAAAAAAATCTTTTGAAAGTGCAATATTATCATATAGTTAAAAAAATGTACGTATTATATATATATTAACAGAATCATAAATATTTTATGGTATCACTATAGTTTTATGAAAAAATATTAAACAAAAATATTTTCACATTGAATAATTGATGATGAATAGAAAAACAAAAAATCGAACGAATATAATTATAAAAAATATTACAAATAAAATATATCATCATCATCATCAATGTCGACCGGTTTTGTGTCCAATGCAAGACAAGGTCTCCCCTTCTAATGTTTGGGTCTAGGCTATATACCTTATCCGAGAGCCAACCTCGTATCAAAAATAAATAAAATATATATATCAAAATCAATATATTCTAATAACAGTATCTACATAATCCGAACGCAACCCCAACAAAAACCACTCAAAATTTTTACAACCCAAAAAACCATCGAACCCCAATTCCTCAATCCTCGATACGAAACGAGCTTTTCATCTCGCCGCCGTAATGCACCTGTAATAACTAGACGGCGGAATCCTTCCACCTTTTTTATTTTACGCCTACCCCCCTTTTTATGAATGCCATATGAGTGGGCGGGCCTGGTGGGCGGCTCGAACACATTAGCCGCCTTTATGCCCCGAACCTAACTACGCCCCGGAGACTTAGTGCCCGGGTAAGTGTGGTTGTAGTGCAAAGGAAAGTAAGGGGCGAGTGTGGGTGCGATACTTAGCGGAGATTTTCAGCGTTTTCGGTTTACGGCCTGCAGAGGGATGGGCGACTTTTCGCGGTGTGCGCGAGTTTTTTTTGCGGTTCGGTCTGTTTTTTGGGTGGGTTCGACGATGATGTGGGGGTGGGTTTTTTCGAGTTGGAGATTTGTGGGTTATTGTTCGGGGGGTTTCTTTTTCGGGAATGGGGTGGTGGGTTGATGAAGATGTGTTGGTTTTCAGTTGTTTGATGGTAATAGTTGATACGGTGATGAAGTGGTCCATTGTTTTAAGTAGATATAATGCACCAATGGTTGATGGTGTATTAGTAATTGACTATCTGTCAAAAAAAATATTTCGAAAAATGGAAAGGGTGCGATTGATAAGCTGTAAATTTCAGCAATTTGCTGCAATGTCAATTCCTGGTACATGGTCGAAAATGGTGGATCTTTAGTGTTTGAAGTCAATTTTTTCAAAGCCAAATTGAAGTTCATTGGGGTTTGGAGACTTTCTTTTTAGGAAATGGGATGGTAGGTTGATGAAGATGTGTTGGTTTTCAGTTGTTTGATGGAAATAGTTGATATTGTGATGAAGTGGTCCATTGTTTTTTGTCGATATAATGCACCAGTGGTTGATGGTGTATTAGTAATTGACTATCTGTCAGATAAAATATTTCCGAAAATGGAAAGGGTGCGTTTAATTGGCTGTAAATTTCAGCAATTTGCTGCAATGTCAATTCCTGGTACATGGTCGACAATGGTGGATCTTTAGTGTTTGAAGTCAAATTTTTCGAAGGCAAATTGAAATTCATTCGATTTTTATATAAAAATATAAAGAAATAAAAATCAAAAAAGAAAAAAATATATCTGAGAGTGGCTAAATGGTTTTCACATATTCATAA
>JAOXNN020000012.1:1499367-1514865 GCA_028571205.2 Hydropsyche betteni
GCCTATATGTCACAAACAAATAATAAATGAACTATTTTGATTTTATTAATTAAATATTAAATATTCAAATCGGGTATGGGCATTGACTTTAAAATAAATACATACACATCCCGATGTTATTAACATCGGGCCTATACACCAGTTTACCATAACTGGTAATAATCAGTACCGGTCACCGTTAACCATAATCGGTACCGTAACTATATACTGGTAATCTAGTATTTTGTCTAATTATCAGTTTAACGGTAAATTAATTTTTATATAAAAAATTTTATTAACCGAAAAAAGTAAAGAATTTACCTCTAAATTTCCGATCTATTATTTGAGTCATTTATTGGAAAACCGACTTTCTGGTAATAGTCTCCTAAGTAGTAACTAGGAGGCAAAATTTAACGTTATTTTCATTTACCAGTAATATGGTAGTTTTTTTTACTAATTACAAGTTAACTAGTAAATTAAATTTTGCATTAAAAACCGGGAAAAACCGAAAAAAACGTACATCAATACAATCCAGCACTTTTTCGAAAATATTCGAAACACGAAACGTTTTTTTATTTATCGGTAAAAATAAAAATATTACCAAGCCATTGTTTGGATCATTTACTGGTAATGTTCTCCCTAATACGAGTAGTGACGCATACAACCATTTTAAACTCGCTATCCATATATATACGCTATCAACACCGATTTTGGGGACTTAAACCACATTTCAAAACATATATTTTCCGGCATAAAACCGAATTTGGATTATTTGACATTTAAGTCCTTCTTTATATCCGGTATCCAAGTAACGTTTAGTGATTGTATGCTTAGCTTTGGCGCAACGGCAAAACTTCTCACGCAGACCGCCAATAAAAAGCGCAAAATAATAAAAAGGCACTAACTACGAGCCGGTTTTGCAACAAATTCGCAATTCGTGCTTTGCAAACCGTCGAAACGATATCCCGCAACTCTCGAGAGCCTTCCCAGACCGCTCGTTGACCCTATCCCGAACACTACACGATGTTCCCTTGCCCCCGTTTTTCCATCATCCTCATTCTGGGAAAAGGGGTTAACCCGGAGTTGCTTGAACTCATATCGAGAATTTAACGAATCTAAATTTTCAGCTATTCAATAGGATTTTCTTGTTGAAAAAATACATTTCACGTGTTGGAAAATTATTCGATGGTCATTTTTGAGAAAACACAAAATCTAATCTAAATCAAAATAGATAATCTACCCTTTCGAAGTATGAGGGTTAACCAAACATCAACTTCACCCCAGACTTTCTCCGTATAAGCACCGTAAGTCGTAGTTACAAGACGCGGCCAAGTTTTGCCACTTACGTACGAGCTTAATCTCGCACTCTTCCTACTTACTTGGTTACTTACTTATTTGCCAAGCGATTTTTACGCTTTGCCCTTTCTATATTTGGATAGAGTTTCCATTCTGGATGTTCAAAAGCTCGTTTTCAAGCCGCGGATCGTATATTAGTATGAACGAATGGAATATCGTAGTTTTTGTTTGATTTATTAGTTTCATTTGTTTGCTGAAATACAGGCATTTATCGATATTTATTTGATTGATTTGTTGTTAAAGAATCAATATTTTATTTGAAATCATATGAACTTCAAAATTAGGGTAATTAAATAATTTTCATCAGTACAAACGAAGTAAGACTATTTCATTGTTAGTTAGTATCAAACTTTTTTTATGAACTATTGAAATACATTTTAACAGAAAATATTTGAACAATGATTTCCTTTGAGTGATACTACTTTGTAACGAACTTTTTAATCAATTTTATTGTGAAAGTGTTGCGAACTTCGCATTCAATTTTATTTTCGAATACAATTTCGCTGTCCTACTTTACAAATGCAACTTTCCAAAGTTGATCAAATTCTTTCAGTATAGCACTCAACTTTTAGTGAAAATATTTTGCAATTTTCTGAAACGATTTTTGTTTGAACTGAGAAGTCGTTCTGTTATATTGTCACATTAATGTTCGTAGAGTCGATTGTCTCTTAAACGAACTTCGACGACTTCGCTGCAATCATTAAAATTTATTTCGTTGTTTATAATATAAAATAACACTCGGAAAAATAGAAAAAGTAGTTTTTTTTCCACCAAAATAGTTTTACTGTTTATTCACGTCACGTTTGCTCTGTGTTTTTATCAATCAACAAAGCTTTCAGATTCGGCGCGATATACTTTATTTGAATTTTGTTTTCGCATACATTTTGTATATTGGCAAATCTTTGTTTTGACGCAAATCCCATTTATTTTGAATACAACTCGCTATTGTTCGAAATATAGATATCCAAATTTATCTGTCCGACTTATTTTTACTTGTAGTTTTTGTTATACGCGGACGGAAAAAAATACTTTATTTATTGCCGCGAATAAGCGAAAGACATTTTTGCCTTATCGGAAAACCATTTCGGATATGTTTTAGAAACATTTATCTTTTCAAAGCGAAAAAACACAGTTAAATATTTTTTGTGCGTATGGAGGGCACATGTGAATTAATGAATAGTGAACGCGGTCTGAAAATGAAACAGAGATTTTAGAACTTATTCACAGAAACGAGATTAATCACCGCAAAGAAATGAGGCTTTATTTACGTAACAAAGCCGTCGGGGTTCTTTTGTTGGAAAACAAATAAAAATACATATATTTTGTTCATGCGTATATCAAGAGGTTCGTTTGTGTACGCTTAGCGATGTCAGATTGTGGCGAGTGGATGAATTAAAATAAATTAAAATGGTCCAATGTTAAATTTTCCCTTGCTAATGTTTAGAGTTGAATATTATTTTCTGTGAAATGCAATTTTCAACAAAAGCGCGAATTTCATTATAGTTGTTTTCCTGTTTGGTATTTATATAAGCAATAGTGTATTTTAATTAAAATTTGTGTTACAACAACGTAGGACAAAAGTATTGAGTGTCCTATTATATATTTTTTTGTGATAAAAAGTAATAGAACGTATTTATATTAATAATTGAATGCACCGATTTTTATTAATCAATGAAGTCAAGCAACAAACATTACAAGCACTAAATGGATATGAATGCGATGGCTTTGGTTATATCTTATTATAATCTATAAAAGATATTATTTGTATATCAATATGAAAATTTGGATGATATATTTGTTGTTTAAGATATTATTTAGATCGTGTGAGATGCAAAAAAGTTTTCACTAACCGAAATTTGAACAACTTTTTTATTAACTTTCTTTCCATCTAAAGAAACTTTTGCTTTGTAGTTAAATTGTATAAAACAAAAAAAGCCAATCCCAACCTAACTTAACCCTTGACACTTCTGAAGTCGTAAAATGAAAGGGGTGTAGAAACGAAGATAATAAGAAGGAGAAGTATAGATTTTTGTAAAAAGCATTAAGATTTCACTATATTATTCGCATATGATATATTTTTTGCGTCATACGCGAAATAAGCAATTTTCTCAATTGCAAAGGACTTATTATGAAAAAATATATTTTCATTCACATATTCACATTTCATTCAATATTTTACTTTTTTTTAAGAAAAAGCTCGAACACTTCCAAAGAACATACAAGAAAACTTCCGAAACAATACGACACAAAAATTAATTTACGATCACCTCTGTTTAGTGGGCGGCGCGAAAACCGAAAACCTCCCCCACACCGGACCGAGTGTTCTTTTTCTTTGCGACAAAATCCAATCAGAAATCCAATTTTGATCAAAAGAAGATCCCATACTCGGCTGAAATCATGAACGAGCTCCCATAAGATCGCTTTATTGCGTTACGGATCAAATGGGTCGGAGAGGACACGAAACGTTCATTACGCATAGATTGGGGATACTTTGCTCCTTTCGGAGCGTGTGTTCTCGTTTTGAGTGATTGAAAAATTGAATATGTTTGATTTGTAAAATACGACGTCTATAGTACGAATTTGACTTTTTTCTAAGTATTGAAAGTTTAATTTTTTGTGTATAATTACTCATATCCTGCCACCGTCATTAATTGAGGATGAATTGAGACGCGCGAGCTTTTTTCTCTCAGTTGTTAGCACTTGGTGAAATATTACAAATTATAACAAATTTAAGTAAAGAAAACATTAAAGTGAAAATATGAAAAATAATAATCTTTGTTTGTATTTTAAGTTTCGAGTTTTAAGTGGTAGAAGCTAAAATTTTCGTTAAATAATTTGAAAGGGAATGGGTTACGGAAAGATAGATCAAAGATATCTTTTGATTAGTTGGCCTTATGTGTTTATTGATTGTTAATGTTTAGATCATAGTTTATAATTTTTTCGAACTGTAGTTTTCTTTTGAGTATATACAGGTGGACCTCGACTCTTTTAGACTAATCATTTACGAAAATAGATAAAATTACACACTAAAAAAAGTATCCAGTCAAAACATATCATTCGAGTCTGCAAAAACAACATTAATTCATACTCATTTTTTTTTTAAATAACAAAATAAAACAGTACTCAAATACAAATCAATCTAAACAACAAAAAAATAAAAAATACAAATTTACAAACAAAAAAAAACGCTTTGAATACAAAGTTCGTCGGTTTCGCGATTTGGCCGTACTCCAGTTCGTCGGTTTGCGCTGTACGTGCGAATTAGCACTACGGTTTTCTCTAGTATATATTGAATTTTCGCGTTTGCCAACAAAGTTGAATAATGCTCTCATCTTTTCATGATTAGGTTGCGATAAACCGCTATCGCGTTTCGCGCCGAGAGCTTTTCGCCTTGTTGCCGCCCGTGCGGTGTCAGGGCCGCCAACTGCGAGCTTTTTCAGTTTTTCTTGATAAAATTTATGATCGCATTTTGTTATGGGAGTATGAATATGTTTTAGATTCACTATTAATGCAATTTTATATTTTGGTGCTGGGAATGCGATGCGTTTTTTGATGATTTAATGTTTTGTAGAAGATTGGGATTGTATTATAATTTTAAGAGTGAGACTTCACCTTTTTAGTTGCTTGATAAACTTTATGGATCTATTTTAGGATGATAGTGGTTTGATGTGTAAATTGACTGTGAATACAATTTTATATTTCAGTGTTGGTGATTCGATGCATTTTGTATTAATCTGATATTCTGTAGAAGAGAGTTGTTGGAATTGTATTATATTTGTATTAAGGGAGAGCGTAAATATAAGTGTGTTTCAAAAGTAATAAGTGGCACTGATTGTGAAACAAAAATATACATATTATAATATATGAACTTGCATTTTCATATTTTCACTATGGAGTTGAAGCATAATTTTATTAATATTCTTACTGGTAAAAATTTTCGTTTGCAATTAATCCTATAATTCAGAATCCATTTTGCTCGATTAGTGAGTAGGCTTAAGCTCAAGTGACTGTGAAAATTTGATTAATTGATGTGATTTGAAAAAATAATCAGAATTACCATGCAATAATTTATGAATATATTTAATGTAAACATGAGGTTTATAGTAAGTATGAATTTAAATAAACGTATGTGTAAGTATATGTAAAATAATAAATAAATGTGTGAACTTTAATGCAGATTTGTTAGATTTGTTTATCCTATGATCTTTATGATGTCTCACCTTTATTATTCAATGTATCAACTATTTTTTATGAAATATTTAGGTATTTAATTAAAAAAATCTATAAAAAATACAATTTTTAAATAATAAAATTCACAAATCACCAAAGTTTTCGGCTACATTGCGCAATAATTACACAGCCTCGTTACAAATTCGGTATTATTATTGCGGATATATTTTCGCGATAAATCTCCTTATTTTTGCACGGAAAAGCTCTCGCGGCGTTCTGTTTTCGCGAGCATTTCCGCGAAAAACACGCGGCTTACGCGAACCCATCTCGGAATAACTGGAGATTTTCCGTGATTTTCCGCGTTTTTCCTTCTACGCATACACACGTGAAGGCATGTGTGCACACCTCCTTCACACGTGTATGCGATACGATATTATTCATGTGCAACAACCGGAAAAATTTCAAACGGTACGAAAACATTGTGCGAATATTCCGCGCTGTAAAAACCGCTTCGATCCAGCGAATACTTAAACGCGTATGAAAAATTTCAATTTGTATTCACTTATAATAATATAATTTCGGAATTTTTTAATCAAAAATAATTTAATGTTCTTTTAAAAGAAAGTTTTGTGAAAGTCTAAATTTATGTAGAATTCGGTTCTAATATTATATTATAAAATGATTTTGAATTGATAATAAAATTTATTCTTCAACAATCAATCATAAATGCAATTTGGCGAAATTAAATTTGGAAAGGCCCTCTTCTCGCAAATCTTTGTCGTTTGTTAAATTTCGCGAAAGCGATAAATAAAAGAGCAATCGTAGTGTGAAAATTGGGCCATCAAATTTAAAAGCGAAAAATTTTAATGTTCGTGGAAAAGTGCCTTAATCAAAACCGAAAGCTTTTTTTATTATTTATCATTCATATATATTTTTCTTTTGAGTTAACATTCAAAACGAATAGACAGACATTGGCGCGGTAACTGTCCGAAATATTTCATCAATTGAAAGCCTTCTTTGGTTTTTTTTTCAGTTCTGCAAAAGGGAAAACTATTGTTATCATCTTGGCATGAATTGATTTTTGGGTCAATGGAAAAAGTATGATTTATATTTGGAGGCTTCTTAGAAAATTTTAGGCCACTTTTTCATGCATGATGCAAATCTCCGATGTTGAACGTCCATTTTTTCCAACGGATGGATTTAGCTCATCCATAAAATGCCTCTTTTTCAGTCGTCGTTGATAAAACGAGTTATTCTCACTGTGCATGAAAAAGTATATAATATTTGTTCGTATACAATTTTCAAAAGTATATATTTTTATACGCCCTTGAATTTTTTTCATAGTATATAAAAAAACGGATTGATAGCCGAGTAGCGTAACGCTTCTTGAAAATAACTTGATTATTCTTTAAGATATGCAAATTTTTATATAAAAAAGTTTAAGTGTGCGATGTTTATCGTAAAAATATAAAATTTGATTGAATTTTGGATATTCAATAAGTTTATTTTGTGTTTAAATATCTAAATTTTAATATAAAAAATATTTGTTTCAGATTATGGTCATCAGGATGTCGTTCAAGATATCAAGGATCGATGGGGAGGTTAAAATTTTTACGGAGGCCTTTTTGTATAATCGGTAATTATATTTTTTTAACTCAAAATATTATATAAATTGTCCGATTTCCATTTCAAAAGAATTTTTAATATTAAAAAGGAAATTTAGTATACTTTTCAATTAGCGAATACAGAAGATTTTTATGTTTCGATGCCTAATATATTTTTTGCTCTATCGGATCTCTCCCGTTACAAATTGAATTACTTCTTTCTCGTTCTTTTTTGTAATACCATGATTAATTTGTTCTACTAATCCTCGTGTACGATATCGTATCTACTACACACCGAATTACACATCCTACATTATAAATATCTTATTTAAAACATTTTCCAATTGATAGACTTCTTTATTAACACTTACCGAAAACGATTAAGTTTATTTGTACACGAACTTATTTTTAATGAGCCATTACATTCTTATATAAAACTGTGCTTAAGATTTATCGGTCGTATTAAGATAATGTATACATTGCAAAATATTTTTGTAATCCATTAATAGTTTACAGTATTGATTTATTCAGGATGCTGAAACGCATTATTATAACATAACTCAAAATAATAACATATTCGACTGTTCAAACTATTTAAAATCGCAATATATTACGCACGGTGACGTTTATGGATATTTGGTAAGTTTTTTAACACCGTCGCGTCACGCAAGGGTTAAACTGTTAAAATATAAAGGGCTTCGAACATTATCGTATAACTGCGGTTTGCCGCACTAATTTAACTGCTTTTGTTCGACCGTTTCGCGAAACATAATCGGTGTTGTTCGCATTGCGGATATACGGAAAATTTGCGAACGGATATCTGCTAGTTGCGGTCTATATGATCGTTTGAACTGCAAGAACAATTCAGAGATTTGAATGAATCAAAATGTATCATTGTATGGATTTTATACCCTAAATTTAGTTCTTTACAAGTTGAGTTCAACTTTTTGATAAATCAAATTCAACCATTTACAAATCTAAATCTACTCTTTTCGAATCAAATTCATACTTTAACAAATCTAATTGAACTCATTTCAAATGAGAACCAACTATTTGAAATTTGTAATATATCAGTTTTTATGTTCCGAATTCAGACCCATACAGATCAAGTTTAACTTTTAGCAAAACAAATTTTTGCTTTTGGTGAATCAAATTTAACCTTTTACAATTCTAATTCATTTCATTTCATACCAAAACAATCATTAGAAATTTTTTATATTACAGCTTTTGTAAATCAAATTCAGCCTTTTGTAAATTAAATTCAACATTTTTAAAATCAAATTCAACTTTTTTGTAATCAAATTCAATTACCAGAATTTTACAATATAATATTAAAATATTTTTCACTCCGATTTCTGCACTTTACAAATCAATTTGAATCTTTTCATATCAAATCATTTTTTTGCAAATATAATTCAACTATTTAAAATATAAACAATTTTTTATGCATGTAAAGAACAAGTATATGATTTTCTTAGAATAAATCTCATAATCTATAAAAAGTGGTGAATTTGGTAATAGTTGGATTTGATTTGTAAAATATTTAATTCGTTTTTAAAAGGTTTAAATTTGATTTGAGAAAGTTTGAATTTGAAGTCTAAAAGCTGTATAGCATGATATCGATTCGCTATTGAGTTTTGTATGAAAATAAAACTTTTCCGGTCGGGGTTTTGTGGCGATACTGAAATATTCCTAGTTGTTTTACTAAGGCATTACAAAGTGCACGTACTGCAATCGGGTCCCAGTCTGGATTGAATTATTTAAAATACGGGAAGATTGGTCCGGGAAAATCGGCCCGATGTAATCCCGTTAATATTTGAAACGGCATGCTGTTCCAAAAGATTGGTGCGGTCTTAACTCGGATAACGTTTCTATATGTGTTTTGTGGTTCAGAATATTTCAAAATTTTTGATCTAACGTTTCTAGGTTTTTCAGAATCAATTCTTTAATATTGAATTTTTCACCTACTACGTTATGATAAAATTAAATATAAAATCATCATAATCTTGTATATAGTCAATCGGCACTAAAAAATTTAACAAGTTTAAACCATTGAAAGTTTAAAAAATATAAATTTAATTTTGTCGAAAATTCCGGGTCTTGCAGTACGTATTACCGCATCTGATCGCATTTTTTGTTTATTCAAAAACGGAAATGGTGCGAAGTGTGAAAATCGGCGGAAAGGAAAAGACGGTATGCGCTTTATTAATTCAGCTAATTAGGCGGTGGGTGGAAAGAGCAAGGTTTTCCCGGAAAGCAATCGCGAATTTTCAGACGTGGTCCGTGGTGAATTTTTAAGGGATGAAAAACGCTAAACAAGCCTGCGGGAAATTTTAAAATGGTCGAATTCAATTTAGAAAGAGGCCCGTTTTGTTGTCCTTCTAATCTCGCTTGAGTTTTGGATCGATAATATTTCTTGAATATTTTCCGAATTGTATAAAAAAATTTCGAAATCAGAAAACTATTCAAATTAATTAGATCTGATTTATATAATATAATATTATGTGAACTTAGCAAAGTTTTCACCGCGATTCATACAATTCAAAATATTTCGAACATAACATTTAATTACTAACATACTAAAGACGATAGAGTTCTGTTTGTAATTATTCGGATAAAGCGATCGACGCGTATTTATCCGGCACACTAGTTATGAAAATTAATGGACACGTACAAAGTTTTGATTGAATTAACCCTTCGGATCAAACCGACAGGCCTTCAATCGACCCTTTTCCATTCTTCGTGAACGACCGTACGCACTATGTCCCAATTTGAAGTTTAACACCATAATAACGTTATGAATAGACCTCAAAGTAATTCTTTATAAATTCACATAATCTTTTTATAATTTTGACGTTTTTTGAATGATGAAAATTGGCGTAAAAAGTCGGAAAATCCCGAGTTTTCCACGTCCGGTCAAAGGGCATCGTTTTCGTGTGACCTCTCTTTGGCCACGAAAAACCCTTGAATTTCCACCGCGTAATGAGCGTCTGCTTATTTGAGCTTACGTTGTAAATAGCTACAGACGTACATGAGTTGAATAAGGGGTGTTAAATGGAGGGTCGTTTTTGACAGTGTGATAATTTTCGGAGAAAATCGCTCAAAATTATTTTCACGAAGCAAATATAATTTAATGAAAAGTCAAAATATAAATTATCTTTGCGAATATTAAATTAGCTTTTCTGAAAATATATACGATATAAACGTGCATGAATTGTAAATAATTGTGAATTTTACATGTACATTTAATTTCATTAGATTTTTTGATTCAGCAAAGATCATTTATATTTTATTTGTTCAAATCTCCCAATCGAAATAAAAGTTTAATACTCCTGACGTTATCCACGTAATACTTTGACACAATACATAAAGAACGGTTGTAAAAATCCAACGTATTCTACTTAATCCGACTCATTCAATCACAATGCTTACGAACAACGTTCACGTTTACATCATACAACTACATATATTCGAATTGGCGTAAGTTCATTGTATTTTTATATTTTTATATAACGAATATTATCGAGCGTGTTACTTTAAATTATTTGACATCAATTACTTTATAATGAAATGTCATGGAATGTTATTGTTAATTTGGAAATAGATATATTATAATTTTATTTTGTCAGTTAAAATATTACAAGTTTATTTCAGAATTTAACGAAATTTTTAAATATAAATATTTTTTTTTATATTTATGATAATTATTTTGGATATTTTTTTATATATGAAGGTTTCTTATTCGATTACGTTCAATTGGTTCGATTTTTTTATTAAGAATAAAGGATTGAGATTTAATAATATTTAATTTATACACTTTGAGCTAAATTTTATCACAAAGTTAATCTAATTAAATGATTTTCATATTTATTTTGATTTTAGTACAAACATTGATCTTACAGCTTTTTCACTCCAAAATAATCTTTTTTGATATCAAATTCAACCTTGTACTAATCAAATTTAATCATCGTAAAGTATTATTAATACCATTGTCATAGTATCAACGAAATACATACATATCGAAATCAAATTGAAGAACAGATTATATGTTTTATTGAATTACCATGGAAATAGTCTTAATATAATAATACTTTAATAAAATGTTTTTCACAAAAACATCCAATTATAAATTTAAACTACAAATAATATTTTACATTTGATAAACAAAACGCAATAAATTCCATAACACGACCCATTACTTTTCACGTATCGCAAAACCACGCATCCAAACAAACCGCGACATTTCAAACGAAAAAAACAAACCCCAAATAGCTCCAATCATTAAAAACGCATTTCATAAATTGAAAAACCAAAAAACTTATCAGAAAAACAAAAAAAAACCATTACCACTCGTATGACAAGTACACCAGTTCGTGTGCGTGGCTCGCGTGACAATAGACAAGGTGATAGCCGCAACGAATTAGCATAGATACGAGCCGTTTCTTTGTGTATATGCACATTACGCGGTCTCGATCGTATATTTTGTCGAATGGAGGCATTAAGCGGGGTTTCGGTGTACCTTTGGAGTTGTTGGAGTTCGTTTGATGTGAGTATGTGTCGTAAGATTGCGGACGCCGCTTTGCTAGTTTGCGGTTGATTAATGTCGGAATTTTGCGGTTTTTGTGTTCGGGGATTGTTATTTGAGGATTTAATTTCGAATGAGGGTTTTTGATGATGATGTTACGGTTTTTTGTTTATTAATTTGTTAATTGTGTTGAATTGAGTTTTTGAAATTTTTAAGTGTATTTTGGAACTATGATATATGGAAATCATTTTCTCGTCATAAATTTTTTCAATCGTCAAAGGAGTAACGAAAAGGTTTTTCTTTGAGATTAAATATTATGATGTTTATGAAACGGCTTTTGGTTAGTAATATAAAACCAAATCCTTGTATTGACCGCTATATTTCACGTTTAATTTTAATTGGAATTGATGTATTCAATAAGGTTAAACTTTTGAAAAATTGTTTTTTATTTTCTTTATAATTTGATTTAGTCGTCTTTGAAAAATTTTCATACAAACATATTTTTTTAATTTTATTTATCAATTTCACAGTTTTTTTTATCGAAATTTCACTACTTCATGTGTATATTTATCATTTATTCATATTGCCACATGGTCAATCTATTACCATATCACTTTCATTACTCAAATAGTGATAATTTCCATTTCGGTTATATTTTTAACTTATGTGTTCATTTTTCAATTTTCCGGTATAATTTCTCTCGCAAAAATTTTATGACATATAATTAATATTCGGCTAATTATTTATATTTATGGTAATTTGAAAAAATGACAAATTTCGATGAACTTTCATAATTTTGATTATGAAATTAAATTTTCAATAATGATTGACAGTTTGTTCGTTAGATTTGACATTTGATCTTAATTTACTTTTTGTAATTGAACGTTTCTTGTATAACATTTTCACGATCACGAAATCGTTTCATAGCTTATAAATATTTATGAATAAAAATTTCGTCAAAACAATTTGATAAATTGATTGTTAAGTACGTTAATTAAATTAATTACGCGAACTTTTATCAAATTGAAAAAATCAAAAGGATTAATTTTAATTTATGGTAAGGCTTTATGGTGGCGTAAATGTGAGCGTTTTTTCACAGTCACGCTCACGTTTGTATTAACGCTCGTTCTAATCCTTGTGCTCGTGATTATATTCATCCTTATGCTCATGTTCATGCTCATTCTCTTGCTCGTGTACGTACTAATTCTCATGCTAGTACTAGTACCTACTCATCTTCGTACTTGTGCTCATTCTTATACTTTTACCTGTGCTCATTTTCATGTTCATACTCGTGTTTATCTGTGTTCTCGTACTCATTCTCATTCTCATATTCATGCTCATTTTTGTGCTCGAATTCATTCTCATTTTTGTGCTTATATTATATTTGTACTCGTGCTCATTCTTGCGCTTATGTTTATTTTCGTGTTCATACTAATTTTTGTGTTTGTTCCCTATACACCCTTGTATTTGAATTCACGTTCATGTCACTATGGGAATTCACCTTTATAAAAATATTAAAATTTAGAATACGTATATAAAAAAAAAATTTTTTTTGAAGGCACATGTAATCTCAGGTACCGAAATCCAAAAATAGGCCTCAGAAATAAATTTCTAAAAAGAAAAGCAAAGCGAAATCGTTAAAGTTGCACCCTACATGAAATATGTTCGAGAGCGGCCCCTTTGGCCCTAATCGAGCGTTTCACGGGCCGCGCTAACGAACTGCTTTATTTAACGCGACTGCGAGTCCCTTTTTAGGGACATGGCTCGAATTTGCATACGAAAAACGCCCGTGTCGAAACGAACGAAGGAAAAAAAATATACACGAAAAAATAGTGGGGCTGAAAGGAAAAAAATTGGAGTTTTATTACGCTCCGCATGGTGTATGCGCGCGAAGAGCTTTGAAGGCTTTCGAGGAGGGCTTTCGGCTGAGGGACGATCAATCACGTCGGAATCTCGAACTGCGGAAGTTCACTATTTCCTAAGAAACAGTCGAGGAACGAATGATGATTCTGTACGGATTATTTGTTATGGGTTTTGTTTTGTTATGGTTCAATTTTTTTGGAGACGCTTGCGCTGGATTTGGGTTTTTGTATTCAATTAATGATAGTGAATTTTTCCAAAAAAAATTTAATTTGAATCTTAAAAATTATTTTAAATAGATTTAATAAAATTTTTGAACTGATTTTATAGAATGTAGGTTTTTGATTTAAATACTGACGTTTATATTGTTTCGATTACATTACAAAAGTCAGTGCTTAAAAAAATGTTTAGAAATTAAAAAAATACAATCCCTTTGTACATTTCTACTTGTTTCATTGGCAAAATAGCGCAGTGAATCACCGATGAAAGGAGAGATGTTTTCATCCCAATATTTACCCAAAACCTTTGTTGTATCAAGGCCATTTAAGTTCGTACCATTTGCTTTTTGGTACGCGAGATCCCACAAGGCAAATGGCGATACTGTGTAGCTACGCAAAGTCCGTTGTTCGTTCAATAGGCCGAATTGGATATTGTGTGTGCCTGCGTTGCCCAATTTCAAGTCAAAACCGCTAGAAGCATTGATCGTGAGGATATCGCTTTCTGATTTTGAATTGGTGTTATACACCCAGTTGATATTTTGGTGCATATCGCTCCAAGCACCATCATACGCATCAGAAACAAGACCATTACGCGCAATGTAGGAAGAATAAATTTCTGCATTGGCAAATTCATTGTAGTTGGCCAATCCTGGATTGATCGAACCTGCTGTGTAACCAGCAAATGTTTCGCGCGTATCCACCTGTTGGTAACGGACTCCATTTGTGTCAATGATTTGTCCACCAATGGGTCGGTATTCGAAATCATATTGACCGACATAGCCATAATCAAACAAGCGATCTTTGTGTCGTGGATCTTCGCGTTTGCCATTGGCTCGTTCAAAGCCAAATTGCAACTGATAAGAAGCATTAGAAATCGCCACTTTGCGGGTAGAAGCATCTTTTGCAGAAGATTCTGTGCCCAAGCGATGGCGTAAGCGGAAGATACCGCGCCAGCGAGAATCGAAGGCAGTTGGATTGTTTTGCGCATTCAACAACAACCAGTTGTTGTTGCTCCAACCAGTTCCATCTGGCGTAAACTGATTTTTAGTATCCTTAAAAGTACCTGTCAAACTCATATCAATAGCGCTGGACAGGCGGAAATCTAATTTTCCAGTTAAGTCAATGTCTTTTCGTGCTTCATACGGGCGATACGCCGTGTAATTCACATCGGCATTCGTTAATTTTTCAGCAGCGATGGCAACACCCGTTCCGATGCGCTCCAAAGGATGCTCGCTCAAAGCAGCCAATACCTCATCTTTAGCATGTGCTACCTTAAATGCAGGTGGATCATCGTCTTTCTGGCTTTGCAACTGGCCCGAAAGACGGAAACCAATCAAAGCATCTTCGGATCCATCGGCGCGCTTGCGCTTCACGAGTGGGCCGCTGATGTTGGCTGTACCCAGCAACCATCCGTAAGGATCCAAGCCATGTGACGTTTCCACGTCCACACCACCAGAAAACTGGCTGGCTGGTCCTTTCGTTATGATGGAGATAACACCACCTGTCACGTCGCCATATTCTGCACCAAGACCACCTGTGACGACCTGCAATTGTTCGATATCTTGTACCGGAACAACCGCACCCGAAACGCGGATGCCATCCACGTAGTAGTTTGTTGCATTGGCGCGCGAACCTTTGATCTGAACATCACCACCATCAATGGAAGTTGTACCTGCCGTTGTCGCAACAATGGCATTTACACTACGCGTTGGTAGGTTTTTGATGTTGTCAGAAGTAAGTGTTTGGCCGCCTGAAGTTTCGTCTTTGCGAATCTGGGGCACCTTGT
>JAOXNN020000012.1:1514965-1526711 GCA_028571205.2 Hydropsyche betteni
GGTGATGAGACCGCTAAAAATGCACCTCCGAAAAAAACACCAAAACGACACCCAAACTTCACAAAAATAACTCTTCCAAAAAAAAAAATAACCCACCATAACACAACACCTACAACAATCACCATCGCAATTATTTATTATCGAAACGCTAAACACGCGTAATTGAATTAATAGTCGCACAGTCGCGATTATGGCGCGAAATGACAAATTATTCGCGCCAACATTAAATAATACCAACCTAATAATAACATCTGGAGGTAATAACGACACGGGAGGGGTGCGCAATTTGAGAACGACTGGTACTAAGCGGGTCGTGAAATTAAATCGACGACATCGTTTCATTTCTGCGACTTTGTCTCGTCTGGAGACACCCGTTGCCTTATATGGAGGTTGTTTAATAATTTCATGGTTTTGTAATATAATATTATAAAATATAACGGGATTGAATCATATTGCGGTTTCGATTTGAGGGTTATTGAAAGGTTACGGTTTTGAGGTGATGCAATTTTTGATCGGGTGTTAAGTGAGGTCGGAATCGGTTGGGTTTGCTTGTTTTTGAATTTCGGAATGTTTTTGGCTTAAACCTCAAATTTATCTTTATAATATTAATTAAAAATTGTTGAATGTAATTTGTAAATAGTTGGATTTGTACTGTAAAACTTGTAATGATTTGAAAATGTTTGAGGGTCGATGGTAAAGGTGAGTGAATATGACGTGTTTTGGTTCTATATGGAGTCTTAAATGGAATAGATATTTTTGAAACTAAAAGTTTTAAATAAGCTCTTATTTGAAACTTATAAGTTCGTTAAAAAATTATTTAAGTTTTTATAAAGTTTTAAAATTATATTAGTAGAATAATTTCAAGGAAGTATAAAGAAAAAATTGAATTTGGCTATTCAATTATTCCTGAAAATTGCTTGTCTTGTTTCAAAATCTGGATTTAAATTATTCGATATTTTTTCAGTGAAAAATTATCGAACGTAGCTTTTCCATTTTCATAATATCTACAATTTGCACCAAAAGCGTATATTGCTCGTGCAATTTTATCACACGCCATTCACAAGAATCAGCACAACACATTATCTATCGTTTTCGAATTGACAATTAACAGAAAAGTTGACGTGTCGATTTCCCCATCTGCGTTTCGATAATACCATTCATATCAGATCCAAAAACAATATGCCCTTCACCAACGACCGTTTTAAACTTATTTTTCAGATGTGACCACGATCCTGGCATCACTGGTCGTATTAGGCACTTCAGGGCAGGTGTTTGCTGCATCTGCCCTGAGGGGCCTTCGATTCTTCCAGATCCTCAGGATGGTTCGTATGGACAGACGAGGAGGCACGTGGAAACTCCTCGGATCTGTTGTATACGCCCATAGACAGGTCAGTGCCTTATTTTTACTATTGTTGGAAAAATCGGGATCCCTATATATATTTTCCTATGTGACGGCGTTTTACTTCAACATTGTTCGACCGATCACTGTGAAAATTAGCATGTATATGTATTTTTTTTGTTTAAAAGGTATTTGTATCATCACAACCATTTTTAAATTCGATCTTACGTTATTTTAAGATGAAAAGAAAGTTTCAGTATAAGCGTGATGCCGGCGCCGCGTATTGATCGTGACAATACGTGGTTTGCTTTATGCTTTTGTTTGAATGGATTTAAATTAAAAAAATATTTCGATTTAAAATTTAAGACTCGAGTAACACCGGGTACAATATACTCATCCCTTATACATAATAGCGGATTTTTGGGTGTCCGTCTGTGTGTCTGTTCGATGACGCTCGTGACTTTTTCGCGAATATGGTCTTTATATGCGTAAACAGTTGACGTCTATAATATGATGCGTATTACCTACTGCCTCTGGCTTTGCCTATATATCGTAATTGTGACAATTGTGGTTTTATTAATTAAATATTAAATATATTCAAATTGAGTACGGGTATTGGTTAGCGCATGTTACTACTGACTATGCCATTCCAATTTAGCCTGTATGCCCATTAAAATAATGGATATAATCACTATTTACATCATTCTCGAGCTCGAAAATTGTAACCTCCAAATGTAGTCTTCATGGTCATTATAATAACGGCTATAATCTTTGTAATTTTTATTTTATTACGTAATAGTATGGTTTTAAATTCACAGCCGATGTTACCAACATCGGGCGTATACATCATCCTCTTTATATAACAAACGGATATCGACTTTTTGCAACAGAACGGTTATAAAATATTTTTGCATAGATTTAATTTTTTATATATAATTACGTAATCCACAGCCTATGTTATTAACATGGGGCCTATCTATACTATTATAAAACCGATTAATTATAATACTGTTACTATTATAATTACTTTTACTTACTATGCAATGTTTGTGTAATTGCATTTTTTTATGAAAAATATAAAAAAATCTTGCGATAATTTTGAAATTCAACGTCATTTGTTGGTATGTTGTCCTTTATTATTATGATTAAAAAATTGAATGTTTAACGTCATCTATCAAATATGACAGTTGACCTATCTTACAATATACCCATGAAAGACTGAAAAAGATTGTATTGCTGATATTAAAGTGTCACAACATGGTTAAAAAGAGTATTAAAGACCACATATGGAAAAATTCTCTTCATAAATCATAAAAACGTAAAAAAACCTTCAGTTTTTTGTAAAATTCAACGTCATCTGTTAGCGTATTATCCGTTGTTGGTATTATTAAAAAAAATAAATGTTTGATATTATCTGTCAAATATAATATGATGGTTGACGCATCTTACGATATACCTATGAAAGGCTGGGAAAGACTTGCATTGCCAATATTCATATCACAATGGGGTTGAAAAGGGCATTTAGGATCACGGATTTAAAACTCGATTTTTTAAATCGTAAAAGAAGAGGATCAGGGAGTTTCCAGCGGAAAAAATATTCTTTATGAGGATTTCAAATTTTTATATTTAACAAAAAAGGCAAGATGTTTTACGTTTTTTTTATAAAAATACAATTAAATAAACACTGTAATATATACATATGATTTCGTTTGAAAAAAATCGTGAAATTGATATGCGGTACTTAGATCGAAGGGTTGTATGTCTGAAGTGAATTAGAATTTGGAAGTTTGTGCGGGAAATTCGCCCTTCGAGTTTTCCCGCAAGACTTTGCGTGTTTTATAATTGTGGTAGTCGACTTTGTCGTGTCGTATCAATTTAAAAGAATTTATAAAAGTTTTCTTTATTGTTTGTCGATTTTTTTATTATTTTATGTATTCGTTTTATTTTAGTTGTTTATTGGCATGAAAAAGCAATTAGTTTGAATAATATACAACTTTCAACATAGACGATTTTAATTTTCGTTTTTTTCTATCTAAACAAAAATTATTAAAAACAAATGTTGGAAAAATATAATTAAATTTTTTCATACTTAATTAAAACATTCGAAATCTCAAAAAAATATAGCAATTGACCTTTTCAAAAATAAAAAAAATATATGAATTATTATTTCGTATTTTACTGTTTTATATAAAATTTCATTTCATATATTGAAACTATGAAAAAAAAACGTGAAAATTTATATCCCCCATACTAACAATATTCATCGATCCCTCGGGACTCGATGCATATACGCAACACGAATATTTTTAATTGCATTCTTCCAAAGGACTCATAAATTTTATTTTTTTAATTATTTATTTGTTTATGCGAGTATTCTCCACGTTCGAGATATGGATCTGGCATGAAGACGCACATGTCCTAGAATATCATTATTATATGGGGCACTTTCGTGTTTGAAAAAGGACAAAATGTCGTGACATCGTCGCTGAAATATATTATGTTTTCAGCGTTCAAAACTTGCCGAGCATCAACATGCGATCGGAACATTGTTAATGCTGAAAAATAATATGTACGAAACGAAAATCATGTTTTTTTGTATAGTTTTTTCGATATTGAACGTATCAATATAAAAAAACAGCACGAACTTTGATAATTTTGTATGTGTGATTTGAAGTACTTTTGTGATTTGAAATTCAACAACTTGATATTATTTGATGTAAAATAGATATGTGTATATGAATATGTGATTTGAAAATGTTTATAATACATTAAATGAGTCAGCTATAGAAATGTCGAAAGCAAAATCGTCCGACTTATGATATTTCGATTTCGGCTTTTTTTACGAAGAATAAAGTTTATTTTTACTTTTATGAGATGTCTTTATTTCATTTTCTTATCTCTGATACACATTTTTTTATATGTGTATTTCGAATAGAAAAAAATCGTCTGTCGTTTGCCAGCGTGTCGCTAAAGAAAACAAGTAAATATCGCAAAACGAGCGAAGAAAAACGCGAATTTATGTTATTATTACGGAAAAACGTTACGCGAAAGAAAAACTAGCTATAAGGAAAATCTATCAAAAAAAAAATAATACAAGAAATGTGTCTAACTTTCGATTTCCGAAAAAATATATCGTTTCGGGTCGACATTTTGCGAGTATAATGTCGCAGTTCGGAAAAATGCGATTCGCATTCGCCGACACGGAAAAGCAACATAAAAAATTAATGAAAACGCTTCGTCCTTCAAAAAAATTATACGATATCGTTTTTCCGCTCTTTAAAATCTGTCCCTTCATTTTACATTCATACGCCGTTTTTCCGATACGACGGAAATCATTTGATTCCACGAACGTTCGAGATCATATTTCTATACGTTTTCCTTTTTTTTGGAAACGAATAGTTTTTCTTTTCTTATATATTTATATTTGGAACGAATTCTGCTATTTTGCCGGTGATGATTTCATCCAAAAGCATCGATTTCTTTAGGACTTTTCAGATGAAAACAAGACGTGTTTACGTAGAAAACCACCTCGTATCCGAGCAAATATCCCTTCATGGATTTTATGTTCGAGTAAATATTTTCATTGTTTACGACGGAAAAGGCGCCCGAAATCCGGCTCTAATATGAATTACCTAGTCTCTTACATGAGACGTTTTGAACTCGTTTTGAAGGTCACCCATAAAAGTAAACAAAACTTACAAAAGCACATTCCATTCATGAAGCTTTTGTTCGCGAAATGAAATACTCAAAGAACAAATAAAATAATAAATCCCTATTCATTTCGGTAGTGGAAATTCAGCATTAAGTTAATCGGGACACGATACGATAGTAATTTTTTGACTCGTTTTGCATATGGCAATTAATTTTGTGCCGGTCGAATTTGGTTACGTTTCGGAATCCTTCCGTGCGAGAATCGTATAAAGTCGAAGAATGAAAATTGAATAAAATTTACGTTTTGTTATGGACGTGTCGTGATATGGCGACATTTTCGGAAAGCCGTACGAAAACTTTGCACATCCCTTCGTAAGAAAAACTTTGGCTTTTAACTGAAAAAATAAGCATTTTTGACGTGTATCATTATCATATTTTAAAAAGGAATTTGCATAACGTAAAACTTCTTTAGAAGTACGGTATAAATTTTCATTTGGGAATGAAATACATTTTAAAATAATATAATATATATATGTTGCAGATCATGTATTGTATATTATTATATTAGTCCATGTATATTTGGTCCAACCGGAACCAACCCAACCCAATCCAAAACGTTAATCAAAACAAATTAAATTGTTAAAAAAAAAACCTAACCCAACCTTATCTAAGCCAACTCAACCCTTTAAAATGTATATTTATGATATACATATATATTATGTACGTATATTATATACATAATATTATATACGTATATTTATGATATACAAATATACATGGACTGTAATTGAAATACACTTGGACTGTGACACATATTTTTTAAATAATTTTATCTATTAATTGTGAACATTGGATCTTTAAAGTAAAATAAGAAAGCCTAGTTTATGATTGAGTTTTTCTATCTTTTACATGATTTTTTTTTTTCTTTTATATAGTTTTTGTTGAGTCAAAATTTTTACATAAAATCTATAATGTATTATATCGAACTGATAATTTAAATAATATTTGTTTTCATAAAAAGAAAATCTAAAAAAATCGATTTTTATGAAACGTAATTATATAATAGTAAGAATAAATTTTTTAAAGATAATTTTTAAAAAAACCTATATTTTTTCACTTTCATGAAAAATTTTCATGTGTGTTTTATGTAAATTGATATTTATAATATAACCAACATATATTTTATTATATAAAATCATATCAACACCAAAATTTCATACATAATTAATCTCAGATTAACAACAATCCAACAAGGAAACTTCTCATATTCAACACAAAAGCTTTCACCCAACTTCGAATCAATATTCAATATAATTTCCCGCTTATTATTTCAACTATCCGCTAAACTATCCGATTGCAGGTTGCATCGATTGCATTCTAACCGAACGCCGAGCGCTTCGGCGCAATTTGATTCGCAATTCGAGCGAACAAAAGCCTCGTTTGGGGATTTTCAGTGGTATTAACCAGCGCCAATATTGTGCAACATAATTGTGCCGTATTACACCACGGTTCGTGCGAGCCGCGTGCAGCGTGATGTAACTAATGAATGCTAATAAATTTTGCACGTGCGTGCATTGTGCACGTGCATCGTATGCACGACATGCACTTATCCAATTTATATGTACCTTTATGCGATCGGTTTTTCATTTTTTTCTTTATCTAATCATGGATATGGTATTGAAGGATTCATTGAAAAGGTGGCATAAATTAAGTATGATTTATTAAATTGATTGAACGTTGTTTGAATTTTTTGAAATGTATTATATATGTTGCAGTGATAACGTATTATCTGTGAAATTATATTTTTACTATTATTCAATCCAAACTTTTTTTATGATTGTCGAAAATATATTTTCAGTATAACAGTGGTAAATTGAAAATGTATTTTCAGTGAAAGTATATTTTTACTATAAGGAATCTGGACAAAAATAAAAATTCCCTTGTTGGAATACAATTTGTCTATCTCACATCATAACAAAAAAGTAAATTTTTCTATACCTTTTTAAAAATTAAAAAAATATGTTTTCGTTGATAATACAATTTTTCTATAATAAAATACTAATACCATCATTATAAAGAAAAAGTATCATCAGTGAAGGTATATTTTTATTATAGGAAATCAGTATTTAGAAATAAATTTTTTTTTGTCGAAATAAATTTTATCTAACTTTTAATATTTTATCAAAAAAAAACCTAAACTAAACTTTTTATAATTAGCAAAAGTATACTTTCATTGATAATTTATTACATTTCCACTATAAATATCGAAAAAAAAATTCCGTCATATTATATTATAGTACGAATTAGAAAATTGATCGTAAATACATATTATAGTTTAACTCCCAATATTCTAAACTTCCACGCAATATTTATTTTATACACACATTTTCAAATATATGCCTTCACCAGTCAAAGCTTACGCTTAAACGATCTCATTATAAATTAAATATTTATTTTTCAAGCGGATTGAACACATCGGCCCCATCATGGGAAACATAAAGATCCAACAAGTAGATATTTCGGGAGCACCTTTTCGCGATTTTTCACGAATCGGCTCAAATAAATCTGGCAAAGACTTTCGCTTTACGACTTCCCGATACGAGATAGTAGCGAAACGTTGCTGAAAAAAAAAAACACATTTTATACACGCAACAAATATATATAATAATGGCCGGGAATTTGTCTATTCACCTCGGGAGCGTTATTAGAATTTATGAGGTCCGATATGCCGCCCATTGTTTGGCACCACCCCTTTAGCGAAATGTATCTTCATTTATTTGCAGGTTTCTTCTTTTGGCCTTTTCTTGTGCAATAAAACACATAATTATCCAAATTATTATCGCAGAACGCCGCCGGGAGATTTATCTACGAAAATTGCTGTTATTCCGACTCGGTGCAATGTTTACACAGTTCGGTTTTTAAATATACTCAAACCTCTTTTTGCAAGGTGATAAGTTTCAGAGATTTCCGTATAAAAAATTTATGATGGGTATATGAATTAGAAATAGGTTCCATCGGTATATTTGGAAGGAAGTTCCATCCGAATGTACTTAATAAAAAATTTGTTAAGTGGAAAAATTTGAAAATGTGAAATCATAGAATATTTTTAACTAATAACAATAATCGCACTGTGTCGTAATAATATATAACATAAATTTTTTATACCGTTTTAGAACAAAAACGTGTATAAAAACAATCGGTTCTTCTTTGAAACGTGTAAAACAAGGATTGGGTGTATTTTATGTGCTGATGTATAATATATGAAAGTTGTGTAAACGCCAATTTTGAAAAAAATTGAGTTAAGTCTAAATTCAAGTTAATATGGATGTTTTCGTTGTATGCTTTTAACAAACAAAGTTAACACATTATAATATCCACATGAAATAAACGAAGTATTAAATATTTCGTTGTAAAATATTATATTTTAGCTTGGATTTGAATAAATTTGAGTAATTATACAGTTGAAAACAATATGTATATTAGATATAATATTACAATTGGAAATAATAATAGTATATAGTCAATTCATGAGTTCGAATTTTGAAAAGATAATGTTGGATTTTGAGCGTAAATAGTAAGTAGATATTCTCCACTTTCAAATGTAAAAAATATACTATAATATTTTATAGCAATATATTTTTCGTTCATTTCATGGAAATATTATACTGTGTTGATTTTGTCAAAAAAATATAAAGAAGACATCCGTGTTAACTTAAATCTTGATTTAACTCATATTTTTTGTTTACGCCTTATTCAAATAATATGAACTGCTCATATATTAATTATTACATTATGACATTGATAAATTTTATACCGAATACTGTACAAGTACTATAAAATATATCTTAAGATCATTGGAAATGATACATTTCAAGATTTAACATATGGTGTAAGTGCCATTTTTAAAATTTTGAGGTGTAACGGTTTTTATCAAGAAATTCCATAGTGGCGCATACAATCAATACAAGTTCACTGTTAATTTACATCATCATTATAATAAAAACTGATTTCAAGTGCTTCGACCATTTTTAAAACCATGTGCTTTAGTATATAGAACGTATTTCTGACCTAAAACTGATTTCCGATATTCGTATCATATAAAAACATACACTCAAACAACAAATACACAGATTGCACAACACATGAACAAATTTGAATCAAACTCAAAACCACACATTTCCAAAAAAGACATCTGCGACACACTCGAGTGGCTTAAGCGGAAAACGAAAAAGGCACCCATTCGCAATTGCGTGCCGATCGCATATGCATACGAGTTTCGCGGAAAACTCCCATTTTCCGAAATGTCCGCATGATATTTTCCGGCTCATCTGTCGCGATAGCAACTGTCGTAAAAATCGCGCGTGTGATGTACGGTCCGAGTCTATGGCGCGTGAAAATGCAAAAATTCTGCCCACCCTTTTCACTTTCTCTGTACTTTCTGGAAGGGAGTCGAATGAAAAAAATAATAACACAGGCTGTAGGTTAAGAGAGAGACGGGAAATGTGGAAGGAAAATGGGGAAATCTCGCACGGATGGGTTTCTGATCGGGCTTAGCGCCTCGTTCGCGCGTAATATTCGTCTGCTTTTTTGTGTTTGGGACAGAGATTTTTAAACTGTTTTTCATCGGGAAGGGGATTTTGATTTGAATGAGATGAGTGATATATTTGGAAATTTTTAATTTAAGATTTTCTATATAAATTGAATTAAGTTTGAAGTGAAGTCGATATTGGTTTGTATTGTTCGTTTGTGTAAAATTCCATTTTTAGTACTACATTCAAAATATTAGTAAAACCATTAATTTTATATTTTTTATACGTGAATATATTTATTTACTAGATAATGCATATACTTATCACAATCAATTAATAAAACCATCAAATAAAAATTATAATAGAATTTGATAGACTATAAAAAAATGAAGATAGAGTCGATGAATGAAAAATAAAATCAGATTTTAATATTTTTCTACATTATTTTTGAAAACCTGCGATGGATACGAACGTGTTTTATAAACTTAAAACAAACCTTAAATATGGATGCAAATATTCTTCCATTTTCCGCAAATCACGCTTACGCTTTTTGTAATGCATAAGAGTAAAACTATATTAAACATACATGTAAGTATGAGCATACAAAAACGCGTGATTATAACATGGTTTTTTATGCAAATACAACAATATACACATCTAACCAATTTATAATCTATTTAGTACGACCGCTAGTTGGCATTCATGAAAGACATGGGTGCCAATTATCGGCCCGGCTAAAATCTCATGAAACGTCAAATTAAGAAATTTCGTATTCCTAAAACTCACTTCTAAAATAAATTCATGCTCTTGACGGTTAGCGCGCTATGAGTCAGTTTGACAGCTGTCAATTTGACAGTTGTCAGTTCGAATTTGAGATCTTACAAACGTCTTTTCAAAACTCTCGATGCCCTTCTTCACGACCACTTTTTGCGCCACCTGGTTTCGACGGGGGATCAAAATCAGTCAAAAGTATCAATAATTATTGATTTGTTGGAGGTTAATCTCAAATTACAACTGTCAAGCGCGACACAACATATCCGAGCAAGGCTGCCAACTGAATAAGATGGTGGGCCACGCTATTCTAATACGTAAATCAGCCCACAAAAAAACATTCAAATTACATTGCATACAATTATTATACATTGCAATGAGCACTGGGTTTAATATTTAGTTTTTATAATTAGCTCATTTCTTACTAAAAATTTATTTTTCTTATTGGCAAATTAATGCCTGGCGAAAAGGATTTCGTGTTAAGTTTTAGAAGTGCAGTTTACATTAACCCGAAAGAAATAATACTGACACAAGATGCTCTATACAGATCATTATGAAGCATACAACTCAACCATGCAACTTCATTCGAAAAAAAAAATTCAAACTCGAAACCATCAAAAGAAACATCCACTCCCGCCGAAAAGTCCAATTTCCGCAAACGAAACGACAACCGACCCGGCCATTATAGTTCGCTCATTCGATTTTCCCCATCCGCGAAAAATCAGCACAGCTTTGAGAAACCTTCCGACGGGACGTGGCCGTGACAGGTCCCGTCCCTTACAAAGGACGCCGGGATAATCTTCGGCCGGGCACAGACGTGATCGTTGTTTATCAGCGCTAGCCGAAAGCCTCCAGGTATTTCCACGTGTCGCCGGTAAGTCGCCGGGAAACGCACACGTGTGCACGTGTGTATGAATTGTGTAGTACGGGAAAACCGCACGGCGTTTGCGTGCTCGCGGCCGAAGGGGACCGGGTGTCCCTTGTTGATGTGTCGCGATGCATATTTAAAATTTCGACTTTGAATAACGATTCGGGATAGTGCCGAGGGTTTTCGGGGCGGTGTGTGCCGTTTTTGGACGGGTCCGATTTGGTTAATTGGCGCGAGATGTAAATTTGTTCGGGAAAATGTTGTGGAATTTTTGTTGTTTTGATATTGAATACTAACTATTGTATTCATCATCATCATCATTGTCGATCCTTTTTTGTGCCCACTGCTGGACAAGGTATCCCTATCAAATATTGGGGGTCTAGGCTATACACGTATACCTTATCCGAGAGCCAACCTCGTATTGAAATATTAATATGTATAAATAGTATGTAGGCCCGATGTTAATAACATCGGCTGTGAATTGATAACCATACTATTATGTAATAAAATTAAAATTAAATATATCTATGCAAAAATATTTTATAACTGTGTCGTTGCGAAATGCCGTCGATGCCCAACAAATATTTT
>JAOXNN020000012.1:1526811-1545653 GCA_028571205.2 Hydropsyche betteni
AAAATATTTTATAACTGTGTCGTTGCGAAATGCCGTCGATGCCCAACAAATATTTTGTTTATTATCTCCAGAATATAGGTTTGTTTGGCGATTATACTTAATTTGGTATCCGATTTGAATGAAAACGAATGAGTATTATTTTTTTTGTTGAATAATTCGAAAAAACGATCTTGTCGATGGGTCAATTATTTTAAAGTCACGAGCGTCATCGAACACACACACACAGAAATTCGCTATTATTTATAGGGGATATTATACGATTATTTAATTTTTATATAATATATACAGAGTTTACACTCAAAATACAACCTTTTAAACTTCAAATCAAATCTTTTATAAATCAGAGTTTAACCATCGGAAAGTATAATATTATATGAGGGGCTCGACAGTAAATAGTGCTAAGCGACATTTGTCACTTACGGATATATTAAGAAAAATAGTTTACATGCATTTAGATGTAATTAAAACTAGGAATAACCCTACATAGTACTGTCATATTTTGAGAGAATGTGGAATTATTTTTTAATTTCTACAGTAAAAATTCAAATTTTTTTAGTAAATAAAAGAAACTCAATTTTATAATTTTGGCGCTTAGCACTATTTACTGCCTGCATATTATTAAGACTATTGTGATACTAAAACAATAAAATACATGTATTTCAATGATTATTATAAAACTATAATACTAAAAATTATATTTATACAATAATACTTTTCGATTTTTTAAAATGTTTGATTTAAAGTTTAAAAGGTTTGATTTGGAGTATAAAAGCTCCAAAACCTTTTGGGAGTCAAGATATAAAAAAATTATTATTTTTTATTACATTGTATAAAAAGATGAAATTTTCTTGTTATCGTAAATTTTGAACATGATACTCATAAATAGTTAATTTTTTTATGAAATAATTGGATTTCATCATAAAAAAATGTTCATTGAAACAATTTTTCCAAGGTAAATCGGATAAGCATTATTATGAAAATTCGGATTTTGTAAATATTTTATTAATTTGGATAAACAATTTATTGATTTTTTATGTCGCGTAATTAATATAATACTCACAAAATAAAAAAAAACCACAAGGTTATCAAATTCAATCGTTTTTATTGATTTAACTTTTTAAATATTTTCGAAATGATTTTTCTTAGTAAAATTTTTTTCAAGTAATTAATAGACATATTTAGGTTGCTCTGCAATCACAACTCATCGTATCACCATACAACTTCATCCCGACTCTTTCATAAACATATTATCATATCCTTTCAAACAAACACAAAACACCATAAAACATTAAAAAAACACACACCCCCATAGTTAACAACTCAAATAATTCACATCGCCGCAAATTAACGAACTCGACCCGAAAATCGCGCGAACGAACTACACACATATAAAGTTCCCGCGCCTCCGTTGGGACGTCACTCTTTCGACATTAAATTAATAAGGGCCACCAAGGGACGAACTTATTGCCCTAATAGACACGCGGGGGCGAGGGGCGAGGGTAATAATCCGAGGGGGGCGTAATTCAATTTTGAGGGTCGGCCGGATAGTGTCGCGTTACGGGCCGGAAAATTTATGTAGTTTTTTTTTCAGTTAAATCGTTTGATGTTTTTTTATGATATCAAATGTTTTATTTATTAATATGGTTTTTATTATTTATTCAAAATTATCTAAAAAGTTCAAATTAAATCTTAAACAAATCATATTCGACTATCGGATATGCATTATTATGATAATCAATTAAATATAATTTGTTCTTCAATTTGACTTCGATAATATCAGTTGTTGATTATAAAAAAATAATAAATTAATTGTATTTTTTAATAAATCAATCTGAAAATTTATTTACCTAACGTTTTTTAAATCATAATAAATTGAAAAATTTAGAAAATATACTAGCTTTAATTAAATTTTATTAGTAAAAGATTCGGTTCAAAGTTTAAAAGGTTTAAATTTTAGTTTAAAAGGTTTAATTTGAAATTTAAAAGTTTAAGGTTTGAAATTTTGTATTTGGTTTGTATAAGGTTGAATTTGGAATGAAAAAGCTCTATTATAACTTTTTTAATTGCAAATTGAAATGCTTTTGAAAATTGTATATGAACTCTTCTGCAGAAACAACATTGAAAAAACAAAAGTTTTTTCTGTGTAATACAAAAACAAAATTCTGTGAATTTCAAACTGTCACGAACAATTGTGTGACGACAAAACAATGAAATTTTTTTTCTGCTTCTGAAAATTAAATCGGATGATAATGCATGAGTACAATGTCCGTTTGTTTATCGTCATTCGAATATTTCCCATGACAAACTGGTGTTTAATAATTGAATATCAATTTAACGGGGTTGATCCTCTTTTAATAAATCCCATTGATTAGCGCCTTTGAGCTCTTAAGCCATACGAGCCTTGTTAATTATAAAGGATGATTTTGAACCTTTGAAACGGGAGTGTTTTATTTTATAATAAATCCTTTCCGTATTACGGATGTAAACGCAAAGCTTATATTTATGGATGTGACGAATGAGTTTTCAGTATTTATTTTTTTCCGGTTCAAGTCTAAATTTTTATTTAAAGATTGTTTTCTTAACATTTAAAACCTACTATTGTATTTTATTGATTTATTACATTATATTATTGTATTTTGAATATTCGCACTTAAAATGAATAGTTAAACTTATTTTTTCATATGAATGTTCAAAAATTGGTACATTTTTAAAACTTACTACACAGTTTAGTACTAGTGCAATAAAAATAGTTGAAATAAAAAAAAAACTTTTCAATTTTCGGTGCTAAGACAACAGTCGGACGCCAACGGATCGCTCGAAAATCAACAGTTTGTGATTTAAAATGAGTATCGCAACCGCTAGGTAGATGGACTAAATGTCAAGCTGACAGATGGAATCACTTTTTTAATTTGTTCTATTTACCTTGTAGATATGTCATTGAGAATGGTCTCGAAGGGATTGCGTCCATTCTGCATAATATTTGTATATTTTACACGCCATTTACGATCTTTCATCGATGAGATCGTCACGTGTATATCAACACATCGTAAACAAACACCTCAGTTTAAGGTTATACATTACTGATGGACGCGAATAAAATCTCTCACTTCAACAGTCATTTGACGTTTCCTTAATTTTCCTTTTTCCTTAATCACATGGTTCGTAATCACGAATACGGTCTGTCAGCTTGACATCTAATCCATTTATCGAGCGGTTGCGATACTAGTTTTAAATCACAAACTGTTGGTTTTCGAGCGATACGTTGGCATCCGTCCGTTGTCTTAACACCAAAATTTTAAATAAATTATTACAGCAAATAATAAAATTCATATCAATCGAAACAAAAATTACTAGTTTGTCTAATTCTACTAATTTTGTATCCTTCTACGAATACACAAATTTGAAAATATTTTAACAGTCAATCACTCCATATAATTTCATGAAACTCTATTTTATCTAACTGAGTTCATATTTCTAATCATCACTTCATAAAAAAACACCATTTTTCCATTTAAAACGGAAACATCATAATCTCATTCAACTCTCACTACCTCAACACGATAAAAATCATAATCTCAACCCAAGATTAACCCCTCACACACGAACCACAAACACCCAATCAAAAACCCAAACTAAAAACCCCGACAAACGATCTCATGCATTTCAAGTCAGACATAAAAAGCGATTCGCATTCCTAGAACCAATATGAACTCGAACCAACGGTAAATAGTGGAGCCAGAGCGATATTAGCGTCGGATCGAATTAGCGTTCTGGAAATGTGCAGCGTTGACATTGCGGCCATCTTCAGACCGTCAAAGCCTCGAGAGGGTTTGTTCGAGGGTTCACGTGGTCGTATATAGAAAGCTGACGAGGGAGTCTGGATTTAAGTCGACTTGAGTTCGTGGCTGGGATATTTTGAGAAAATCGGAGTTTTGCATGTAAATTTTCGGTATTAAATGCCGTGGATTGATAATTTTATTGTAATTTTAATGTAACTTATTGATATCTCTTTTATAATATGAGGGGTTTGGCAGAAAATAAGGCTAAGCCACATTTGTCACTTTCGGGGATATTAGGAAAAATAGTTTACATGGATTTAGATGCAAATATAACTAGGAGCTACCCGACGTAGTACTATAATGAATGTGGAAGTAGTATATAGAATGTGGAATTATTTATTAATTTTCGTAGAAACAGTACTAATTTTTGTAGTAAATAAAAGAAACTCAATTTTGTAATTTTGGTGCTTAGCCTTATTATCTGCCAAACCCCTCACATAGTCTTTTTTCGGTACTACTAAATTTTTTATACCTAATCTAAACTAACACATAGATGCTTTAGGTGTTAAGTAAGGTTTTTAACTTAATCTAACTTAACGCCTGAGGGCATCTAGGGGCTAGGCTAGATTCAATTAGATTAGGTTAGATTAAAAAAAAAATAGTTTAACCTCAAACATATAATAGTAGCACTCTTTTCATATAAAATATCGTTTTTATTTCTGTCGTTTTTGATTTAAATTGTGTGACAACTTTGACTATGGAAGAGTTAAATATTTTCACACCTGTGATAGTTAGATTAAAATCAAGTAAAAAATAATTCTTGTACACATCCCAACAGATGCTTGAGAAAATTTGAAATCGATAAAATTTTTAATTGATTTGTTATTGAGAAAATAGTTTCGGTACTTTTTGAGTTTTGCCAGAAAGTTAATGAACTTAAATTTAAAATACTTGTTTACATAAAATTGAGTATTAAAATTGACAAAATTATTACTGAAACTTACGTTTTCTTAATTTTTTATATCAATAAAAAATTAAGACAAAAGGCTTAATTAAAAAATGAATCAATAGACGCGAACTGTGAATACAAAAGTGGGCAACCATAAATAAAAATTATTATGAATTATGAAGATAATAAATTAATTGGATATGAAAAATAATCTATTAAAGTTATTGAAAAGATTCCTTATTTAAAAAAAATCAACTATTTTAGAATAAAAACTATTTTTAGACTATCCTGTAATTTTAGAATTTTTCCATACATCTGGTATCGATTATTTTAATTCAATTCAACTACCATTCGATCCATTTGTCTAGTGCCTCTTTTAGATTGCATCTAATCTATTTATTGGCTCTCTAAGTCGTTTCTGAGGCTTTATCTTAATAATACAATGTGTTCTGCCAATAAACCCCCATACTGAGTCATTAAATGGACACACTTGGTTGCAGGCCAAGATAATAACCGGAGCAACAGATCGTCAGTTATTATTAACCAAATCATATTTTTGTGTTATTTCCATGACAGAGGGTGCTCCAGATATGAGCTTCGGACTGAGATTTTATCGTTTTCTTAACCGTACTTTTCGATCGAACGCATATGGGGTTCTAAAGAATAAAATCCGAGTCGATTTTCGATACTGCAGATGCAGTATAAAATTTTCCGTTACGACCGTCGTAAAATTTTCAAATGATTTTTATATTATTTTGTTGGAAACTAACGATAAAAATTTAATATTATATTTCGCTATCGTTATGTATAATTCTTTATTGACGTTTCGAAGTGATGAAAAAAAGATAATTCTTTCATTAAATACGGCTAAAGTTTCACAATTAAGCTGTAATTCGAGCCATTTGTAACTGATAGCGATTTGAATCCTTTTTTTACAGGCGTGGGAAAATAAAAGAATTTATGGAGCGATTGATGCCGTGGAAAAGTGTAAAAAATTCTTTTGACTTTGGATTCTTTGGCGTTTTTCCTCTCGTGAAAATTTTCAACATTCCGGATATTCAAAGATCGATGGCCTCTTGGCTTATTTAAAATCCGTAAATAAATTTTTACGTAAAAAAATGCGTTTATTTATTTTCCTTTATATTTTTTGCGATGTTCGTTAATTTTCACGTCGTATAATAAATAAGCAAGCGTCTCATTAAAATTTATGTGTATATGATTTTAACATTAAGTGTTAATATTGAGAAACGGCTTTGATCTCAAATATACACAATAATTCATCAAATCATATTACTTATACATAAAAAATACTAAATTTTTCATTTGATAACTTCAACAAGCGAATAATTCGCCACGCTACAATATTTTCGCTATAATAGTACTATTTGTTTCTTTTTCTATGCAAAAGTGAAACGTTATATCGTTAATGTGACAGATGTTAACGCTCGAGCTATCTTTATGAAAGGAAATGGCTCGTCGGATGAAAATCAAGGCTTTTTTATGCGAAAATATGTTTTCTTACTAAGACGTTAGCACATGTTGCTCAGGACGACATAAATCTTACAGTAATTGCCACCTATGAAAAATATTGAATATTTACGTTGAATTATCGTTTGGATTCACTGATTTTATATTTTATTCAATCGTGAACGATTTTTTTTATGAAAATTACCGAAATGAAATATTTGAATATTTTTATTATAAATAAGCAAAATGTATTTGTATTTGAATCTCGTATGTTTACCTAGACTGATTTATAACATTTTTTATGCCGTTGAAGCATATTTAAAATGAATAAATTATTTGTTTTTGTGTGTACTTTTTTGATTAATGATTAGTTTTGTTGATTTTATCGCAGAAGTTCATCGACAAATAACACGGTCAATTAATAAATATTAATGAATTGAAATCATTGGAAATGTTCAAATATCATTTTTTTTTAGTTTTCAAATCTATTAGAGTAATCAATCGTAAATTTTCACTTACTATAGAAAAATTCTTGGAAAATCGATTCTCACAAACCACTTTAAAATACATTCGCTGGAAAATCACAAAATCTATTTCAAAGAAAACCCAAATACAAAACACATTTTAAAAACTAAGAAAACCTCAATCTCAAACGCTTTTCCGACCACTCACTCTACGAAGTGGAAAATCTCGTTCCGAATCACACTCCAATAGCAAAGCATAGCCTCCTTCAACCAGTTAACTTTGTTTTATTCTAAAGCGCATCCGAGGGATGGATTTCACCGCTTTACAAATGCAGCCGAATGGCCCTTATTCAATCGAGGCAATCTTGTTTGTTGGGAACCACTGATCATTCCGGTATTCACGCCTAACCATAAAACTGCGGTCGGTTTAATGAAATAAAAGTGGTTTTGTTATTTGTGTGTGTGTGTGTTCGATTAATTAATTTTTGATTGTTATGATTGAGTTTTTTGATGTTGGGAGCGTGTAACGGTTTCGAGATATCATAACAGTGTATTTCAATGTGGGAGATTTTTCTTTTGAATTTTGATTGTGTGGGTTATGGTATGATTAGAAATAGAAACATTGGTAATTTTTAGGTTTTCTAGAGTTATTTTTAAATATTTGATAAAAATTTTGTATTTTTTTTTCTTTCATCTTTTGATGTTTGATAATTATGCTGTTCGTTTAAGAATATTTTGAACAAAAAAATCAATCTATTCATATTTTGATATTAACAACATGTTTTTATGCATGCTATTAACGAAAATAACAAACGACCACAAACTCTCGAATACCCTTAAATCCAAAGCGGTACGTCGAAGTTCAATATTCACTCGAGCGGTTCAAAGTTAACTTGAACAAGTCCAACACGGGAAACTATTATATCAAGTAGACAAACTGCACGACCGACATTTGTCATGCGAGACCACGACTTTTCCGACTCGACTCCTCTCGGAAAAACCTCGTTTTTATTTGAAAAAAATCACGATTTTCCACTTGCATCTGTTTGACGGGTTGCCGCTTTTGAGCGACGTCATCCTTTTATGTCTTCATTCCTCTTTTCGCGGATATATAATGATAATAATGGTCGGAAGAAGTTTTTCATGGCATTTTCCAGTGTTGACGTCATCCTTCCTCTTTCCAGTGAAGGCTGCTGGGCTGAAAGTTTTCCCTTCATAAGTTTCCGCAACGTTTGAACACAATATTTACATTAAGTATATTGCGTGGGATCGGGCGTATCGTTTAAGTTGATCTAAATGTATATCTTGATAGTGTATATAGCATTTAGGTTGTGGTTGAATGCATTTATATATATAATATTAGTAATCAGTATGTTAAATTAAATTAAACCACATTTTAATGACACATTCAAAGGATTTGAAGATCGTGTTTTATTCTGAAAAGATCTTTGGATATTCATTAATATATTATTGTATTCAGAATGTTGTTTTAATTTTTTGTTGCTTATAAAAAAAATCAATTCAATTAATCATTCGCGTCTTATGTATCGTTCCAGAAAGCAATATGATAAATGAATGATATTATTGGGCAATGGGAAACTCATCTTGAGTGTTACTACAAGTTAAATAAACAGAATTGTTTTCATATGTCCGTTTCAACCGAACTCCATTAATAACAGTGTCAGTAAACTAAAGAGAAAGACAGACCAGAACTCTAAATGCATCATTGCATTTTACTATAAAGATTGCATCCATTTAGATTTTTTATAAAAAAATACTGAAAACAAACGATTTCATATTATAATTTTTTTTTAAATCAAACTGTTGGATATTTAATGAATTTCCACATTAATTTTTAAAGGATAATTATATATTATATAAAAAATAAAAATATTGTTTTTTTTACGAATATAATTAATTTCATCACATTTCTGGGTATACCTGGGGCTTTAAAATTGTCGATTCTAAATACCCGGACTTTGACAATGTCAAGACTTCAAAATTCCGATTTCATACATCAAAAATATACTTACCGACTATATTGTTCACGAAAATTAGCTCAATTGATCCCGTGATCAAAGAGCGGCAAATTGAAGCGTGCTTTAGTTCGGGGGTTAAAGGTTCGCCGGGAAAACCTCGGAAAAGCGAAAACGTGACGAGATTGATGGATGTGGCAGTTTTCCCGCAGATCGCGTTCCGACTTATCGCGAACCTTTCGCTTTGTCGACTCCTCGTGTCGTACATGGGCCTGATAAGGGAGGTTGGTAGACATGAGAGAGCCATTTCGATCTATTTTGAAAAATTGGAGGGAAAATCCGAACGTTTCGAAAGTTTAATGCAGTGGTGCTGTCACTAGTGATGTAGATTGGACATGATTGAAGGGATCATTTCGATCTATGTCCATTGTGTAGATTTATTGGTATGCTCTAATAGAGCCTTGAAGCACAGTAGATATGCTCAGTATTTGCATACTTTTACTGATTTAAGCCATAGTATCAAATCGAATATATTTTTTCATAATATATTTATTTTGATATTTAACGTATTTGATAATATATTATATATATTACAAAACACTTATGTAATCAAAATATCTATGAAAATTGCAAAAAATCTTGCATTTAAAATAAGTAATTAATTAATTGCGTAAAAAATTTAACGTCATCCGTCAAATATGACAGTTGGTCTTATGATATGGAAAGGTGGGAAAGATTAGAATTTTTGTCAATAGAGTATCATTATGTGGTAAAAAAAGGTTGTTGAGGATCACAGATCAATATTCGGCTATTTAAGACATAAAATACCTCATTCTAGATTCTAGAACTATTATAGTTCTGTCATGCCATGACTCGAATGCCATGTTCTAAAATCTAGAACATAACATCCGAGGAGTTACTTCCAAATCAAGTGTTGCTTCAGTTTTTTTAATTCACGAAAAACGCAATTTTTGCGTTTTTCATGAAATAAGTAGTTTTACAAACGTTACGTAACATGTAAAGATAGTCCTCGACTTACAACAGAGATACATTCCTGAACTTTGGTCGCAAATTGAATCTGTATAATAATTATTTTTACGGTAGTTTTACTTACTTTCATCGATACAATAATTATGTAATAAATAAATAACATTTGAAAATCTTTCTCTGTTTGGGTCCATCGTTTCAAATTTTTGTATTCTTTGATTAATTAAATTAAATGCAGCAGTCATTTCTTTCAATACGAATTTTTTGACTTTTCTACATTCCTTCATATTTATTTCTCACATCCACGTAAAAATAAACATTCAATTAAAAAAAAAAAAAATTCGGTCGTAAGTGCGAACCGTCGTAAGTCGAAGACTACCTGTATATCTAAAATCCAATTTTCAAATTAATTATTTATATTATATGTATAAATTCACTAGTGAATATATATATATATTTCCACTAAATCACAGCAAAACCAAAATAAAATTCAAATCGAAAACGAAAATTTCCGCAAGCATCAAAGCACCCATTAATCAACCCAAAGAGATTACGACCGGAACCAAAAAGAAAAATTGCACTCACGGCCCCAGAAGGGTTTTAACGTGTACGGTTTCGTTAGCGGGATATATTCCGTTACGACGTCATATAAGAACATAAGCGAGACAAACGGCTAATTAGAGGACACGAGCCCTAATGTCGTCCGACGTTCGCTAAACGCGTCAAGATAAGAACACACACACCCATAGAAAGTGGAAAGTCTGGGTACAGGTGAAGGTACAATTATGTCCTCTTTCCGCCCTAAATAATTATGTCCGTCGTAATCGTAAAGTATGCGCGATTTCAGGCTGCGATTATGTAAGAAAGTTGGGTCGTATTATAATTAGGTACGTTCCCTTTGCTGGTGTGATGTGTGGGTTTTTGATACTTTTTTGTATGTGGGTTATTAAAGATTGAAGGGCTTAAAAAATCGTTACTTGTTAATTAACGTATTATATTATAGAGTAGCTCTTGAAGAATAAAATAGTTACGTATCCAGTAATGATTAAAATTCATTGAATTTTATTATGGAAATGAAAAATCACTTATAGAAACTCAGAACAAATATTGGCAATATTTCAATACAATATTAATTTAAAATGAATAATTAGACTTATTTTAGCTTAAACGGGTACATCAGCAAGTAAAACTGCTGATTTTGGGGTGCTGAAAAACTCAAAGAAACATACTGGCATCAATTGCGTTCTCGAAAATGAAATATTCCATGTGGTATTTTTTTTCCCCAATTTCAATTATTTAACTCTTTCTGAAACAAAAAACAACCAACGAGTTTGTAATTTTTATTGGACATAATATACAATCATTTTGATTTCGAATAAATACTCCATAATATGTGAAAAAGTTTGAAAATGAATAAGTTATGAAGATTTCGAATCATTTAGTTTTTCAATAGTCACCTTATCATAATATTAGTTTGGTTTGAATAATTGAAGGAAATTTATAGGGAGACATCTAACGTTTTTTGTTAAAAGCATTCAAATTATAATTAAAATATTTATTTATGAATTGGTTTAAATATAATATTGATTTTGATAATTTATTTAAGAGCTTATGATTTGATAATCATGAAACGATCGAAGGTTCATATATTTTTTTATTTATTTATACGAAGTGTATTGCAACGATGAAATTACCGCTCATCGGAAAACGCGAAACTTTTCCATTCGAACACTCGGAAAAATTCACTCTCAGACCGGACATGAGCAGTTCGATCGAACCGGAAGCGGCTGGAAACTTCGTTCTAACGAATTGCTTATTTTATAAATGAAATTTTCCCGAACCGGAAAACCAACCGCGTGTCAGTCGACCTTACGAACTCAAAGAGAAAACTTCGCGGTGCGAAAACCCCGAAAAAAAGTTCAGACACAACAAACACACCTGCGAATGTCAGCACGCGAAAAGCTGACCGGAAAATACACGTTTCACTCAAAAGGTTAATTACTCGTACATAAATCATGCGCGTTAAAAATTTCCGTGTTCGTTGATATTTTCGAGTTCGGCGGGAAAAAATTTCGCGCGTGTCGCCGCCAGTAATTTTGAAATCGTTAAATTTTAATTAGCCGCCGCCGATTATTTACGTTGGAGGAAAATCGTTATTCAAATAGCATCGGTTGTGCCGAAAGAAAATTGATTTCTAATGTAGATTTTCCAAAAGTAATCTATTTTTAATAAGGATTGAAGTTTTTTTAATTTTTTCGTGGATGTTGTGACTGTTTGTAGATTTCGTTTCGATTAAAGTTAACACGTAATGTGAGTCCTTGAAAAAATACATTTTTTTTTCAATTTCAAACGATTTCGACTTTAATGTTAAATCTAATCTCAAAAGTAATAAGCATTTATAATAATTAGGTCAAAGTTATGGTATGACATTTTAACTGTACTTTCATATGTTAGTTACATAAAATTTTTAAATAATAAATCAATTGTGACACAATAACAAGTCAGACTCATTAAGAGTAATTAGTTACAATTTTTAAAACTTTAAACGTTCTTTTTTTTTTAAATAAAAAAAGTTTCATTTTTATCTTAATTCTTTGAATTATAAAAGAATATTTTCAATATAATTTGCTTCAAAATAATACAACATGAATGTTTCATTAATCGTGTGCTCAATTTAAATTTTCAAGTCTATTTCGTTTAATTTCTCACTAAAAAACCTACACAATGAATTCACTCAATTTCCGAACAACCGAATTTCATCCAAACACTGCACAAAATCTAAATAAAACAGCTTTCGACCGAACTGCAAGTCCGTCCAATTTGTTCGGAGCTTTATCGCATTATTTTTATTTCTCGTGGGCGTGAGAGTGTCGTCGTCCTTGTTCGAAAAACAACCCAACCCAGTTTCGCATTGTGGTACACTATAAATACTCGGCCGAAGCACTCAATATATATTTATATAATATATAACAAAAATATATGTGGTTTTTTGACGCCACGCTATCCACGAACGGGCGTAGCGGGTTCTGACGTAGCGCGTCAGATAGTTTGGCTCGGATCCGACAAGAAATTTATGGTTGCGAGTGTACATTAGGAGCTTGATGTTGTTCAGTGGTTCTCAGTGGTTGTGGTTAGTGTTTTGGGTGGTTTTTGTTGGGGTGGATCGGTGTTTGATCGAGTCTTTTGGGTATTGAAATTGAGATGAATAACGATTTTCTTGTAAAGTATTATGTAAGTTAAGTGATAGATAATGTGTGCATTGCGATTTAGCTTATATTCTGTGGTTCTCAGTGCTTAGTTAGTTTTTATTGGAGTGGATTGGTGTTTGATCGAGTCTTTTGGGAGTTGAAATTGAGATAAATAATGATTCTCGTGCATAGTATAATATTATGTAAGTTATGTGATAGATAATGTGTGCTTGGAGATTTTACTGTTATTCAGTAGTTCTCAGTGGTTGGTTAGTTTTTATTGGTGTGAATTGGTGTTTGATGGGATTTTTTCATGTGTTGTTTGAGATATATTGAAATTGAAATAAATAATGATCGATAAGTCATTATAAAAATTAAATGATAGATAATGAGTGAATTGAGGTTCTTGAATTGGTTTTTGGTGGTTTGATAGTTTTTGTTGGAGAGGATTGGTGTTTGTTGAGGTTTTTTGAGTGTCATTTGAAATGTGTTGAAAATAAGATGAGCAATCATTTTTATGTTTTAATGTAAGTAAATTGATAGAAAATGTTTCAATTAAATATTTGTTGTTATTCGGTGGTTTTTATCGCTTATGATTAATATTTTGGATGATTTTTGTTAAGTGGATTGGTGTTTGATGGGATTTTTTTTCAGGTATTATTTGACATATATTGAAATTGAAATGAATACTGATTCATAAGTCATTATTAAAATTTAGTGATAGACAATAAGTGAATTAAGGTTTATGTTATTATTTAGTGGTTGTGGTTAATGTTTTAGAGAGTTTTGGTTTCAATGAATTGGCATTTGATGGGGTTTTTGAGATGTACTGAAATTTAGATGAACAATGTTCTTATGTTTTTATGTATATTAAAATCATGGATTTCTGTAGAAATTACATATTGTTTAACTCAAACGAGTCTTGTAAATTTTCCCCGAGATTGCGCTTTACGTTTTATTATTTAATTTAATTAAAGACGAAAACGGGGCAGTTGCGTATTTAGCCCTTATTTATGCACGGGCTAGACTTACTTTCATTACAATTTTTTTCAAAATTGCACCACTACCTTAATAAAAAAAAACCGCACCTGTGACACCACTAAACAAAACCCAATTAAAATACAACCGATCCACAAACACGAACCCAATCAAAATTTTATTTTCCCCCAAAAAAATCTATATAAATCTTCCGAAACATTTGGAAAACGACGCTCGTATCTTTTGTCGGTCGGATGACGTAGCTTTTCGCGAAAGTGAGATATTTCTGTATGAAGACGTAGCTGGCGGCCGCGCCTGAAATTGACATTTCGTTTCTATACACAACCTTTTTTTCCATCTTCATCATTTGTGTTTCGGCCATTAAAATACACTATCGCAACTCTGGCCGAGATACGGAACGGTTTCTCGATCCGAAAGCGTAATGATCATATCGAAAAATGTTATTTCAGCAAAGTGTCGCTGAAAAAACAGATCGAAATCCATTTGAAAAATAAGAAATTTCGCCGACCAAACATACACGAGTTAAAATAAACACGTTTTAATATAAATTTATCAAAATTCGCTCGCCGCGAAACGGCGTTTGATTGTGTTGTTTCAGGTGAAATTGTACGAAAATCCTTTGAGTCCTCACACCGTTTTTCCGCCCGCCCATAAAGAGCCTGAAATATATTATATATGTGTATAGACTGGCCTTTTCTCTATTTTTCTTTTGCCAGTCCGATTGTTCGTCGTCGGAAGTGGCGTTAACTCGGTTTGTTTAACCGTTTATTTCGCTTTTGTGCGGTTAAATGTTGGCCGTTTCCTGTTACAGCCGAAGACATGGCATCCAACGGCGTCTTCAACTTGTAAAAATGATCGTTTTTTTTCGCATTTTATTTTCTGTTTACTTAAATGGTGAAATAATACGGGGATTTTCTCGATTGTCGGGTTCGTGTTTTATTTTTATGATTTTTATTTTGAATAAAATTTACGACATTTTGTAAATAATCATTGAAGATTTTGAATTTATTTTTATATTCAATCACAAAAGTTAAGTGACATGTATTTTTTATAGTAAATGGATGGAATTTAAAAATAAATTTTAGAACTAAAATTTCTTGAAAATCATATTTTATAATACCCATATGAACATTTTGATTCCAAAATAATGTCTATATTAAAAACACTTTCTTTTATATAATTTTAATCATTCAACTTGTATAGGAACATTTCGCAATCAATTCGCATGTTCTACATATATTGAGCATCAACACATACATACGAACAAAAAATTTTCTATTATTATAAAATTTCTATACCAAAACATCCATTTACATTCTAAAAAGATCATCACATCGCATTCTAATGACGAATCGAACCGAAACTTCGCAACGCCTCCAAATATATTGCTTAAAGAGCTTCCGCTGGCGAATCTTCCTCAGCTGAGCTTTTATCTCTTCTTCTATTATTGGCCGCACGCGTGCTCCATGAGCCAAACACACGTGGTCCTCTATTAATATCCACGTGCGTTGTTGATAAATACGATTCGGGTGCACTGGGCCAAACTGAGAACATTCTCCTGAAAGCTTTCAGGCCGCCGACTAGAATCGCTAGTGGGAAAATCGGGTGAATCATTGCGAATAGATTCGTTTGTCGATGTGCTTTTGTATGGGATCGAGAATTTTTTTTTAGAATTGACGATAGGTTGTTTGGGTGATGGATATTATGTTTTGAACGTTTTAATAATTAGATTATTTATAATTGAATATTTTGATTTTTTTTTTGAAAATTTTCGTCATATAGTTTTATTATCAGCGACATCTGTTTTGGAAATTTAAAATGTTTTTATTTTATAATTAAAATTAAATCTTTAAGAATTCATTAAAATATTGAAATTTATCTTTTTTAATTAAAAATTTCAGGATTAATTTCCGTTTGCATATAAAATTTTAAACACTTACAAATTGATTATTATCGATCACCACTATCAATACAAAATGCAATCAATCAATGGATGGATAACCTATTAATTAATTGTTGAAATCATGTAACCTATTCAAAACCATTTATTATACTTTGTTTTAGATCATGAAAATCTAATTCTTCGAAACTCGAACTATAAATCGACAAAGTTAGACTACAAAGTTGATTACCAATTACCAATTTTTATTGAAATCACTCGATATGTTGATATCTAAAAAGTCAAAATCACTCTCACCATTTCCTAGACTAAGAAAAAAAACTGACACTTTTATAAATTTATGATTCTATCTTCATCTTTGCATCAATTCCTAACCCCAACAACATTCATCTTCACTATTATAATTGTGTTTATTAAAAATCTTAAACAATTAATTTTAAAAATCTTAACATCCTCAATCCCTCAAACAAAATACAAAACCTCATCACAAAATTCACACATAACACTCATTCAAAAACAACAGAGTGTAACAGACATCGATAACAATCGCAAGCACGTAAATGAGCAACGATACAAATCTCACACAGAGCAATAATATAATATTAAAATACGTGTACGTTGCTCAGTTACGTGGTGTGTTCGGGACGGAAAAGCGCCTGGAAAAGCGGCTCTTGTCAGTTTTCCCCGTTATTATTAATCGGTGGAAGCAAACAAGACCATAACCCGAGCCGACGACGCCTTTTATGTAACACTACCCGTTGCCGGTGAGGGGAAATCTGAATATTTTGCTGAACGCTGTCATATGCACGACTCCATTATTGTCGTTTCTTATTGTGTCTATCATTTTATTATAATTCGAGATGTTATGCAAATGGGGGCGGTGTAAAAAGTTGAGTTTGTGCGGTGGATCGGGCCAATTTTTCAAGAGAGTTGTGGTTTTTTAAGAAAATCATACTTAATAATATAATAACATTATATTAGAAAGGGGCGTAACTATATTTTTCTTTTTTTGAATCAATTAGGAATCAAAATAATTAAATAATTGAAATATGGAATCAAGAAAAATTAAAATGGAGTTTTTAGAGATGAAAATTATCGACGTCATTTTCATTTATAGAAAACTTAAAAAAAGTTATGAGCCGTTATTATATGAAAGTAGTGTAAATGCTAGTTTTGATAAAAATTAGTTAAGCATAAGTTTAAGTTAATACGGATTTCCTCTTTGTATGTGTTTGGTAAAAAACGTCAACGCGATATAAAAACAGTTCAAAGACAATTCATATTTTCTATACACATCTAAATGAATTGTCGTTGTCGAGCGAAAAACGAAATAAAACCGAAACGAGAACAGATAACGCTCTTAAACGAATTTTCACACAGAAATAAAAGAACCAACTATTCAAATAGAAGCATAGCGTATTTTAAAAACAGACATAATAAACGGGTAAATAAATGCGTCGTCCGCCCGTAAGATAAATGGACAATCGACGGACAATACGAACGAGCAGATAAAAAGTGAACGGCGTCCAGATAAGTTTTCGACAACGAGACGATTTTTCATGCATTTTTCCTGATCGAATTCTTCCATTGTTTCAGGAGCTGATCACAACACTGTACATAGGCTTCCTGGGCCTGATCTTCGCATCGTTCTTGGTATACCTGGCCGAGAAGGATGTTCCGGAGAGTGCGTTTTCCAACTTTGCCCAGGCTCTGTGGTGGGGAGTGGTGAGTTTTCAATATTTTCAATAACGAGATTTGTATCGGATGTGTGTTTGTTATTCGATTTGGTTCGATGTCGATGTGCGTGCGTCGGGAAAACGCGTGAAAAAGTTTGCGGCACGTATGCTTTATCCGGAAAATTCTCATGAACGTGTCCGGATTATTGAAGTTTGTTCGGGAAAAATCGTGTTATTTTATGTTATTCGGAATATGACATGATTGAAAAAAGTTGATGCCTAATGATTTTTGTATGTAATATTTTCAAAACCGTGCAATATTGAAATGAAAAATGTATTTTCATATCACAAATACTAATTAAGATAATAAATGGATAAAACTTTCCAGGGAAACAAAAGAAAAACCGATTTTCATTCTCAAATACTCTGTATCTTTTTTTACAATCAATAAATTAAAGTTTCTTAAATTGTAATAAAGTCGAAAATGGATTGATTAGTTACAGGATTTATAAAAATATTCAAAATATCAAAATTCTAACTATATTTTTCGATAGACTTGTTAATTTAATTCTTTTTTATTTTCGTTAAAATGTACATAAAATTAATTGATACTTCGGATATTGAAATGCATATATACTATTACGTGTATGTATCATATTTTAATAAAAAATACGCCAAATCCCCTTTTTACGCGGGGATACGTTACAGAGACTATCGTACTAAAAAAGTGTAAAAAAAAAATAGTGACCATATAAAAACTAAAGTTAGGTTTCATCACTATATTCGGACAGAAATTCCATCCAAATTTATTTTATAAAAAATGTGTAATATGAAAAAATTCCACCGCGTAAAATCAATGAAAACAACGAATTTTTTAAATAAAATAACTATAATTACATAGGTACATATAATTGTAGGTATATATAATTATTGGTATATATATTTGCTAATTTAAGGTATATATTTATATATAATTATTTACTAGCTTGCAATGAATCGTATTATTTCGGCAAAAAAATACGTGTTTTATTTTTTTTTAAACCGTCTAAAAAATTATCGTTTCTTCTTTCTTGAACCGTGTTATTTCGGAACAATCTAAAAGGAGGATTGGGTATTTTGACTAAATTTTAATAAAATTTATTTTGATATAAAAAATATTGAAATTCCAACTATACTTTTCGATAAAGTTATTAATTTAAAATGTACCTTATGTTCATTGATACATCAGGTATTGAAATGCATGTATAGGTACTAGAATGTATAATAAAACCTTTTCTTAGTTGATGATTTTTTCTTTAAATTTATATTGTCTTTGTACAAAGAGGAGAATATGTTAAAAATTCTAAAAAAAATTAATTGTTTAGTCAAAAAGGGTTAAAAATGGGTGCCAATTATCGGCCCGGCTAAAATCTCATGAAACGTCAAATTAAGAAACTTCGTATTCCTAAAACTCACTT
>JAOXNN020000012.1:1545753-1599752 GCA_028571205.2 Hydropsyche betteni
ATTTTTCTTAGTGGCAAATTAATGCCTGGCGAAAAGGATTTCGTGTTAGGTTTTAGAAGTGCAGTTTACATTATCCCGTTAAGAATTGCTATATACACTCTGAAACATTTTCATCAAAAAGCGCAAATATGAACACCGCAAAGTGAAAAATCAAGCGATCGCGAAGGAAAATCGCGCATCGCCTCCGCGCGATTTTCCACCACGTCCGGGAAATTTTCCGCGAAAATTTCCTCGAGGCGACAAAAACGTACCCCCCCCCTTCACTTACATCTTTTTTCCGAAAAGCGAAACCCGAAACATCCATCTATCTGTTTACTTTTGCACGCGGCGGACGCTCGCGGCTCGCATTCTAATCGACCGCGTTAACCCTTTAAGGGCGGCGCGCCGGTCTGTTGTCGGGCCGTAAATCCGCCCTCCGCGACTGGATAGAGATAAGGGGCCGGTGCCGTAAATCGTGGGTGCGTGTCAAGCCTTTGTTTTTCAGCCTATTCCGTGGGTCGAAGAAGAAAATCATTTCGGGCTCGTTATCGAGCTGCGGCGGTTCTTGTAACGGTATCATTATGTGTGTGAAGTATGTGCTTCGATCGGGTTTAGGGTTGTTTTTCCGTTTTGGGAAATTCGTTTGGGCGGTATCTTGATTTTTTGGGCTGTCGAAGTTGAGCGGTGGGGTGGTGCGGTTGGTGGATGGATGAAATTTGTTGAGATGAGGCTGTTTTCAAATTTATCAATTTTGTCGATCGAAGTGTTTGATTTAAATATATATTTGTTTCAAATTATATTGGTATAAATATATATAAATATATATTGGTTTCAAATTATATTGGTATAAATATATATAAATATATATTGGTTTCAAATTATTTGAAAAAATTGTTAACACAATTTTTATTTAGGAATTTATCTGTAAAATTGAAATATTTCAAATAACACATTAGTTTTTACTGTCATTTTGTTTAAACTATCCATTTGAATTCACACACTAATTTTCATGGTGTCATCATTCTTAAGAAAAGTTCTGGATCAATTTTTATAGAACGTCTCAAGCTTATGTTGTGCTACGTTAAGTTGAATATTATCAAAATCAAAAACAAATTTAAATTTCTATTGCAAAATTTAATTTCAGAAACAGCTGAAAACTGAAATAGACTAAATTTGATTAATTAATATACTAATCTTATTTGATAGTTAAGATTTTTTCCATAAACTATATCATAGCGGGTAAATTTTAACTAGCTAATTTTGCTTTATAGTGATTTTTTTTATAATTTCAGATTTTTGCTTTTCAAAAACTTCAATAGATACTATAATTTTATCAATTTTTCATATACAATAAATTTGATGTTTTCTTTAATTGTATTCGCCCACTTTTGGATTTACAGATTGCGTCTTCTGATGCGTCGTCTATTTTAAACCTTTTAATTTAATTTTTATTTTTAAAGCGAATATGAAATATCAAAAAACGTACAAATTTCAATGTTTCAAAAGTGGTTTTGTCGATTTTTACACAAAATTTGATGAAAAAGCATGGCGATATACATCGGTTAGTTGACTTTGTGAAAAGCTTGAAAATTGTTAGTATTTAAATAACTTATTAATTAATCATTTTCTTGACTTGAAATTTTGACTATTCTTACTTGAAATATGTATAAAAAATATTATTTAATCATACATATGAAAATACGTAACCATTCCGCGATCAAAATCGTCACACCGCATATTCAAAAAACATATACATCGCGTCTATTATTTTTTTCGGACACTCGGTTTTCCCGAGCTTTTCCAAATCCGCCAGTCATTTCCGGTCAATTTTCGTCCGATTATGTGCGAAGTGTGTTACAAATGGTTGGAAATATCCGTTTTTGCACCAGTCATCCGATCATACATGACTCGTCGATCCCACGAACACGAAACCCGCCGCCGAACAAAAAACGCATCGAAATATTCATTAGCGACGTCGTTCTCCCGTCGAGCGCGAAAATTTTTAAAACGTGAAGAAACAAAATAAGTAATATCAGTTTTGTTCCAGATTACATTGTGCACCGTGGGCTATGGTGACATGGTACCAGTCACGTGGCAGGGCAAAGTTATCGCATCTTTCTGTGCCCTGCTGGGAATATCTTTCTTCGCCCTTCCCGCAGTAAGTATAAAATTTTATATTCGACCATTAATTATTAAATTACGTTTTAATATTAACCGTTTCGTGCGATAATGTTGATTTTATCGGCATTCGTTAAATTATATTGGAATTTTAACTGGAACGTTTTATATGCATGCGACACGCGTCGTTTGTTAAATTGTTACATTTGCGAACAATGTATAATACATACAATGGAAAAGTGTTTTTTTTTTTTAGCGAGATTTGAACTTTTTCATAATCTTGTATGAATCAATGGTTTAGTTAGGTTTGTTTTTTTAGTATTGTTTTAAGGCCTGATTATTACGTGCAAGGATTTTTTACGTTAAGTTGGGTTTGATTTTTTTTTTACTTTTATGCTCTAATTGTTTTTCACAAGGGTAAAGTTTCGTAACTTCAAAAATAAAATAATGAAGAATATGTTTAAAGTTCAGACAGTGAAGGGGTTTAGTTTCAAAAAATACCATCAAAGCACCTTCCCACTATATATAATTCGCATACGATACAAAACTTTTTATGTTTTTCGCAAACATATCAATTTTGCAAACGATGTGTAACATGTTTGAAACAAGTTATTAAATTATATATAATATTTACTTTTGCAAAATAAATTTTGAAATTTTTAAGAAATTGTATTGATTTGTCTAGTAGTTTCAATTTATTGTCGATGTAGTCAGTATATATTATATTAAATGTAAAAAAGCTCAATAATTTTAACGGACAGTGACTTTCGAAACAAAACATGCTATTTAGAAGAAAAAAAAAATGAAACAATTTATGAATATTATAACAAAAAACTCAAAAAATATGAATACAAAGAGTTGAAAAAGAATAATTTTATTAAATTTTTAAATTTGATCACGATATAATATAAAAATACTATGAATTTAAAAAAAGCTATATGAAAAATTTATGAAATGTATTATATAAACAAAACGCCATTAATCAGTATTTTTGTAGTCACTTGCTAAATCATACAATCAGTTTTCAAACTAATTGATTGATAAAAAAAACTTTCAATCTACACATCATAACAATAAATCCAATCCTAACATCCCATAAAACACACCAATTATCAATTCTTCCATAATTTTTAACGACCAATTATCACTTATCAACAACTCATCAATCCCAACTAACCATTCACACGCCCGACTAATTATAACGACATTGACATTCCCACACGACCAACCACCGATCGTCCGACCAACGACCAAATATCCACCGTTCAAACGACCGCCGCCATTTTTGAGCACTCGCAAAGTTTATACAATACATATCTTAATTGCCCCGATTATCGCTTTACAATCTGAATATAGCCCGTCGCAACGGCCTTTCGGATATTTCCGAAAGGCCCGCATTCAAATCGGATTCGAATCACGTCTCGGTCTCGGTCACAGCCGCAAATTGCACGCCGGCTGAATGAGAAGATACGCGTTAAAATAATTTCGCTGAAAATGTGGCCGCGGACGAATATCGTTTACGGACTGAAACGAGCGGACGTGTCCCGAATGCGCGTCTTGCGCCCGCCAAAGGGTTAACGGGTCAACCTTTTTTCGGGACTCGGACAAACTGATTCGGAACGTGTGCGATACATAATTTGTTTGGGAAGATTCTTTTTTTTTTTTACTTCTTTTTATTAGCGATGTTTTGTTTGGCATTATTAAGTGTTTTTATCATCTATCGATTTGTGACTATTATATTTCATAATGTATAATATATATATATTTCGTATACCATGTATTATATATTATTAGCTCATGTATTTTTAACCCAATCCAATCCGTAACTTCGATAAAAAGAAATCAAATTGTTAAAAAATATGTATATAAAAATCTAAAATATCTATAAGATACTAGCTGAACCCGGCAGACATTGTCCTGAAAGTCTGTATTTTAACAGCTTGATATGATTAACAGGTTGGCCTCTGACGGTTTGACCCCTATCGGTTTGACCCATGGCGGGTTGACCCCTATCGGTTTGGCCCATGATGGTTTGACCCATGACGAGTTGACCCTGACGGTTTGACTCTGACAATTAGACCTCTCACAGTTTGATTCTTGACGGGTTGAACCCCTGACAGGTTGACCCCTGATGGGTTGCCCGCTGATGGTTTGACCCTTGTCGGTTTGACCCCCGATGAGTTGGCGCCTGACAGATTGGCGCCAACCCCGTTTGATATTTAACCATTTAACTTAAAAATGAGAGATAAAATCTCTCCTTAATGAGACAATTACAAAAAATGGCTCCAATTACAAGCCCCATCTATCCATCGTCATAAAAATTTTATATATAATAATATGTCAGCATCGCGATTGATTGTGACAATAATTACAATTGATCATTGGCGTTCGGTACACCAGTATGTATTGAACGCGCGTTTGAATCGGTCCTCCTTTTCATGTACATCCTATCACTTCAGTTGTTATTTCAGTTTCAGTTATTGCTATGAGCTAGCTGGTAACTTCCTCAAAATGCTTTAGCCCATTACCTCCCACTGTACTCACATGGGTAAAGGCATGATTTAATGTTTTTCTATAATGATTATCCTGGAAGTAGTTACTCATTTCAACAATAGATGGTACTAGTAATCTACGGAAACAGTCAATATGGCAGGAATGCAATGATAACTGTCATTATTGTCAGTTTGTTTTTCGGCTTGCATGCATATGCAATAATCATTATAGAAAAACATGAAATTACGCCTTTAACAAGTGTACCCATGTGAGTACAGTGGGAGGTATCGAAAAACATCTGTCAACACCACCAAACATCGGACAAAAGCCAGACACGAAGAAAGAAAACCATTCCCAGCATCCCTCTTACAAACACAACATCTTTCAAAACTCAAACCATCTTTTTACATCCCAGGGCATCCTCGGTTCAGGCTTCGCGTTGAAAGTCCAGCAGCAACAGCGTCAGAAGCACATGATCCGAAGACGGCAGCCGGCTGCAACGTTAATTCAGTCATTGTGGAGGTGTTATGCAGCCGACGAGCACTCGATGAGCGTGGCCACGTGGAAGATGCACCAAGTGCCACTGCCTAGTCCGCCTTCGTCGTGAGTCCATCTAATGTCCATCATGAGTGTGTTGGTTTTAATCAGGACGAAATTAGCGATGCGAGATGGGTGCTTTTCGTGATAGAGGCACGTTTGAGGATCGCTGGTTTCGTTGTCGAGATGTTCGCATGGTCCGATTTAAAAATGAATCGTGTATCGTGCGAATTGTGTGTAGATGTTAAAAGTGTCAATGCACATGTATGTTAGGTACAGTTGATGATTTTTCAAGAGATGATATAATTTTTTGGAAGTTTATCACAATTAATATTGGTTTGAATTAATACGCATTGATTATATTGACTTTTGTAGAATCTTCAAAAATTTCTTGATTTGATACATCGGATTTTCAAAATATCATATTTATTTTCTAATTTTAAATATATTTGAGTAAAAAAATACGAATATCTTTAATCAGATATTTTTAGTTAATTTAAAAAAAATCGTAAGGGATTAAAAAGGTTTTAATTTAATTGATTACATCTTTTATAAAAAAAATATTATCGAAATTCTAATGATATTATTTTATAGAACAGAAAGTTCTAAGTATTATCATATTTAAAGTTTTTATACTTCAAATTCAACCTTTTAAATTTGAAATTATAATGAACATCATCATGGTAGTCACATAGCAATTTCATACGTAGTAATAGTAATTTCATTCATTACTTTAACAACGGTCATAATAATGCTTTCTGATAGTTGAATTTGAAGTTTAAAACAATATAATTCTATATTTAATTCATTTTCTTCAAAGTGTGTACAAATTGATACTTTTAACATCAAATTATGTGTTGTGTTATTAATAATAATTGAAATATAGCTGCATTTAGTCTAAAAATTTCTATATAAATGCAGTAATATTTCAAAATCAATGAAAATTTTAGAGATTAAATGAATTTGTATAATGAAAAAGTCTCTCCTCTAAAATTTTCATACAAAAATCAAATTCACATTATAAAACAACCTAACAAATATACGAATAAAGCTGACCTTATATAAAAAAAATATCGAAAACGCACTTCCGTCAAAATCGAGATCGAATCGTCTAAATATATACTTATCAAAAGAAAAAAGCCACAATTACATTTTGCTCCGCGCGGAAAATTCGGGAAAAACGTCTGTCGCTTATGCGGCGGATTTTCCGCTTAAATTTGAACCCGACGTCGTGCGCAGCCCCTTTTTTGCCGTTTAAAAATTTTGCCAAGCACATAATCCTCCTCATTACTGATAAGAACATTCAATCTCTTGGCAGAAGCCCAGAGAGCTCTCGTTTCTAAGGAACTCGATGCTGCCTTTTTTATTCCACCGACGAACCGAATCGTTACTTTTTTATTACCGAAGGAAACTCTATATTTTAACGCTTTGATTAAATTACGTTTAATCTTTAGTTTTTTTGAAAATTATCTTGAGGGCGGGTTATTATGTTGGATGTATTGATATTGAAAATATCATTATTGAAAAAATTAAATTCGAATACGTATTTAAAGTTTAGAAATATTTCTGGCATGAAGTTTCACCTATATAAGCACAAATATTAGCTTTTATAATGTAATATTATATAATGACAGTAGAGTATTAAAAATTTCTTATAATTAAGCATGAAATTTTTTGCATTTTCAAGTAATCAAAATATTAACGATTTTAACACATTACCAGCGGGAAACTCGCGAAATTTTCACCTTATACAGCGGTTGATTTTTTGCAATGTTACATTTTTTTTTTCAAATTCTCAATAAAAATACATAACTTTTGAAAATTTTGAACAATCTTCAAAAAAAAAAAAATTATTTATTCTCACCAATATCAACAGATTACATCCATATACACCAAAAAAGTATATATGGTATTAACATCAAGTCAAAAATTGCTTGTTTTATATCTGGCTGACGTTCAGTCACAATTTTCATCAATCATTTAAAGTTTTGAGTATTAAACAAAAACAATACGACATGCGTAAACACCCAAAAATAAACCATACCATATAACAACACGCATCGAGAATCCAAACATTTTCATAATTTCCGACGATATTAACAACAATTCGTCCAAACTCAACCCATTCTCATTTATAGTCCATAGTTAAACAATTAGCTAGTTTTGTCCTAAAGTAGAAGTAGCCGATCCCATTAACGTGTCGAGCGCATACATACGTGTGTTGTTGTTGTCGTTGGTTACCTAGCCTCGCCGTGGTGTCTTCCAGTTTCAAGCACAACGCATCCTTCGTGTCGAGATTGCCTACAATAAGAAGACACAAAAGCAGTTCCATGCATTCACCAGCCCTGCACTCGAAGGGGGCTCAAAGGGGACCTCGGCCATGCCACGACATGAACGCCAGCGCCGAGAATTTAGGTAAAACTAAAAAAATCCCATACATTCCACATCACATTTAGTTGAAGTTTCAGTACATCAGTATGGGGAGAGGATGCAATTCGGACGTTTGTATGAATGATTTTTGGTTCGTGATCAGTCTTTTGTACTCCAAACTAAAACTTATATAAGCCAAATTTAACATTTTTCAAATCAAATTCAACCTTTTTCAAATCAAATTCAATCTATTTTCAAATTAAATTCAACCTATTTTCAAATCAAATTCAACTTTTTTTAAATAAAATTTAACTTTTTTTCAAATCAAATTGAACCTTTACTCAATTCAATATTTTAAACTTCAAATTCAACTTTTTTCAAGTAAAATTCAAACGTTTTCAAATCAAACGAAACCTTTTTTAAATTAAATTCAATAATGAGAAATTAGTCAAAATTTCATTAAAAAATAAATATAATACATAAAAACGTAAATTAATTTGTTATAATTAATGAAATACAGTAAACCCCCCTATAATGTCAAGATATATTCCACGTTATAGGGGGAGGTTGAGGTTTTCAATTTTAATTTTTTTTACATTTTTGCGTGTTAACTACTTGTTTCAAATTCATTTGAAAAAAAAATGAATTTGAATGCATTTGAACGATATAGGGGGGTATGTTATAAATACGATATAGGGGGAGTTTACTGTAATACAATAAATTCATCAATTATATTTTAATAATCTTAGTTAATCCTTTTTATATACAAATCAATTAAATTTTTAGTAAATAAATCATTCAGAAAATAGATATGTACCTACCCTTTTTTAATATTTTTTCATGAAATCATTAAAAAATTGAAAAATGAAGGAAATAAACTCGAGATGGTTGAATTTGGAGTTTGAAAAGTTTTAATTTTAAGTTTAAAAAGTCGAATATGAAGTATGACAGGTTGAATTTGATTTGTATAACATTGAATTTGTAAAAATTATAATTTCAGAAGTCCAATAGTCCGATTTGTATTTTTTCCCATTCCTATATACACAATTTGTTCATTCTCTTCGATTATTTTATTTGGCCCAATATAAACTAATCTCTGTTACATTTATATAGCAAAAAAATAATAATTTATATATGAATCTATCTTACTAACAAATCTTTCTTTCAGTGACACCAATAAATAAACTGTCTCATCACTTACTTCAGTTATGACAGTACATCTGTGCAAAACTCTCATAAAATATAAAAAAGAACGTATTATTTGATTTGTGTTTTTTAATAATGTATTACTATTTCTCTCTATCTATATGTGTATATTATTTTTAATCTGAATTTATATGTTTTTTTTAATTTAATGTTGATTTTTTAATTTATTATTTTTACATGAGGTTTTATACTTTTAACGAATATGCATACTTACACATACTTCTGATTAATTTAATGAACAAAACTTTCAACTATTGATTTCACATTCAAATATCGTTTTTACGATAATACATACAACATAATAGAATTCATCAAATTAGTCACATTTTATATATAATATAAAATATAGAATTGACACAACGCGGCAACATATCAAACATTTTCGAGGTGCTTAACTTCATTTTCCCGAATAAACTCAGCGCAGTTCCGACCGGAAAACTCGTACGTTTTATAAAACCGGAAAACTCCACGTGAAAAACCAGTTTTACTAGCCGTAAAAGCACAGAGGGGACGTTTTTCGATATTCATGCGAAATCAATATTACGCCATTATTATTGAGCACGCATACCTACATTTTTCACGTCGTGAATTATTTATTCAGCGTCTTGAAATTGCAGCGGTTGCGAATCGATAATGAAACTTTCATAAATTCGTCACGAGCCGCCTTTGCGTCCAATATTGTTGTATAAATACGCAGGGGCGGATTTTCCAGTGTATACATTTTTTTTAATTTTATTTTTTTTATTGTGAAAGTCGGTAATTTTGTCTGGGTTGTATTATTTTTTGTTGTGGTTTATAATATATAATTCAAATTCAAGCTTGTTTCTATAGAAATTCAGGTTTTTGTTTTATATATTATAAAAAATCGTCGCGTTAGCATGTTTTATTGTTTTGAAAAATATCATTCAGGGACAACACGTTTTTATATTATTATATATTCTATATGAACACTTGCTTTTTTCTTGAACAACCTAGAGTAATGTTTAAATAATGAAGTAGTTTCGTCGTACATAGCTTTTTTGATTATTTAAAATATACATACACGTTTTAATCGCTATCATTTTAGATGTTTCTTTTAGAAATATACATAATTCGAATGTTTTTTGCTGAATATTTAGCATTTATTATGAAAAGTTATAATGTCACGTGGTAATTGTACATTTTTTGATGATATTGTGAGCACCTTTTTATAATAGCATGAATGCTCACTATTTTTTGTATATATGCATTAAATTGCATTTTATTATATTGGAATACAAACTTTAGTATTTTTTTTCGTATTATTTGAATTAATTTTGTTTTTTTTTTTTATTAATTTTCACACAGTTAGCTTTGATTTTTTTTCAAAATATTTTAATGATTATTTAAAAATGGATATGTCGAGACGATCTGATACTGTGAGGCCTCGGCGTTGGATCTTGTTTATTGGCCATATTTTATAAACAATTTTTTTAAGTAGTTAGTCAATTTTTAAAATGCACTTATTATATAATATTACAAATATTATATTTTATATTATATTCTGAATGAGGTTTGGCTTGGAAACGTACAGAGATCGCAAAGTGAAAATGTTTTTTTAAATAATGTAAATCTTTCGATTACGTTTTTAGATTAAAAGCGAAACATTTTTCAATGTCATAAATTCAAAATCGCATTCGGAATAACGCATGCGATAATATAGTTTTTTTTTAAAGTTGAAAACTTTGATTAATCAGCTTTGCTTTGTTGCTCTGTGCGTTTTTGCTTTTGAACAACCGCTTTTTTGGAACCGGCCATCACGCCAGGCGTTGCAGAATGACAACTACGACAGTCTAAAAAATATATTTCTATTACCAACATATAAAAAAACAAGCGAAAAATAACTCTTCCATTCGGAAAAAACCATTGTGTGTTTTTCGTTTTATATCATCCACTTTTGAGAGAATCGTACGAATATTCCGCATAAAACGCAACGAAATCAATTTTAAAATATGTATATTTTTAATCATTTTGTTACAAAATTATGCATAGTTATTTTAAATGTTAACGGATTCTAAAGTTTCAACCTTTTCAAAGTCCCGGTACTTTAAATCGAAAATTTATATGTTCCGGGTGTATTCGGTACCTGGGTCTATGATATGCTACAATACAAAGTTATTAGATCCAAAAATAAATAAGTATTAATATGATTTTCTTAATTTCAGATTAATTTTAAATCATTTTGTATTTTAAAAATATTCATTTTTATACAGTCCAATTTTTAATCTATGTACGTTTTTTTTTATATCCTAGTTAAAAAAAAAACTAAAATACCCGAAAGTTGTAAAATCGTACAGAAGCATTTTCAATATAGAATCTTCAATGCATTTTCATCGATGCGATTTGACAAAAAAAAAAAAATACCCGGAAATACAGGGGTATCTTTAGTACATTCTTTTGAATCTAGATTAATATAATACCGGGAATTAAGTATCGAAATGTCTCACTACAGAACCTCTATTTCTTTTTGTTGCGATTTGCCAAAAAAAATTAAATACCCGAGAACTTTATAATTGGATATCTTTAATATAATACATTATTTTCGATCTAGATTTATATAAAAAATATAACACTCGGGAATTAAATACCAAAGCGTCTCATTACAGAATCTTCAATGCATAATTCAATGCGATTTAATAACAAACAAATTAAAATACCGGCATTATATTCTGGATGTCTCAAATATATTATTTTGATCTGGATTAACATAAAAAATACAAAATACCCGGGCATTAAATATCACAGCTCCTCACTACAAAATCTCTAATATATTCTAAACAATAAAACACCCGGGACTTTGAAACCAGGGTATTCCAATACAGAATCCGCAACACGTTATTTCCAATATGCGCCACCATAATTCTCGGCGCCAGTTGCGTCTTGAGCGGACGGTCCTAACCGACACGGAGTGCGACCATCTCACAATCTCCACTCCCCCACCCCATTGCCTGGTGATCGTGTGGCGTATACTAGAGTTGTTTTGGTTTATGTTTTGTGCGTGTGCTGCGCTCTCGGCCGTCAACCGTTTTGTCGCCAGCAGCCGGGGGTGCGCCGCGAGCGCTCAACGCCAGCCACAGCGAAGACTCGGTGGCCGAGACCGCACTCTGTAAGAAAAACTCTGACGGTAAGCGAACATTGTCAAAAAAGTCCCGCCGTTTGTACCGATGACGCGCCTTGGGCCGCTTTTGCACCAGGGCACTGTCGAGGCCGGTTCGGGTACAACGCCGCCGCTGATTGGCTCGGCGGCGACCTTGGGCGAGAACCGGCCAATCAGACGCGCTCTTGTATAAAAGCGGCTTGATCCTCATGATTCCTATAGTCCAGGGAATAAAGACTTTTGCTTCGTGAAAATCAGTGTACGGTGGAGTTTTGGTGTGAAGATTGATGTGGTTGTTAATAAAATGATGAATTTCCACATATATATGAGAATAGTGTGTGATTTTATGTAAGGGTCAAAGGTTACCGAAAACGTTTTTCGTCAATAACTCGTTGACTATCACTTTTATAGAATAATATTTTATATTAAATTTTTAGCTTATAAAATTTCCTACAAAAAGATATCGTAAATGTAACTGTTTCGGAGGTAATTTGATTAACAGTATTGCTACTATTTTATATCCTAAAAAAAAAATTCAAAATTTTAAGAAAATATTTTTAATTTGTTGAAAATATGATTTATTATAAAAAAATAATGCTATCTTAAGCCTTTTAAAACTTAGTTAATGCGATTTTATTATAAGTTTTGTAAAATATTTACTTCTGAATTTATAAAAATTTGAAAATTCAAAATTCACTCAATTTAAAAGGAATTCAATTTTATTATGTAAAAGTGATGGTTAATGAGATATTCATGGAAAACGCTTTCTGTGACCTTTGACTTTCCCTGTAAAATCTTATATTATTCCCAATATTGTCATTTTGTTATTAACCATAATATCAAGCTTCATACCAAAATCCTGTTGTACACGGTTTTTCCCAAGATAAAGCTATATTTTGTCTTTATTCCCTGGACTGCTAGTTCTTTTCCTGTTTTAGATGTGCCTTCCTTTATATGTAGTGATGCTATAGTATTATTAGATAATATTTTTGAAAAAATAATTAATTTATTCATTCATTTGAAAAAAGCATCACTACTGTACTAAAATGATTTACATTATTGATACATATGAATTTTCATATATTGGATTTTAAATAAATAAATTAAAATTTAAAAAATAATTCATACGTATTCGATATGTAAAAGTACATTATATGTCGTCCCATAATATAAATAAATGTTCGTGGTGTGCCGTAGATGTTGTTCTTTCAATGCTGTACGTATTTATTTAAATAAATAAATAAAATATATTTGTAAATAATTAGAAAGTAGTTCAATATTACATTGGAATTTGTTTAGATTACGTAGTATAAATGTTGTGGTACAAAATATATATATTTTGGATACAAATTGGTATTAAAAATAACCGTATTAATAAAAAAATGAAATAATTCAAAATTTTAAACATAAAAATAATCGAAATCATCCGAAAATGCTTAGCATGGCGCAATGCATGTGCGTTTCATTACATTATCAAACTTTTGTATTATAAACGACACAATAAAAACTAATGGCATGCAAAAGTTCGAACGCAAATTACGTTGCGGACGAAAAATCGTTCCGAGGGTCGTTCTGATCGTCCTCGCGGTCATTATTATTTACATTTTGCGCGTGTACGCTTATCGATTTGGATATTTAGTAGTACTTGAATTATTAATTAATCGGTTTTCGTACGTACGCTAATTTCACATCGCATCAAATTCCGTCCGCACATGTTAATTCCGAGTCGATCCACTTAAATAAATGATGGATTTCATTCGTTTCGTGTGTATAAAAATATTTATTATTTACTTATCCGTTGTGTGTTTAGATATGGGAATCGTTAGTACATGGGGTGCCCGGAAAAGTGATGAGAGTTTTGTTTTTCGGAATCGGGCATTCGATATAACGTATGATATAAATAAATAATGATGTGTTTTCGGAATAGTTTTGAAGCTCTTTTGATATTTTTTATTGCCTGTGTTGTTTTTTCATATTTGCAAAGCATTTTCCTTGAAGTTTTTTTTATTTGAAAACACAGGAAAAGTCAAATCATGTGAATAGGAAAGATGGAAGACAATGCTTTTATTTACTTTTTTATTAAAAAAAATCTATATGCACTTATCGAGATTTTTTTATATTGCAAAAACTTATGAGATACATATTTACGTTGAATACCTTTTTAAAAACATTAAGAATCGTTTTTTAGTGTTTATAATAGTTTTATAAAATTTCACACGTATTTTGCTGAAAAATAACGAATTCATTAATTGAAACGATTAAAAAAATATTCAATATATTTATTTGAATAGAAAAACTTAACTTTTTTTTGGGTGCCCCTACGTATTATATATTTTGATTGTTTTCGAACTTGAGTTCCCACAAAAAAAATTTATAAATTCAATTCAAACCGCTACTTAAACATATTTAAAAAGTAAACATGTCGTTTTTCAATTAAATTCATTAAAAAACGCCAATAAAACGAAACATTCGCCCATTACATCGATCGTTAATTACGTATTATTTCAATTATATTTTGTTGCTTATTCGAACGACATGCGAATCGTTCAAAGCTTAATAATTTGAACATTAATATTTCTACCATAAAAGCACCTTAGTTCGCATCATTATATTGTTTCGTTGTTTATTTAAATGTTGTAAACGCTGTGTTTTTATTGTATGTGTAAGTTTCATATATTTACTATTTTATAAATGTTGTAATACTTCTGTGTGTATGTTTGTTAGAACCGTCGATTGCGATATTTGCCAAACGCAAACATCGCATTCGAAACAATCGGTATTTTTTTAACCATTTAAGTCTCATAATTTCACGTTTGAGGCAACGAGCCCCGCAGGTCCTTCGAACGATCGACAAGTGCGAATTTCGCGGAAAATAATCATAATTTAATTGTTAATTATGATTTGTTTTGATTTTGACGAGGGCACGTTCGTGGCGTATCTTGATTACCGTTATTGAATAAAATAACACCCCGGGAAGCATTACATAGTCGCTTTGTGCTCGATCGAATACATCACGTTATGCTTAATTTTTATCGGGTCCAATAATGTTATTATACATGGGTGTATGCGAAGTGTAATATTTCATGTTAAATTTTATTATCTTTTCAACAAATGAGCGATTGCTTGAATTAGTTTTTTTTTTTTCTTTTGAAGTTTTATCAAATTTTTTATCTATGTAATTTATGTCCTTTAAGATTTATGTACCATCAGTTATAATGAAATTTATATATGAGACATTCAAATTGCAATGTTTTTAGTTTTTTTTTTCACTTTTCGACTTTCCATAATTAACGTGATTTTATGAATATAATTATGATAAAACACGTTTCGTAGCATTTTTTCAAATACACATAAAGATTTACCCTTAACTGCATTTGAAAGTTTATATAAAAAAAATCTCCAATTTGTACATATGAAAATAATTATGATAACACATTTCAACATATTTTTTCCATATACGTCCACTATATTCGACCATATTTTAAATTTTTCGACATAGGTCAAGTCTCCATATATATAATTTGAGCATACGAGCACAATCATAACACGTTTCAATGTATTTTTCCTCGCATACACTCACTATGTAAAAATTCACCCTTAACGTCATATTTTTCGTGAAAGCTCATATAAAAAAAATGATAATATAATATTTTAAATTTAATATAACACACGTCCCTTGTCCGCACAAGACAAACGTCAAACCATTGCGCACGATCGTTCGACCAACCTCAACAAAGGGCGGATGTCCAACGAGACGGCCTCCAACCACAACCCAAGCACAGTACCAAAACCAACAATCCCAGACCACCCCATCTCCTCCCCCAGAAAATCCTTGGGTAGACCCTCAGATCTATCCTGGACTGAAGCGGATTCTCTCGCGTCAATCCCAGTAGATATTTCTGGGAGGGCGGTTCTTAAACTGTAATCGGAAGGTTTTTGATGATTTTAAATTTGTCACTCTCCCATATAATTAAGCTTTATTCTAAAGATATCTAGTAGTTTAATATGAAATATTTAAATAATAATCATTTTAAATATTATAAAAAAGTATTCGAGCTTTTTGATATTTCAATATATAATTTAAAAAAAAAATTCAACAAACACACAAAAAATAAGAGTATGGCCATCTCTTGCTTTAGAAGTTATGCTTTAACATTGTTTCCTATAAAAATGCCCTCACTTGAACCTAAACCCTACTTAACCCTAAATCTACCTTCACCCTCAATACAATCTTTATATTCATTATCGCACCCAAAAACGTCATCTTTCCAAAACTATAACTAGCTAACTATCCAATCTTACTAAAATCTACCATCATCCATAACATAATCTTCAAATTCATCTTCATATCCAGAAACATATTCCAAAACCTTTACAAACCAATCCTAAATCTACTTTCACCCTCAATATTAATCTTTATATTCGCCATTAAATCTAAAAACGCCATCTTTCCAAAATTATCATCCACTAACTATCCTGAAATCTACCATCATTTTCAAATTCATCCAGAAATGTACTCTAAAACTACCACCCACATACTATCCTTAAATCTGATCCATATGATCCATAACATCAGTCTTAAAGTACAATCCAAAACTAACTTAAACTACTCCTAACCACCCCTAAATCTACTTTTACCTTTAAGTACATAATCACATTCAAAAACGTTATCTCTTAAAAATCACCCTTTAACTACCTCTGAATCTATTTTTAACATTACATCACCTACCAATCCATCTAAAAAAAAAAAACCCAAACCAACCCGCATAACACCATCATCTAATCTAATTCATCTTTACACCCAAAAACAACATCTTCCCTAAACCTACCCACCCAACTCTCATCCCTAAAAGATCGATAGGTGATCTCATAAATACCGGATCTTTCAAACACGCGTAACGTTACCACAAGGCCAGGCGCCCACTGCGATTTGTAGTCACGGCGATCGTTTAGTCGCAAAAATGGAACGCATCGTTTTAGGTCGTATTGCGCTCATATGGTATATGGGCGCACTTCAACCTAAAAAAATTCGTTCCATTTTCGCGACTACAAATCGCAGTGGGCGCCTGGCCTAATTCATCTTTACACCCAAAAACAACATCTTCCCCAAACCTACCCACCCAACTCTCATCCCTAAAAGATCGATAGATGATTTCATAAATAACGGATCTTTCAAGCACGCGTAAGGCCAGGCGCCCACAGGCGGCTAGCCGCGGCGCGATCCACAATGGAACACCCCGCTTTAGGCTGAAGTGCGCCCATATGGTTTATGGGCGCACTACAACCCAAAACAATGCGTTCCATCACAAATCGCGCCGCAACCAATCGCCTGTGGGCGCCTGGCCTAACGTGTATGTAATACGGCTTAAAAATCAATTAATCACTAATTTCCACTACGCGATACACGTTCACAATTTTCAGATTACGATCGTTTTTCTCTGTAATCTAATTTAACCAAACCCGATTAAATATTTTATCACAACTAATTGCAAAATCACATTTGAAAACGCCTCCCCGTTTAGCAATGAATTCAATTCGCGCACGTCATTCAAATTATCGGCAATTTAAACCGTCCTCCAATTGTTTCAGGTCACGTAAAATGAGCAGGCGACCTTCATCGGAGCCCTCGACTGGTTGAAGTACCGCAGACCAGCCAGAAAATGGTCGCCGTTCGCAGGACCACCGCCAAGTTCAAGGTGGTCGTCCTGGTGCTGGTCTTCGTCGTCTGCGCATGCTTCGTCCATCTGCGGTGCCAGGAGAGCACCCACCAGATCAACCTCGACTTCTACAGGGAGAATCATCGGCTGTTGGACTCTTTGAATGTGACTACCTGCAAATTGCCCAAGTACGATATCTACGATCCCCAGATCGGGAAGTACATCAATAAACCCGCTACTGTTATCGATTGCGGGTATCCTCAACCGTACCTCACTTATATGGATTGGGATGGAATGTTGTATGTTAATGAAACCGAATTGGAAATTAATCGTTATTCAGGTAACTGTTTTTGTATTCTAACCGTTTTTATTTGTATTCTGATCATATTTGTTTATATTCTGACCATATCTATTTATATGCTGACCATATTTATTTGTATTCTAACCATCTTTATATGTATCCTGATCATCTTTATTTGTATTCTGACCATCTTTATTTGTATCCTGGCCATACTATTTTTGTACTCTGACCATACTTTATTTGTATTCGGAACATTTTCTCATTTATATTCTGACCATAAATTATCGTTCACAAAAAACTGATTGAAGCCAAAATATAGATTTTCATGAAAAAATTATCATTATCGTACAAGGTTAAAATATTTGCATAAAACACTATTATATCATGAATCAGTAGAGTTCATTTTATATTATTACACTCGGATAAAAGGTAATTAAATTATTTATCGTAATTCAAAATGATTAATATTATCAATTTCGATGAGTGATTCAGTTTGAGGAAAAGTGTATAGTTACTTTATACTTTTCCTTGAACTGGATATAATATACTATACTATAGTATATTATATTTCACTTTCTGTTATATTTTTAACCGATTTATGATTTGTTTTAAATTATTTTTTTCATAATTATTGAATGAAATCCTCGTTATGTTTTAAATATTTATCCTTACTGTTTAAATAATCTGTTTATATTTTTGCAGATCTTAAATGTGAGTACAGTGTAGTCACCAGAGATGAATCCAACGATTATAAAGTTTTATATAGTGAATCTCGTACAATAGACAAGTTTCCATTATTCATTGAAGAACCAGTTATTCGAGTGAATTGTTTCGATTATTCTCTTAAAATCTATAAAATGATTCACAGTCAAATCAAACCATTACCAGACAATATCATTAAAAAAAATAAAGCTCTTCCACCTGTTTATCCGAGCATTTTAATTTTCACCATAGATTCTATGTCTAGAGGAAATTTTATTCGATGTTTACCTCAAACATATGAATATTTAGTTAATAGAAAAAAAATGCACGTTTTTAAAGGACTTAATAAAGTAATACCATTTACAAATCATTCAACATTTATTTGAAATATTTTCTGAATGACGATTGCAATTTTTCAGGTTGCCGACAATACTTATCCAAATATGATGGCTCTCTTAGCTGGTTTTATGGCTTATCGGAGAAGCGAAATGCCTCACATGCCAACATGGTCTATTGCCCGTAACTCGACCATGAAAAAATTTGACGACATGCCTATTATATGGAAAACATTAAAAGATTTAGGATATGTTACATTGTAATCGATTCATTGATGAATTTTATTCGTTGTTATTACTGAAATTTAAATCAATATGTTTTTAACTTCCAGTTATGCTGAAGAATATCTTGATGCCATTTTCAGTTTGTTGGAGCCTGGGTTCCTAAATGATCCTGTTCATTATTATTATAGATCGACGTATGTCAGTCTTAAAGAGACATTGTCCAATATAGAAAATAATAAATTGAAATTTTGGGATAGATCGAAATGGCGATACTGCTTGGCAAACGAACCCTCTTATAAATACATGTTGAATTACACTGAAGAGTTTTTGACTGAAGTGGCTAATTTAAGATACTTTGCTTTAAGCTTCTTTGTTGAAATGAGCCATGAATATTTAAATGATATTAAGGTAATTATTTTGAGGAAAATTGCCATTGTTAAAGTAAACATTTGTTTTTACTTACTAAATACTTTCAGAATATGGATTTGGACGTATTACGTTTCTTCGAAAGAATGTTCGATAATCATCTATTCGATAATACTATAGTATTAGTGATGGGCGATCACGGTCATCGATTCGATGATATTCGAAGCACGTTCATAGGAAGAATTGAAGAACGAATGCCGTTTTTAGGTATCCTACTGCCGCATTCGTTACAGAAGTCTCATCCTCATCTTCAGGTAATATAACAAATTCACATTATCAAGGAATTATTTTCGTTTTTATCATTTGTAATATAATACTTTTAGTCTGCACTCGCTTCTCACTCAGAGACTCTTCTTAGTTGGTACGATATACACGAAATGCTTGTAGACATTTCTTTGAACGATTTAGGTGAACAAGCTACAAACATAAGACCTAAAGCTATTGGAAAATCAATCTTCCGTCCGTTTAATGATAGCCGCACGTGAGTTTCAATATCTTTCATATCCATCATTGCTGTACATATATTTTACCCGACTCTTTATTTAAAAAAAAAAATTCATTGAATAAAACTTATCTAATTACAATTTTATTTTCAGTTGTACTGAAATAGGTATTTTACCTGAATATTGTATGTGTGATAGAGAAGCAGAAATTGCACAAACTTCTGAAAGGGCAATTACGTCATCTAAAATTATCATGGATAATATTAACAAACTTTTATTAGATTGTAAATATTCATTCTACTTTCGATCTGATTAAATAAATTATTTAATGATTATTACAATTGCATATAATTTTCAGCATATAAATATTTGAAAAAGGGTGAATCTCGAGAGTGTGCTACATTAACATTAAGTAAAATATCATCGGCAACGATATCTATGAAAAGTTTTTCATCTGGTTTGTCTACGCTGATTGTCAGAGTGATTCTTGAAGTCCTTCCTAGCAAAGGCTTGTTCGAGGCAGCTGTTGAGTATGCTCCAAATGTTGATCCACATCTTTTGGGTAATTAGAGTTTATTTATTTTTTTATATCTGATATAGGTATGTCAATTTTAATATTTTTATTCATTTTCAGGTGACATAAATAGGATAAATAAATATGGGGAACAACCATCTTGTATATCGCATGATATACTGCGACTTTATTGTTATTGTATTTAAATAGTTAATTCAAAAAATGAACCACTATATTTAACAGGGCTGTGATTTCTCATGAGTAGCATTTTTCATAAATTGTATTTGTTAATTTTTGACAAATATAGATTTAAGCATTTTTGATAAAAAGTTAATTATCTTGAAAAAAAATTAATTTTTGAAAATATTTTAAAATAATTTTTTCATGTATGAAAAAAAGATATGAATGTAGTCAATATATTGTGATACTCGATATTAGATATTTTCTGTCCTTTCTTGAACATTTTTGAAATTGGAGAAGAATATAGTTTTAACAATGTTGGAAAAGTTGAAAAATATTTACTAATGCTTGAAATATTTAGAATTATGATCTCTTATCCAAAAACATATATAATATGTTGCATTACATGATCGAGTTAAATTTTCCTATTTAATATGTTAATCAAACAATTTTACGAGCTTAATGTTTGTTAAAGCACTATATAAACAAATATATATATATACATATATAGTTTCGTACGTAATTTATGTGCTATGTTGAAAATTTCAAGATTTACTTTTTTGACTTTTCAAACTATTATTATATAAATTTATGTTTGTTGAAATTCACTATATAGTGTGAAATTAAAAAAACGCACTTTAAAAGTTTTTTTTTTTAATTTTAGGATTTTCTTTTGTAAAGTATTAACTAGTTCAATTATATTATATTATATTGCTATTAAAATTTTTTCACGTGGCTTGTACTTTAAAATTATTTTAAGTGCTTTAAATATAACTTTGTCACTATTTAAAACATTAAACATGCTTGTTGCATTATTTTCGAAATGTTACTTAATATTTTTTCTTAGCAATATTATCTTTATTTTTTATTTTTGTAGAACGCATATCAAATACTGGTGCTTTGATACAATGATTAAATTTTAAGTTTGCATTGATCTTAATTTCGATTATACTGTTATATAGTCTGCAAATATTTCATAGATATTTTCACTGTAATTTTTTAAATGTTGGCCTTTCATAAAAATTGTGATTATATGTCAAATGAAAAATGTAGAATAGTGTATTATTGGTGTTTCTTTTTTTTAACGTTGATCTCAATGTTTGTTAGTTTCATATTTAACCATATTCATACTATTCATTACAATTTTTAACAGATATTTAATCTGTTGGCTTTTTTAAATAACTATTGCGTACTGATTTTCATTTTCATTGATATTATATTTATGAAAAAAGTGTCCTCTTATTTGTTCATTTGTATAGACTTAGGTTGTATTCTGAAGAAAACAGAATATCTGTGAGAAAAATTGTTTAAAATAATATATGGATTATTTTGAATAATAAATTGTTTGATTGAACCAATCGTTGACCCCTTCCGAAAATGTTTCATTTAATAATTTCCCTACATTCCCCCCTATAACGTCAAACCTATCTTGACGTTAATAGGAGGGGGGGGGGATTCACTGTAGTTATGTATATTATTTGTGTATTTTTAAATTTGAATATTTGAATAATAAATTATATTTAACCGGAGAGTGGAGAGAAGTTCAGAGCGGAGTTGGAGTAAGTACTTTGATCTTGGAACGGAGCTGAAGCCAAGGCTTCGAACCGGAACTGGACCGAAACCGAAAACCGCTAAAAACCGAAATTTTTGCCGGAATGAGAACCAGAACTGAATCAGTTTATTTCGGTTTAACAAAAAAAGGTTTTTCGAACATTTTTGAAGTGTTGTTTTTTTTTTAAATAGTTTTTGGAAAACTTGGTTTTTGTAAGCGTGCGTTTTTTAAGTATTGATTTTTTAAGAAAATATATTTCGAAATTTTTGGGAAAGTCGGTTTTTGTGTGTATGGTTTTTTTGAAAACTCGAAGCTGAAACGACCCTAAGTACAGTAAACCCCTCCTATAACGTCGAGATAAGCTCAACGTCATAGAAGGGGTACTTAGGGAAATCAATAAATGAAACATTTTCGTTTTTCCTTTTTTTTGGACATTTTTTACGTGTTAATTGCTTGTTTCAAATGCATTTGAAACAAATTTTAATTTAAAAAAAAATGACATTATAGGGGAGGAGGCCGCAAACATTATAGGGGGGGTTTACTATTTTTTTTTTTTGTTGAATCGAATGTCTTAATGAAACAATACGGTTCAAAACCCTGTCTACAAATAAAAGAATTTTTATAAAAAAAAAACGAACGAATTAATAATCAAATACAGGTAGTCCTCGGTTTACGACGAAGATACGTTCCTGAACCTCGGTCGCAAGTTGAATCTATATATTATATATATTTTTATTTTCAGTAGTTTTACTTACTTTTATTAAGACAATAATGAAATAATAAATAAATAAAATTTCTCTGTTTGGCTCCATCATTTCAAATTTTTCTATTCTTTGATTAATGAAATTAAAAACGGCAACCATTTTTTTAAATACGAGTTTTTTTGGCGGTTCTAAATTTCTCCGTATTTATTTCTCACATCCGCTCGAGATTTGTCATTCAATTTTATAAAAATAATTAATTAAATAAATTTTTATTTTTCGGTCGTAAGTGCGAACCATCATAATTCGAGGACTATCCGTATATAGACGGACCTCGACTTTCGCACATGATTGGTTCCTGAAAACGTGTGCTAAATATTCGGAAGTAGAGGGATGTAAAAGAAACAAACCAATAATTGGTATTTAAAATTTTTATTTTTCAAAAATTACAATAATATCGTATGTATTGTGCATTATCGCCAAAAACTCTAAAAGAACAATTTTTTCAAAATGTGCGAAACAGCGAAAGTCGAATGTGCGAAAGTTGAGGTCCGCCCGTATTATTTTGTTGAACCGAATGCCGTAACGAAAAAAAATACGATTCGAAACTGTCAACAAATAAAACAATTTTTATAAAAAACGCACCAATCAATAATCAAACATTTATTCACCGCATTTCAAACTCTGCACTAACGAAACAAAACGAATTCAACAAATTAAATTCCGAGCATCAACACGCGCACGCTTTTCGACACCGCACGTTGGCAACACCGGCAGCGGTTGAAGCTTGAAATATAACGGTCCGGTTCGAACTCGGCAAGCCGTCGCCGCACGTTCTCCAACTATCACCAAGAAGCAAACTGACTCCAAACCCTCGAACAAAATGAGCTCATCGCGCTACGAAGAGAAGCGCGACTCCATCCCGAAGACCATAATCGACTCCAGCTCGAACACTGCCTACGAACGCCTCAGATTCTTCGGCAAGGTAACTTCCCGAATCTTCCGAAAAGTTTCGATCGCGTTTTTACGTCGCTTCGACGTTGCAGGGAGGCTTCGCGAAATGTTACGAGATCCAGGAGAGGGGCTCGGGCACCGTGTACGCCGGCAAGATCGTCTCCAAGAAGCAGCTGGTCAAGTCGTCGCAGAGGGACAAGATGTCCCAGGAGATCGCCATCCATCGGTCGTTGAATCACAAGCACGTCGTCGGCTTCCACAGCTATTTCGAGGACGACGCCAATATATATATCGTGCTCGAGCTGTGTAAGAAACGGGTTAGTGGTTTTTTTTTAGTTTTTTTTTTTTAAACTTTTTGTTCTGTGATGACAGTTGGCCCTTTGCTTTGTTGGGGTTCTTGACCTGTGTTTTGGCCATAATCGACTAGGCGACCGATCAGGTCTTTGCCGGTTGACTCTGCTCTTACTTTGCAGGAGTTGAGGAGTCGTAATAATTTGTGTAGTTGGAATCAATGTCGTAAAAAATCAACTAATTCTTACTAGGAATCATGATACTTTATATAGTCAGAATCAAAGTTTTAATAAATCAACCAATTCTGACTATGAGTTATAATACTTTCGAATCGAGGTCTAAAAAATTGACCAATTCTGACTAGCAGTCGCAGTACTTTATATAGTCTGAATCAAATTTTCAAAAAATCGATCAAATCTGACTAGGAGTCGATACTTTATGTAGTCAGAATCAAAGTCTTAAAAAATTAACTAGTTCTGACTAAGATTCGTGATACTTTATGTAGTCAGAATGAAAGTCTTAAAAAATCAATTGGCTAGGATTCGTAATACTTTATGTAATCGGAATCAATGTTTTAAAAAATCAACCATTTCTGACTAGGAGTTATAATAATTTATGTAGTCAAAATCAGAGTCATAAAAAATCAATTGGCTTAGATTTCTTTTTGTTAATGTTATGTCTAAAACTGATTGTTTCCTCCGTTTTGTACAAAATGTTAAAACTAAAGATACGTTATGTTTCGTTGACATATTTGTAGTTCTACATACATTTTGATTGTTTTTTTCAAATGTAAATATAATATTGTATGAAAAATTAATAACTTAAATATCAAACACTTCTGAAATTCAATTGATTCATTATTAGAATAAAATGGAAAAGTTTCCTTTTTCAAATTTTCGAATTATTAGATTTTTGCGGTGTTTATTTATTTTGGAAATCAATATTACGTATTTCTATTATCAATTATATACATTGACAAAGAAATTTGATCTAATTAAAAACATTCAAGTCGGAGTCGGAGTAAAAGCTATGGTAGAAATCAATTTTGGAGTCAATAAATTTTGAAGGAAATATACTGTCCTATAACTAATTTCAAATAAAAATGATTTAGATGTATTCATAATATTTATGGTTTGATAATATCATTGATAATAAAAAAAAATTGAACCTTGATTGCAGTCAATGATGGAACTACACAAAAGACGAAACGCTATAACTGAGCCAGAAACAAGGTTTTACATGAACCAGATATTGTTAGGAGTGCAATATTTACACAAAAGGAACATTATACATAGGGATCTCAAATTAGGAAATTTATTTTTGGACGACAATCTTCACGTTAAAATTGGTGACTTCGGGCTAGCTACCAAAATCGAATATCAAGGTAAGTGTTGTATTATCTTTTCGAATCAATTTTACGATTTGAACAGTTACTTCCTTACAGCTTTTACACTGATTTTGGCTTTTTATAAATAAAAAAATGACCAATGAAAGTTTATTTTTATAGATTGTGTTTTAAATATGTAAAAATAAGTTATTGTAGGAAAACATGATTGTTTATAATACAAAAAAAGTTCATATTCTTGTTGATATAAAGATATAGAAATAAAAAGTATCTAAAAACATGTAAAAAATCACTTACTGAGATCATAAAAGTCATTATAATGACAACAGTCTTAATAATCCAAGGGTATCCTTAATAATTATTTCAAAATCCAAGGTCCCAGTCGTAGAGGGATATACAAATAACATTTTCTCAAAATTTTGAATAAATTGGTTAATTAGAACTCAAGATATCTAAAACACCATGTCGAAAAAAGTAGTTTCGAGAAAATCGCGTTTAAAGTTTCGAGTAGCGTAACTGATTCATACATTGGGCTTTCGCAATAAAACCTGTAACTCTCAAAATAATCCTAATTTCAAAAAATCGTACTAGGCAAACATTCTTAAAGGTCTAGACTTTAGAAATATGAAAGAAAAAAAAAAACGGTTTTTTCAAATTTCTAGAGTAGAATACCCCCTTAAAGAGCCTTTTTCTACAATGGTTAACTAAAAAGTTGACTTTGATGATGATACAATTATCATTTATTTTTTTACTATTTCAGGAGAAAGAAAGAAGACACTCTGTGGCACACCCAATTACATAGCGCCTGAAATTTTACATAAAAAAGGACACTCTTACGAAGTCGACGTTTGGAGCATCGGTTGCATCATGTTTACTTTGCTCGTAGGGAAACCCCCGTTCGAAACCGCTTCGTTGAAAGATACATACAAAAAAATCAAAACATGCGAATATAGGTGACGATTTCAACATATTTCTATTTGATCGCGTACGACTTGTTTATACGAACATTTTGATTTCAGTTTGCCAGATTTTGTGCAAGCGCCGGCCGCGACGATGATCTCAAACATGCTCCAGACCGATCCGGTATCGAGACCCTCTGTGGACAAATTGTTGACCGATCACTTTTTCGTATCCGGAATCATGCCGAGCGCTTTGCCCGTTTCTTGTTTGACAACGGCGCCGAGATTAGACCAACTCGCCAATGTCGATCTAACAAGTAGGCGACCATTGATCGAAATAAACGGAGGTAAATACACAGTGGAGATCCAAAACGTAGATAGAGTGGGACCGAAATGTTTATTTGGGTTATGAGAATTTCATGTTGGAAGTTACATGTGAAAAAATTTGCTGATGTTTTCTATGTCGTGATATTGATTGATATTTTTTTTTAATTTAAGTTTACGTTTAATTTGATCAAGTCACATTTTTTTCACTGAAATATAAAATTCGATATATTAGTCATTTAGTTTGAAGACAAACTCTTCGTAAATTGAATTTTTTTGATAATTTGCATTGTTTTATTTATAGATAAACAATATCTAGGAATTATTATTTGAAAAATGTAAATTTAGTGAGAAAAGGGTATAAATAATTTGGTGATGATGCGGCTATCGAAAATAGATATATTTTGTTTGTTGGAATGCTAGAATTTTTCGTGTCCGAAGAAGTTGCAGATTCAATTAGTAAAAATTGTATAAACATCTGGATGACGATGCGACTATTGAAAATAGAAACTTTTGCTCATTCGGGAAGCGAAATCTTTTCAACGATTTTTATTTTCATATTTAAAGAAAAAAGTATAAAAACACAATTTGTTGAGACCTCAGTATTATTTCATATTAAACGATTTTCACTGTAATTTCAATCACAAAAAAGACATACAAACGAAATTAATCGAATTTGAATTCATTATTAGACGCAGCTCAACACAAATCACCAGTTAAGAAACCGGCCAACGGAATTACATCTTCGAATTCGGCCGCTTTAGTTCTGCGTCAACAGACAATGTATCGTGATCACCTTCAGTCTCTCCTTTCGCAGCTGCAACGTCTCATCAAGAATTTGGTACGTTCGCGTTCATAGTTTACGTAATTGTTTGAATTTTTTTAACGTGTTATTTACGTTTAGCCCGAACGAAACGCTGTCCTCGGAGAAGACGCGTGCGATCCCGGATCTCAACCCATAGTCTGGGTAAGCAAATGGGTCGATTATTCCGATAAGTACGGATTCGGATATCAATTATGCGACGAGAGTGTCGGCGTAATTTTCAACGATACTACTAAACTTATAATGCTCGGAAATGAAGTGTGAGTTTTCGTTCTAGAGACGTTTTAGAGTAATTATTTTTTTTTGTGTTGTATTGAATCAATATTTGTTTTTTTAGTGATGTGCATTACATCGATAGACCTGGTCAGGAGTCTTATATGACTTTCACCAACTATCCACCCGAATTAGAGAAGAAAATGAAGCTTTTGCACTATTTCAAAAAATATATGAGCGAACATTTAATGAAAGCTGGTCAGTTGGTTTAAAAATGTTAAAAAAATGTATAGTAAATTCGATGTAACATGTTTTTTATATATATATTTTTTATAGGTGCTTCTGCTGTTTTGAAAGAAACCGATAAACTTTCCCGAATCCCTCACATGCTCGAATGGTACAGAACTAACAGTGCCGTAGTTATGCAACTTACAAACGGAACTGTTCAGGTATTGTTTTGGCTGTATATTTTTTTATAGTATAGATATTGTTTGACTGAAAAAAATGACAACTTACGACTAGAAAAAATAAAATAAACGTCGTCTACGGCAAATACATTTTTAAAAAAAAAACTCATTCGAATCATTGCGTTAAAAATGAAAATTTTGATATGAATAAAATTGATTGATTTTTTTGTATGGATTCGACTTATGTCATAGGTTCAAGAACGTATCTTGGTGAAGGTAACAATTAGCTGAAGAACAGTATTTATATTTATATACAGTAATTATAAAACAACCTAAATCTGAATACTTGATTGAATAAGATACGTTCAGCTTCACCCATTAATGCGTTTAATAATAAATACGTTCAGACTTTTGACTGACTTTTTTTAAGACATGCATTAAAGTTTTACTGATTGAGGAATGCGATTTTGCCCAATCAATCTACACGTTCAGTTTTTGTAAAAGAAAGTAAACACGTCTAGATGTTGCTAATATAATTTAGTGCGGGATGACGTTATAGATTATCCGATTTGTAAGTTTTAGATGCGTCCACTTAAATTTTGTCTCAAGCTAACTGTCACCTTTACCCGTATCTTCGGCATAAATTGAGCAACACCTCTATATTGATCTTTCAATGTTAATATTTCGTAAAAATCTCATTATGTATATAATATATTTTCTTTTCAGATCAACTTCCAAGACCATTCCAAAATTATCTTATGCCCATTGATGTCTGCTGTGACTCACATCGACACCGAAAAGAATTTCAGGACGTACCGTTTCAGTACACTCGCTGAGTCCGGCTGCTCGCACGATCTTCGCCTCAACTTAGTGTACGCATGTGAAAAAATTCGTTATTGGATTCCGAAAGGCATTGACCATTGATTTTATCATGTATACTGTTCGATTACGATTTTTGTATTGTTTTTTTAATTGTGTAACTAATTATTTTATTATTATTGTATTTCGTTTATAATGGTCCATTATATGATGTATCGAGACTGATTCTCAAGAGATCCATGAAAGTGTTTGAAGTATGAAAATTCACAAAATTGTCATGTGTTGTTTGTGAAAGTATATAAGATGGTGATTTGGATGAATAAGTGGTATGCATTTTAATTAAGGCAATATAAAATAAATTGCTCAAATATTTTTAACGAAAAAATTGCACGTTTGTGTCACATTTCAAACTTTGTTCTTGTTCTGTGATCGAAATAATAATGTTTTGGTAGTTTCGAGTCGTTAATTTAGTCGAGTTTTATTCATTGACTATTTATTTACGACTTAATTATTTTTTAGTACATAGAAAAATGTTTTAAATTATATATGATACGTTCAAAAATTATATCGAGTTCAATTATTTGCTGTTTTTTTTAATTCGAATGCTGTCTATCTCTATAGTTCTAAATAATTTTTTGATCGATGTTAGCTAATGTAATTATTTTTATAGAAATCTGTATATGTTTTTAGTGTATAAATATAATATAATAAACAATCTGTTAAATGACCTTCACAATTCAGTTTATTTTATTCTTCGATATTGACTTAGTGAATGATATATAGGTATTTGGAAAATGATTTATGCAATATAAGATTTTATAGCATAATTTCATAAAAAATCGCAATTTCAAGATATTACAAAGTTGTAAAGGGCTTGGGTTTTTTTAGATTCAATAACTGAACGGCAAACGACTGCAAATAATGTATATCAATTTTTCTATGTATATTTTAAATTATTTTTTCGTAATTGTAATAAATTTATTTCCGTCACGACTTGGTATTTTTACCATTTATTTTTTGTATGTGCAGGGAACCAACAAAAATTTCAAATTATGGTAATTTTATGTAATATCAAACGATTCTAATGTATAATGTTATAATTTTTATCATTTATGAATAATAAATTTTGATTTCTCTATTTTTTTTATTGTATTTTATTATTAGTATAGTAATATATGATGTTGGACCATTTTTAAATTTCTCAACAGAATGAAGTGATTGTTAATTACTTAGTAAAAGTGATAAAATTATTTTTTTATAATAAAAAGGTAGAATAAACATGTAATTGAAAGAAATCTTTGATTTACAGCTAAAAACGGTGATTGAAATTATCTTTATTTGAAAAATAAAATCCATCAATTTATATAATATTTATACGGTTGTAATGTTAGATGTCGTTTTTCTACTATATAAATATTTTACTTTATCCTATTGTAATATTAAGATTTTTGCATTCCCATGAACTATATCAGTACCTATTTTTATAATGTTAAAATTTTTCTCTGAATATATTTTAAGATCTGAGAGTTCATCTTTTTTATCATTATTCTTCATTTTTTAATATGCTGATCGAAGTTGATCAGATTTGTTTTTATAAATCCGATTATTTCATATTTTCAATAGATGTATTATATATTTTTAAATATTTTACAAAATATTAATATGTACTAATATTGTGGACGAGTTAATTTGAATAAATCTCAATATAATAAAAGGCATTAGTGTTATTTATTTATTTGTAACGAGTGAAATGATAATAACAATGAAAATGAAACACGTAATAGTGATAATATTTTTTCTAATTACGTCTAATTTAAATTGTTATAAATATTATAACGGTGGCTTAAAATAGATTATATTTTTTTATTATTTTGAAAGAATAGTACATTGGGATTTATTTTTGCCTTATATAGGGATGAAAATAATGATAATGATAAGGATAAAAATTATATGAGAAAGTTCAATAGCAATTTTCTAATTGTGAATTGAATAAATTGATCTTGACGTGTATAATTCAAAAAAATTTTTTTGAAACAAGAATTTAAAAAATTACCCAACGAAAATCGATTAAAAAACGATTTTCAGATCGGAAAATGACCAATTGAATCGAATATATTGTATCTGATAATCAATCTAATCTTCTAATCGATTTACATTAAATATTTAATCAATTTAATTTTGTGCCACACATTTTGGCGGATTACAAAAATAATAAATTAGATATTGTTTCATAAAGGTTTTTTCATATATATAAGAATCAAATAGAAAACAACTTTTATGTTTAGTTTAAAATAATAACTTATGTAATATATTGATATGTTTAGTTTACATTGAATCAATCCTAATTGTTTATTTTTATCTATTACACGATATTTGAACTACATGTTTTCAATCAGTGTCGAGTTTGACACAAATCACAATCAAAGCCATAGTATTTCTGAATTTGATATTATATATTCAAAAAAATAAATTCGATTATCGATGTTAATTATTTTCAATATTCTTATTGATTCAATTTAATAAAAAAAAGGGAAATATTCAATTGACTACAAAGATTGAGTGCAATAGTAATAAAGTATAATTCCATGAAAATATGACATCAAAGAACCCTCATTATCATTTGTTTCCTGAAATAATAAATGATAATCTGCTTATATCAAATCAATGTTTTCTTATGATAAGACCTATCCTTCTCCTCCTATCCTTCCATATCAAAATCATTGTCGACCCTTTTTTGTGCCCACTGCAGGACAAGGTCTCCCCATCAAATTATGCTATATACCTTATCCGAGAGCCAACCTCGTATTGATAAGGCGCATGTACCATAAGAGCAAGTCCATTCATGCCAACGGAGGAGGCTCTCAGACCAACGATACGCAAGTTTATGTGCTAGACTTTTTGCTCGCTGACTCCCCACAAAGCAAATCGCAATGACCACCCGGGGGGTAACGAATCCTTCCATATATTAATATTAATTTTTATAAAAACATTCTTGAAAATTACAAATGTGCATTTTTTTTATAAAATAAACATATTAGATTTATATTATAATTCGAAAATTTGAATATGCCGAAAATATTTTATAATAATTATTATTTTTTATTTATTCTCTTTCCCACAGTTTGGGAAACTCATAGGCTATTAGGTTATTGGATATTGTACTATCTCTCATGATTCATACATTCAATGTGGTTGTAAAAACGATATGTTGAAGCATGCTAATACATTTGGGATTTTTTTCATCATATCATATAATTATTCAGCACATATTATAGAATGTTTACAAATTATTCACTAACAATGTTTTACATTTTTATTTACATCATAATCGAGTTATTGTTATATTACGAAGGAATAATCGTATCTTAATGAATAATAATTAGTTTTTATTTGAATTGATATTTGATAATTAGAGTATGGTTTAAATTCCTAAAAAAAATAATATGAAATTTGGAAATTAATTATAATATTATATTTTTTATTCAATACCTATCCAACTTTTACCTTTTTCATAAATATAAAATTTAAGATTGTCGTGTGAAGCAGGAGTAATTAAATTTTTTTTGTAAAAGGCCAAATAGCAAACTCGAAGATACAGATAGTCCTCGACTTACGGAGATGCGTTCCTGAACCTCAGTCGCAAGTCAAATCTGTACAATTTTTTTTTCGGAAGTTTTACATACTTTTATTAATACAATAATGAAATAATTAATAAATAAAATTTGAAAATGTTTCACTGTTTGAGTCCCATCATTTCAAATTTTTGTATTCCTTGACTTTATGAGTGCGGCGCGTATTATATGATGCGCAAAACTTTAACTCGTGTTTACAAGCAGATTAGAGAGAATCAAGTGTTCGGGTTTGTTTTAAAAATCAGTTCATCAATGGACGGATTGATGGATTCTCAGAAAAATCTGATTGTGAGAATTTATTTATAGAATCCATCAAGCTTGTTTGTGTGGACTGGCCGGCTGTTTTAAACACTTTTTGCTTTCTTGTGACGAAAATATAACGAATCTTGCTTATTTCTTCAGCTAATATGGAAGAACGTATTCCAGTTCACGTTTTCTCACCGTTTTTTTTATAGGAAAATGGCATAGTTTAGTAGTAAAACGGGTGAACAGATCAAATTTTTTTTCGTAAAAGCAACTGCACTCAAAGGATTATTTAAATTAAAAGCAGTAGTCATTTCTTTCAATACGATTTTTTTGACGATTCTACATTCCTCCCTAGTTATTTCTCACATCCGCTTCAAATTTATCATTCAATTAAAAAAATAATAATTAATAAAAAAAAAATTATATTAATTTTTTTCGGTCGTAAGTGCTAATCGTCGTAAGTCGAGGACTACCTGTATTTACATAGGTTATTACTTATGTAAATATCTTCGAGTTTGCTGTTTGGCCCTTCACAAAAAAAGTTTAATTACCCCTATCATACATAAGTATTATTATTATTAATAATATTATTTTGTAAAAATTAGGCCAGACACATAAGTGAGGTAATTATACTGTAATTTGACATTGTGTACGCTTCAAAGATAATTATTATTTACGTATTTTAATGTACTTCAAATAATTATCATCGGTAGGTCTATTTACATCTCGCATTATTTATCTTTAAGAATTTATAGAATCAACATAACGAGTATTATATAAATTTATTAATTTAAATATCATCATACGTAGTGTGTGTTTGTAAAGTTAATACTTTTAGGATGGGAATTTCCAGACAACATTGAAATTTTTTAAAATGCAACAAACTAGGGCTGGCCAGATAAGGCAAATGTTAATAACAGAGTTGGTAAATTTTAAAGTCAAATATGCAATTCTGGTTTTTTGATAAAACTATTATCAAAGGGATAGATCATCGAAGAGTTAATCGAGTGTAGAATATAATCTACAACACAAGGGGAAATTAATTGATTACATTAAATTAATTAGGTCCCTAAATGCCCCTTATGGTGACTTAGGTTGTCTATATTTCTAGCCAGTGTTGAACGTGACGTAATTATGACAAAAATTTAATATTATCAAAGTGTTCCGAGTAATTTAATATTGAAGTGAATGTTGATTATAGGCCATGTATTATAAATACAATTCAAAATAGTTTCCGTGCTACTTTCCAATATCGTTACCGTTCCGATCGATGAATCATACAATTTTCACAAACATTGAATATTTCAGGTTAATATGAAGGCTTTTAACGGACAAAAGTCGAGTTCTGAATATTATCTTCCGGAAAAATCTGAGAGAAATTCGATATTTTCGTATCAAAAATTTATTCAATTTACCTTATTGATAGATTAATTCTAAATAAATAAACGCACGTTTTTTTTCTTTTTACTGTTGACACTATTGATTTGAGTGTCGTATCAGAATTTGAATTGATATGATTTTTATGGTTTATTTACTTTTATGATAGCACAATATATTTTTGAGTGGTTATCGTTTTATGAATAGTGTAGCGTAATTGATATTTTCAGATCCTACATGTTACGAAGTAACGGTTTAAGTTAATACATATCATCTACTTTATTATTAAATACGTGAAACACATGAAGACTTTGACAAATAATTTTAATATAGGGTCTTTAAACAGAGACGCTCGAAATTTGTGTACGGAAAATCACCATGGAAGGTTATGGCGTTGAACAAAGTGTGCAAATCATCAAATTTTATTATCAAATTCACTGAAGGGTCTTTCAATAAAGATGCTCGATTTTAAAATGTAAGTAAAACAAGTTATGAATGTGAGATTTCCACTCATTTTTTTAAACTTTATTTGAAAGTATATTTTATGGTATTAACTGTTAAATATAACGTTGTTCAAATTTTCACCACGGTTTTACTTGGTGGTACGTGTATTCGGGGGGTTATATTTTCAATGATTTTGTCGCATAAATCTTGCTGAATTGTCAAAATAAAATAATAAATGGGGAGAATTTAAAAACGAAACGGTCAGAATAGGTTTGGTTAGGTTAGGGTTCTTAATATTATTCTGACCATTTAATATAAATTCTGACAAACCCAGTTAAAATTCAGACCATTCAATATTTATTCTGACGTATTAAAATTCCGACTAATGTCAAATGAATTCTGATAAATGGGATTAAAATTCTGGCCAAAATCGTATTTAAATTCTGACCATTTAAATAGTAGCCATTGAAAATCACCGAAACCTATCGCGAAAAGACAAAACTGAAAACCAACAATCGAAACTGAACCTATTTTTTTGTTGAACCGTAACCGAAAATCGGAACGAAAAAATACGGTTCGAAGCCCTGGTTAAAAATCACCGAAACCTATCGCGAAAAGACAAAACTGAAAACCGACAATCGAAACCAAACCTATTTTTTTGTTGAACAGTAACCGAAAACCGGAATGAAAAAATTCGGTTCGAAGCCCTAGTTAAAAATCACCGAAATCTAACGCGAAAAGACAAGGCCGAAAACCGTTCGTCTACGACCGTCCGCGAAGGCTGTGTGCGAAAAGCTCGCAAACACCCTCCTCCACCCGAACGCGGGGAGTGTGGCATGGCCGCCATTTGACATCCCCGCACCATTTTCGCAAATGGCCGCCCCGTTTTGGCGCGCTGGCGCTCGTCGCGCGGTCATGGCCGCGCGGAGCCCGCCCTGAATTGGCGCGCATTCAGTCTCGAATTTCCCGCGCTTCGGGAAGGTTCTGCGGGCGGCGGGACTTCGTTGTCAGGTGGGCGTTCCTCTGCGAATATAATACGTCGATATTTTGTTGGTAGTGTTTTCGTGAGGGGTATGGTCGAATGGACATGGGTTTATTCGAAAGTTGTGGCGTTTTGAATTGTTCAAAATTCAAAACAATTTATGGATTGTGTGTGTTTTCGTTTGTTATAATCATAATATGATAAAAATTCATAGATTAGGGTCACCAGAAAAATGAACATATTTTTTTCTGAATATATTTTATGAAATATGCGATTTGACTGTGCATCAAAAAAATATAGATTGTGCCTTCAAACGAATTACTTGTGCATTAGAATGTTGTACGATGTGCATTATTTTTGGTGTATTCAATAATTTCTTATTGAGCATTATTTTATTCGGGTGTGCAATGAAAATAAAATTGTGCATTATAAAGTGAGCATTGAAAAATATGAAAAGTGCAATAGAATGAACAGTTTGTGCATTGAAATGATCGAAAAGTGGTAATGTCACCAGAATAAAGTTTTCCTCCATAGACAATACAATACAACTGTCAACGTTTCCTTTTCTTAAAATTTTAATTTAATTTAATTTAAATCAAATTTTAACAATTTTGTCCGATTTAATTCTATTATGAAAATTGTGAATAATGGTTGTGCAGTTGGTTTACGGCGTTGCCTGCCTTTATTTATATTCATTCTAGTGTACGTTTTATTCGTTTTAAGGTACAGATATTTTTTCGAATGCTCACATTTTAATGCTCGTGCAAAATTTATTCATTTTTTGATGCACATTAATTTTAATAAATGCTCAGATTTATTGTTCATTTATTTCATATCTATATATTGCTAGTATATAGGCCCGATGTTAATAACACCGGCTGTGGTTTTGTTAAGAAACGGAAAACCATAAAATGTGAAAACCCGATTGTGTGAACTCGAAATGAGTATCTGATTTGAATATTTAATATTTAATTAATAAAATCAAAATAGTTCATTCTTTATTTGTTTGTGATCAACATCATCAACATCATAAAAAAAAGAAAAAAAAAAGAAAGAAAAAGTCGCGAGCGTCTTCGATACAGATACACAGACGGACAGACAAATCCGCTATTATATATAGGGGATAGGGGATAGGCGATTATATATTAAAGATATAAAAATGAATGTTTGTATATTTGTTTGTTTGTTGCCGTTTCACTCCAACACCGTCCGACCGATCACCTTGAAAATTGACATGCATATGTATTTTTTTGTCGAGAATGTTGTGTTATCATCGAAATAGGGTGACCATATTTCCCAGAACCCAAAACGCGACAGTCCGCAAAAAATATTCCCCCAATAATAATACACGACAATACGCGACCTGTTTTATGCTGTTGTTTTAACGAATTTAAATTAAAAAAATAATTTGAATTAAAATTTGAGTCCCGAGCAACGCCGGGTACTACCACTAGTATCAAATAATATAAGAAATTTCTAAGAAATAAAAATTTTCTGAAAAATAGGACAAGGAGAAAAAGGTTGAAATAAAACTGAAGGATTGAATTACATACATAATTGATTTTTTGATAAATTTATCATATTTTTTTAAGTGCACTGATTTACGTTTTACTATTAACCAGAAAATAGACCTTTAAAATCAGTACCGTACTGGTAAAACCTGTACAAATGGTCATCCTATCGTAGATAGATGAATATTTGTATTAATATATTCATGAGGATATCAAGTTTTTTGATTGATGTACGTTTTTCCAATCAGCCAGTGTCCAGTTGTTGTGTTATACAAATGTGATGGTTTTTGATACAAAATAATTTTCCCGCGCTTTGAAATTCAAATTAGATATTCAGCAATTTCTCACTTATTTTCTATTTAGAATTTCACGAAATTTTTTATTGGTTATTTATTTATCATTCGTATTCAAAATAAATGAGTTGCCTGTGAGTCTTCGTCTAGAGCGTGTCGCGACATTGCCTCTCGATTACTACACGTGTTCGGTAGTACGTGTTTAGCTCGTGTGGATATTTTTGCTTAAGTTTATTTCAATCAATCTTTATCAAATTTTTCGCGATGTGCTCGGAAATCAAATGTTGACGTTTTCTATCTGGCTAACATGTATTGGCCTGATTCCGAATTGCAGAGATTAACATCATGCAGAGGACGGTTTTTTTCTTTTTTTTCAAAATTTAATTTATAATCTATTCTTCTCATGTATATTAATTGATTTATTTTGGCCGTTAAATTGATCTAACTTAATTATTTGCTGTGAACAATTGCTCATTTTTTATTCTATGGGATACTGCACTCGGTACAAACTAACATACTAACCATCTAGGTAATGAACTAACTTATAAATCTGAATATAATTTTAGATAACTAACATATAATTTCTAATCAACTTATTCTTACTAACACGATTCATATGGCATGCAGGGATCTTGGTAGCGAATAATGTACGAAGTTTAATAATTTGACTTGAACTAATATAATTAGAACTATCGCATGATCATTTAGTTAAATTAGACTAAAATATATTTCACATAATTAATAACTAAATAATATCAACTAACTTTCCTATGTATAGAATCCAGGGATATTTTTGATGGGATGACTGCATGGTTAAATCTGAATGAGAAGATATTGCATGCTTATCTATTTAAATTAGACTTCCTCTTTGGTTATGGTGAAGGCCTATGACGTGCGTTTTACTGAGGTCCGAACCACGTAGGACCAACGGTCTCGTCTCGTCTGTCAAACTGGTGGTCATTGCGATCGCAAAGTGGTCAGCGAGAGCGCAGTTTCGCTCAGTCTTTGCTTCGTTGCCCCCCGGGTGGTCATTGCGATTTGCTTTGTGGGGAGTCAGCGAGCAAAAAGTCTAGCACATAAACTTGCGTATCGTTGGTCTGAGAGCCTCCTCCGTTGGCATGGACGGACTGGCTCTTATGGTACATGCTCCTTATCAATACGAGGTTGGCTCTCGGATAAGGTATATAGCCTGCACCCCCAATATTTGATGGGGAGACCTTGTCCTGCAGTGGGCACAAAAAGGGTCGAAAATGATGATAATGATGAATACTGTATGGGTATACTATCGGTATGCCAATTTTCATTGAAATGTAAGGGGTCAAGACCTGGCGGTCTCCTTGTCAGTGGTTACGATACATTATGGCGTGATTACGAACCACGTGATAAAGGAAAATTAAGGAAAAAGGATAATTAAGGAAACTTCAAATGTCTATTGAAGTGAAAGATTTTATTCACGTCCATCAGTAATGTATTACCTCAAATGTCAAAGTTGCGCGAAATCAGGTGTTTGTTTATGATGTGTTGCTGTACACGTGACGATCTCATTGATGACAGATCGTAGCTCGCGTGTAAAATATACAAATATTATGCAGAATGGACGCAATCTCTTCGAGACCATTCTCAACGACATATCTATAAGGTAAATAGAACAAATTAAAAAAAGTGATTCCACTGTCATATAGATGAAATTTGACGTTTCCTTAATTTTCCTTAATCACGTCTTCATCAAGTATCGTAACCACTGAGATATATTCGCGAATACAATTTGTCAGCTTGACATTTAATCCATCTATCGAGCGGTTGCGATGCTTATTTTAAAACTGTTGGTTTTCGAGCGATACGTTGGCGTCCTTCCGTTGTCTTTAACACCGAAATTTTAAATGTGAACAACGATTTCATGCGCCGCGGTCTTCGGCGGGTTAATTAATTATGTCAATGTGTCTCCGTCGTCACAGGAAAACAGCATTGATGCCAATGTTAACTGATATGAACGCGTTATAATTGCTCGCGCGAAGAAACGATGCCAACACATTTATTATAATGTTGACAATTGACAGGAACGTGATACGAACGCAAGAACGCATTCAAAGACTCGAATTAGTGCGAAATTTTATTGAAAACACATTCCTGTAATGAAATCGAATTTTGCGGTCGCTCTTTCCGACGTTTTGTGATGTGTTTTATTTTATGTATCGAATTTTTAAAAATATTATATAGGTATTTTATTATTTGGTAAGTAGCTGAATACTTACATGGTTAGTAATTATCAAACGAGAGGCTCGGCAGTAAATAATAGTAAGCAATATTTGTCACTTTTGGAGATATTAAGAAAAATAGTTTTTAAAAAATAGTTTACATGCATTTAAATGCAAATAAAACTAGGAGTAGCCCGATATAGTACAGTAATCCCCTCTATAACGTCAAGATAGGTTCGACGTTATAGGGGGGAATTTAGGAAATCAATAAATGAAATATTTTCATGTTTATATAATATTTTTTTGATATTTTTACGAATAAATTGTTTTTTCAATTACATTTAAAAAAAATTAAAATTTTTGAATTTAAATGCATTTGAAAAAATGACGTTATAGGAAGAACGCCACAGACGTTATAGGGGGGATTACTGTACTGTCATCTTTTGAGAGAATGTGGAACTACTTATTAATTTCTGTGGTAAAAATACTAATTTTTGTAGTTAATAAAAGAAACTCAATTTTATAATTTTGACCCTTACCATTATTTACAGCCCGACCCCTCAAATGTTTCTCTGATTTGCCAATACGGAAATTCATCGATGAGTAATGAGTTTAAACGACCAACAAACTTTCAACTAAAATAATTAAAATAGTTTAATTTGAATTTCATTCGTTTTCAGTTGGAATGTGATAATGGCACTCATAATTAACAAATTATTTAACGAACAATATGATAAATATTTAAACAATTACACACCTAATTGAATGGTTTCGGCTAGTACAGGTCCTGCAGCCTCCGCCCTTGCAGGGGCAGAGTCTCCTATGGCGTTACCCATAACGCCCAACTCCATGGTGTGCGAATAACAAAAACGCGAACGATTAGTCCGAGTCCTTTGAAAGGTTCATTCTGAAATTGTGAAAAATAATTAGTGATAGGTAGCCAGAGCTGTTGGGCAAATTGTTGAAAAAAAAAGATCGAAAATATCATTTTTTTAGAAGAGTTAATGTGAATTAGGGTGAAACGTTATGGTGAACTTGAACGTATAATTAATATTATGAGAAAAAAGTGATGGTGTAAGTTCTAGCGAAATAAAGATACTTACGTTTACGCTTACCATTGAGTTTCACCGTAGTTAAAAAATTGTAGTATAGTAACAATACTTTTTTTTCAATAATGTGTTTCAAAGATTTTCAGTAGAAGTTCTTCGATTCTTTACACTAATATTATGATAAAAATTATTTCTTTGAATTATCTTTAAAATTCAATTCACTAGTGCGATTTGTTAAAAGAAAATTCCTATTTAAAATATAAAACGGAAGGAAAATTTTACATTTTCCTACATATTTTATCAACTATGTATTCAATTATTGTTGAACGTAACCATCCTCTATATATAATAGCGGATTTCTGTGTGTGTGTCTGTCCGTCTGTCTGTTTGTTCGATGACACTCGCGACTTTTTTTATGATAATGATGAAGATGATGATGATGATGATGATGTCACAAACAAATAACAAATGAACTATTTTGATTTTATTAATTAAATATTCAAATCAGGTACACATTTCGGGTTTTCACATTTCATCATTATCCGTTTCTTAACAAAACCACAGCCGATGTTATTAACATCGGGCCTATATACTAGTTCATAATAAGCATACGCATATCATTTACAAAATTCAATTCCTCATCTTTTACAAAACTAGCACTGAAATTTTCTTTAAAAAAAATTTAAATTAAAATTTTTCCAAAACAGATACACTTAAAAGAAAACTCTAACGCTTTTTCGCAATACCGAAATCAGCGCTTTTTTCCACCACCCTATTTTTACGTTCATTCGATTCGATAATTCGAAACGCGGTTGTAAAAGAAGCCCTTTTCCCCATAATCCTTCAGCTCCGCGAAAGCCTCCGAGAAAGACTATCTTTCCAGAAATTTATTTCCGCGACGCCTCCTCGATACACAAAAGGGGTAGGAAAACGACGACAAATACCCAACAAATGATAGTGAGAGTATAAACGAACGATTGTGCTTGTTGTCGTCATTCTGGTTTTCAATTTTTTTTTAATTAAAACCGCGCGAAATTTTCAAAATTGAATTTTTTCGAGAAAAGTTTCGCTTTTGTGAGATAGAAAGTTTCGGCGGGATATTTTAATATATGCGTTAGAGTTTTGCTCTTTATTAATGTTATCAAAATGTAGTATTTTATTATGTGTTGTTTTTTTTTTTGACGAAGGATAATTTTTATAGAGGTTTACACTTTAAATTCAGCCTTTTGAACTTTAAATTGTACTTTTTGATTACTATGAAAACGGTCTTAATGAAAATACTAAAGTTGAAGTTGATAATACTTGAAGTTTAAAATGTTTAGTTCGAAGTTAACAGGCTAAATTTGTAGAGAAAATTTATTATTTGTGCAATATTTTATTTACAATTAGTTTTTTTTAATTTTTTTTCAGGATGAATTACTATAACCATATACATATATACATTCACGTTTATTCTCTCTTTGATAACCTACCTTTATTTCATGATGTTATAAGGGCACAAAACTAAGCTTATTATTTCGAAAAAATTACATATGCAACAAAAATAATTGGCTTCGTTGAGTGTGATTTTTGTTAATCTAGTATTATATAAATAGTTTTTGAGAAAAAAAATCAAGAACATTTCATTCTGAACTATAATAACTTATATTGAATTATAATATAATACAGTTATATGATCAATCGATGCGTATTATTAACAATAATAATGATCGTCTCAAAATCGCAATTAATTTTGATATAAGTTTCAAAAAAATACTTTATTAATTTAATTTAAATGATATAATATTGTCTTTAATATTTTTTTATTACCAAATTCAACTTTCACAAAACTCATTTTGAATATAAATATATATATTTTTGAATTTTCAATGAAATGGAAAGGCTGGATAAAAATTTATACCATTCTTTGATGGACACAAGGGACATCAATCGGATGCACAAATATGCAGATTCGATTAGGATGCAAATGTTGCGAAAATCGAACTGTACAAGGACTTGTTCGAACCTATCAATGTTTCATATGTCAGTGTGCGGTGACCATGTATAAAGAGGGACACATTCTATTTTCACACTAAGTATACTTTAGATTAAATTTTATCTATAAAATTTTCAAATGAATCAAATTAACATTTTATATTGTTTATCCATTAAATTTCTGGTGTATAAATTTTAAAAGTACAAAATTCTTATATTTAGTGGTGTATATTTGAATGTTTTTTTAGATGTATAAATATGGCATTTTTTTACTTCATCAACAATGACAATTTCATTTAATTTTTAATTAAAGACCTCTCTGTTGATACAAATACTTATCGTGAGGCGTAAAGTAATCTTGTTTTACGGCACGCAATAAAAAAATCGTTAACTTTTCAGCGTTCCCGATTAACGTTTTTGAAAAAATAATGAAATTCGTTTTATAAAATAAAAAATGTATCACAATAAAGTTCTATAATCTTAAGTAGAGTTAACGAATTTTTAATTGAAGAATGATAAGCTTATCATGAATATTTTTCGGAGTAATTTACGAAAATAGGTAAAATCAATCATTTTCAGTTTAAAAAAAGATTTATAATATAAAAACGTATAATGTGAAAAATACGATTTAAATTTTATTATATAATACATCAGATTTCATTATATTTTATAAATAAAAAAAATAAATACCAAACGAAACCTAATTAAGCTTTTTAACAAGAATGCATGGACACGTTGATACTTAAGCCGATTACAACTCCTTCGTAGACGTGAAAGCTTTCATATTCTGAAAATACTCTACTGAAAATTTGCTTAGAATACACATCGTATAATTGACACCCAGTAAATGTGCATATGAATAATTGGGACAATTGCATGTACACATGCACGAAATCGTCAAATACAATTCGCATGTAAACTAACGATATTTGATTTTATGCCTGTGCAAATTTCACACATTTGATAATAATCGTTTCAAATTCGAAATACGAATTATTGATTTATAACATTTAAAATTTTTCATTATTGATATAATTATTGATATATTATTATTGATATAATCAGGTTTTTATATTTAGATCAAAACATGTATTATATTATATATTGCTGAATTATTTATAATACAAAAGCACTTTCTCATATTGATAATATATTTAAATGAAAGATGAATAAATATTTAATATTCCTATAAGTAGGGGCCTAGTTTTCTATAGTTCGGTTTCAGTATCCGGATTTCAAATATATGCAAGAACTTTTTCAAATTGAATCATTAAATTCAATAAAAATTATCGTCCCTTAATTTATACAAAATTCAATTCACTCATCCTTTTATAAAATCAAAAAATATCATCGAAAACAAATAATACGTTAAAATAGCTCATAAAACGGATCCATTTACATGCATGATCAATCTGAATCGCTTAATCAACGTCTAAAAATCGTGCTTTGTGGCAATTTGGACCGTTACTTTGCACAACGCGTTGTCACACTAATTATCACGCTTTTTTTCACCCACGACAATGTAAAATACTTGTAATCGATGACAAATTCACGCGATGCCTTTTGCAGTTTTTTGTATTTTTCTATTAATAAAATACGATTTTCTATTTTTGGCGGTCGTTTGTGTTGGTTTTTAGAAATTAACGTGTTATGAATAGTTTTTTTTTTTTTTTGAAAAACGTTATCTTCCGTTATGAAATTTTTGTTCGTGTTCGATTTTGCTATTTTTATACGGTTTTGCTTGAATAAATTTCGTCGAATTTGTCGTTCATTTCAAATGATAAATAGTTATGTGGATATTAAAATAATTCGTGTTGTTACAACGGCGCATTTATGTTTATAGAGCTTATGAAATAGTTTCGATTTTCTTACATTGTACAATTCAAATCGAATAAATCGTATTATAATCATAATTGATTACTATTAATTTTCAAATTAATTAGTTAATACGATAAAATCAACAAAATGACTTAAATAAATTTTTCGAATTTGAATTTATGGAAATTTTCCTTTTGAAAAATTGTAAATTATCTATGCATTGAAAAAATATAGATTATGCCTTAAAACAAATTATTTGAATGTTAGGATTATATACGATGTAGATTATTTCTGGTGCATTAAAGAATCTCGTAGTGAGCATAATTTTATTTGTAATGCGCAATGGAAAAAAAATTGTGCATTATAAAGTGAACATTAAAAAATATGATAAATACCCATTTATTTTATATAATATAAAAAAAATACAAAATATCCATCAACATCAAAAAAGTCCACATTCGATAATATACATACAAAGACAGCGACCACATTAACGATCAAATAACAATCCATCTAATGCAAATTTAATTTCCATCATTATGCAAACGAAACTTCAAGACCGCGCCGCTTTTCCGACATTTTCCCGGTACGGCATTGGAAATTGTCGCCGACTTGCGACTTTTCCGAATTCGCCTCGGAATAGTTTCGAGTTCGGCCCTTTGCACGACCAGGGTGGAAGTCATCGAAAGTCAGTGGCAAGTGTGTCATTGTCAAGACCGGAAGAATCGATTTTGGCCCTCGAAAGTCTTCCGAGAGAATGCAAAATGGAGAAGGTCGGATTATTTGGGCGGTGACTGATGCTCGAGGTAATAAATGATGACATTTGTGCTATTTAAGTATTAATAAATAAATATTAATATATAGGCCCGATGTTAATGACATCGGGATGTGTATGTGTTTATTTTAAAGTCGATGCCCGTAGCCGATTTGAATATTTAATATTTAATTAATAAAATCAAAATAGTTCATATAGGCAAATTCAGTAGTTAGTGGGTACTAATAAGCATCATATTATAGACGTTAAGTTGAGACAATAAGATTATAGCCGTTATTATAATGACCATAAAGATTAAAATCGGAGTTCGCGTTATAGCCGTTCTCGTGTAGCGATTATAGCCGTTAATTTGAACGGCATAGAAGCTAAATTGGAACGATAAGTCGAGAGCCTCAGCTTGCAAACAAACACAGCATCTGTCATCCGTGATTATATATAGATTCAAATATTTTTTCCACTGCGTAATAATCAACGTATTGCAAAAGTCCATAGAGACGCTTTATTGTATGATATTATAGACGTTAAGTGTATACGCATAAAGACCATATACTTATGAAGAATAATTTTATAGAGGCAAAAAAATAATCGTATCGACGCGTCGTTTTAAAGTCGCTAGCGTCATCGAACAGATGACAGACGGTCAGACGAACAGACGGACACACACACACAAAAATCTGCTATTATATATAGGGGATTTTGAAAAAAAAAGTATTTTATAATACTATTTTGCATTGTGAAAAATTAAATTAATTTAGAATATATTTCATTAATTAGAATTGGTTTTAGATGAAAATAAATATTTTTATGTACTTTAGTAATTATTTAAAATGAATGTCATATTATTTTAAAATAATTATGTTGAACATATGGTTTTCATTAATCAAAAAAGTTAAGCGATAGATAATCTGATATAACCAGGTATAGGATAATTAGAAACCGAAAAATTGAGCACCGTTTTATTGGAAAATAAAACATGAAGAAATTTAATATACTCATTGTTAATATATTAATAGAAATATATCCTCTTAATCTTGTTTTGTTGTTATGACTTTGTGTTCCTATGAGATTTTTTTTTAATAATGGAAACAAAATTGATAAAATTAGATGTGTAATATAAACCAGTTACTTTCTTATACTAATAACATGTTTATAATAATATATAATAAAATGAAAATAATATAATAAAATGAAAATATTTGATTTATCAAAAAGCCGGTGACAAATTGATCGCACCTGAGATATTTTTCATATACAGTTTTATAGAGAAACTTTTTTTCAACAAATAAAACCGATTACAATTTTTTTGGAAAAATCGACTGAAATATTGTCTAAATATGATAATAAAAAAATTATTACTTAGAATCAGCGATGAAATTTTATATATACATTCTGTCTAAATTCTTTTCAATTTCCATTTCGACGTAGAGTATTTTGAGTTAAAAAAAAATATATATTTATAATATTTGTTTGATACACGTACGAAAAAGATGTATTTACTTTTAAATTTTTCGGTATGACGATGAAATGAAATGTTTTCTATTTATTTAGTATCTAATGAAAATTTGTCGTACTCCTGAAAAAAGCCATAAGAACGCGATATTTACGCACGATGAAATTGAATATTTACCTTTTCAAAAATTAGCTTTTCATACATTTTGAAAAGTCCTAAAACTCACCGTAATCGCTTCAAACTGATGTTGAAAACATTTCAAGCAACAAAAGTGGAAAAATACACATTCAAATCCGATAAATTGATATTGAAATATTATATAAAGCCAATGCGACATACTTTTATTGAAAATTCTGAAATAGGTCATGGAAAAGCAGTTTTCAACCGTGACTCGCACAAAAAGAAAACGCAACAAGTTTCTGAAAGCCTTAGTCATCTCATTTAATATACTGATCCAAATTAATATGATCCAATCATATAAACAATATATGATTTTCCATAGAACAGTCATTAGTTTCAGGATTGTTTCATCCCACAAAAGGCGATCCTGAAACGTTCGTTTAAAAAAAGCAACGTTCAGGAAATTGGGCGTAATTGAACAGGAAATTAAAATAGCGATCCGTCGTCAAACTTTTTAAAAGGATCGCTTTTTAATTATGAAAAATCTTTTTTTTACAAGCGAAGTTTGCTTAGGGAAAATTCGACTCGTTATTCGAATTATAAAAAAAATCGGATTTGGATATACACAAAAGTTGTTAATATGGGGATTTTCGTTGTTCACACATAATATGGTGTGTGATTTGATTTTGCGGTTTCGATATATTTAGGTTTCGCAAATTAATTCACGTAAAGATGAATAAGTCGATATTATGGGATATGAAATCTTGTACGGAAATACGTTTTTGTTATGAAAGTTGTATGAAGGAGAGTTAATAGATAATTTGTCTTTGGAACGTAAATATTTCATAACGGATTTAATAATATGATAGCACTGGAGGAATATTAAATATTCAACGGGGTTCTATATTTTTGTATTAATACAGCGAAAGGTATGTATTCGAAATAAAATATTAATATTTCGATGTAATGATAATTTCAAATAAGTACGTTTTCGGTGATATGAAGTTACGTATATGAAATGGAAAAAATAAGTAGAAATATCAAATCGGTGAAGAAATTTTGATAAATGCGTTAACTATTCTTTTTATTTCGCAATTCAAAAAAATGGAATGATTATTTGTTATTGCATTTTATGTTTAATCAACTTACTATAATAATTAGAAATCTTAGTGTTAATTGAAATATAATTTTTACATGAAATTAATCCACTTTAGCACGAAATGTTCTCATCGTTTCATTCAATTATTAAAATTAATAATTTCATAATTACGTTAGAATGATGTTTCTTATTAACTAAGTTGAATTAGATTGTAATTTAAAAGAAAAAAAATCAAAATACTTTAATAATTAAATCAAGTTTTTTTCAAATCAATACTAAAACTAACGTTATCCAATATACAACCAACTTATACCTTTAATAATAATTTTTAAAGCAATATAATTCAAATAGTATTACAAAATCGATTTCGTACTTTGTATAATGAAATTCTAAAAATCATACAAAAAAACATCTTTCACCACATAATACCCCCATAAATATAATAATCCGACAAACCGCGATTAATAACACGACAAAACACAATATAATAATAAAACATTCGACAAAATTATAATAAAATGTGTCGAGTGTGCTCGAACCTCACGCAACTTTATTATTGGCAAAGTTAACGAAACGCCAGTTAATAAACTCGGTTTGAATTAACCCCGAAACGACCGCAGTGTCCCTTTTGGACCCCACAGTGCAAATAATAGCCTAAAATGACCAGTCAAATACTTGAAAGCTTTCGGATATCGCTTTTCTCAGATCCGGTATAGTTTTGATTGAAAATTTTAAGAATTTTCTTTTTTGATGGAATATTTTTGGTTATACATCCAATCCTCTTTTTACACGTAGAATAAGTTCCAGAGACTAACATGTAAAAAAATTTATGGTCTATCTTCAATATAAAAATTGAAGATAGGTTCCATTAGTGTGCTTGAATAGAATTAACATTTAAATATACTTTATAAAAAATTTGTAATGTGGAAAAATTTCACCATGAGAAATCGTTAAAAAAAAACGTCGTTTTTTATTTAATAACCATAATTGTATACTAGCCTGCATCGGATCTTACCATTGTGGCATAATAAAAAATTATTTTATTCCATGATAAAATGAAAATCAGTGGGAAAAAAAATAATCGGTTCTTCTTTGAACTGTGTAAAGAAAAAACGTGTAAAAAGAGGATTGGGTGTATTCGGGTTGGTTGTTTGAAAGGATTAAGGAAATATTTTGTTTTGTGCTAGCGAGGTTTTTAATTAATGCCAATTTCGAAGTTTACACGAGTGGTTTTTCATCGTAATCGGAAAAGTTTTGTTTTGAACGAATTTTTTTTGCAATGATTGTTGAAAATTAAAAATTTTCCTTGGGAATTCTCATTTTTATTAAACGAATAAAAAAATATTGATTAACCTCTTCATTATAATAAGGTTATATCTTAATTTACTTACAATCGTTTTCCATCAACCAAAATTTTTCTTGCACTATTCTCAAATATTTTCAAAAATTAACAATACAAATACAATTAATTTCCTTAAAATTCAATATAATAATAAAAAAAAACAATTATTCCAATCATAATAAAATATAAATAATCAAAATAAAAACATTATAAAAGATCAAAAAATTTCATCACACATAAAAAAAAATCAAATACATAGAAAATCAATCGAAAGTAAAAATGAATAATTAAAAAAACGTGATTGGGCAATGGCCGTGCGTTTTACGTACTTTGTGTCGAAACGAGAATTGGCGGGAAAATTCGCGTGCGTGACGTGCGCGCCGGAGCGCGGCCGTCGACTGACTGCGGCCCACGTATAAACAACGTTCGTGCACGTCGACAAACACGTGCACAATGGCCGGACGGCGTCGCGTTACGGCCGCAAACGTCAAGGGGTTTTCCCGCGCTCGCCGGGCGGACGTGCGCCGCCGGCCGAAAGCTCGCTTTTCGCGATCAGGTCGCGTTTCCACGGTGGCCATTGCTTTTTTTTTTGGTAAAGGTGACGATTGGCTCATGACAGAATTTAAGGGGGGGGAGGGGGGTGGCGGCTGAAACACATTATACACCAAGTTATATAAGCGACATCTAGGCGTGTTTCCCGTCCACTTTCTTTTATAAAAACTGAACGCGGGGGTCGGTCGGGCAATGCCACATTTCTTATTCAGTCTAAGCGAAACATGAAAATAACCCCCCGCTCACATCCCTCCCCCTCTGTATCATTGAAATTCAAGTTTTTTTCAATTGTATTTGAAACAAGCATTCAAAACGTAAAAATGTAAAAAAAAATCAAAATTGTAAAACCTTAACCCCCAATGACGTGGAATCTATCTTGTCGTTATAGGGGGGTTTACGGTATACATATAATAGAAAGAAAATAAATGAAGGTTGGCGTTGTTTAAAAAAAAATCTTTAGGATATTTAGAAATTTTTTAATTTGCATATTTATGAATTATCATAAAAATAAACATTTAAACTAATAAAAAGAAGAAAATTTCTTTTTCTTCGCTTGAAAAGCATCAAATTTTGATAGATCGTTAAATAAAAGTTAACTCGGAAAAAATAAACAAATTCGATGATCTAACAAAAAATTTTATACACTTCCTACGAAATGTTAATTTGATTTTTACGAAAATAATTTCCAAATTAATCTTTTACAATCAATTTAAAAAAAAAAAAGCGTTTTCATTTCATATAGCATATTGAACATAGAATAATGTATAATGTATGTATAGTGAAGGAAAGATTAATTTTTATTTCTGGAATGTTAATCTCTTATTTCTAATCGTTTCAATTTTTATGTCCATCGAAGCGTACAAAAGTTATCAAATATTGTATATTTACGAAAAATTAACAAAAATATAATTAAATTACTTTTCATCGTGGTACAATTCAAACGACAAAATTTCATATTAATTCGATTCAATATTTACATAAAATTTTCAATATTCAACACATAATTAAAATCATCATTTCATGAGTCGAAACGAATCATCATCGGTTATAGAACAATTCATTGTAAAACTTATTAACTAATCTGCTTGTTGTCAACATAAAGTGAATTTAACATTCGAAGATGTTGTCAATATCTCAAAGCTTCAGAGAACTTCTGTATTACTTAGTCCACAACTATATTGACCAACTGAAATTCTATATAATTAATGGAAGCTGAAATTCGAGCATTTCAGTTATCCGGATTTATTTAATCCTTCACTAATGCCATTAAATTCCATTTAATTAGTAAGTTTCCGATGTGGTTTTTTTTTTACTTATTGTTTGTAAATCTGAAACGAGGTTTTCAGGTAATTATTATAATAAATCTACATTTTAATATATAAATTTTTTGAAATGATTTAATTATTGCGTAATGTTTTTGAAATTTTGTGAACGATAGATTAGAAATGGGTGGTGATTTTTAAAATAAATTAAAAATGATAACAAAATGAACTAAAACATGACTGACAAACTATAAAAAGTTCATCGAAATATCTTGGTATGCGCATTAATGTATTGACCGTACTACTTATTGCTTAACATCAGCAATCGATATATACATCAAAGGAAATGTATAAAATATGTATTTTTTTTACTTTTTTCAACTATCGTCAATAATTTGGCTTTGAAAGCATTGATTTCCATTAAAGTTAAGCAACAGGTATTGTGGTTATTACATAGATATCTATATTTTACAAACCATTTGCTCAGTAACGGATTTGCTTTTTTGAAGCTCGAGATATCAAAAATGTTTCGGGCTTCTATAAATATGCAGGGCTGGATCCTCTATTACAGATGAATATTGAAATTAATGAAAGTATACTTAAATTAAGAGCCACATTATATCTTAAATGAAAAAAATATATATAATATTTTTATTATTTGAAATCGCTTACAAAGTTGTGTTTTAGCCCCTCCCCTTATAAAAAATCCCAACTACGACCGTGGTTCATGATAAAATAAAAGATAAGGTCAAGGTGAGAGTGATTAAATTTTTATGATGTCGAATTGTCATAGAAAAATTATAATAATTCAACAAAAAAATATTTTTCGAAAATGATAGGGCTCCATAACGGGCCCTTTTTAATCAAGGGCCCTGAAGTGAAAGTCTCTACCGCCTATAGGCAAACCCGCCACTGCATTTAGTATTCAAATTTATCCTTGACCTTGTCTTGCAATTAACATACTATGAATCAAACAATTTTTTAGACAACTTTTTCTATGCGATTTCTCCACGAAAATCTACAAAACAAAACCTCCCACCAAAACCCCCATATCCTCTATATATAACAGCGGATTTCTGTGTGTATGTCTGTCTGTTCGTTTGTTCGAATGACGCTCGCAACTTTTTATAGTAATATGGTCTTTATGCGAATATTATACATTTAACGTCTATAATACGACGATTATTACCCACTGCCTCTGGTTTAGCAAATAACAAATTAAACTTTTTCGATTTTATTAATTTAATATTAAATATTCAAATCGGGTTTTCACATTTTATCGTTTTCCGTTTCTTAACAAATCCACAGCCGATGTTATCAACATCGGGCCTATATACTAGTGATATTATAATATGTGAAATATAACTTTCTAATTTTATAAATAAAACGATTCGATTTAATAAGAATACGTATCTTTATAATATAACACAAAATACTTTAAATATCATCGGAATTGTAAAAGCTGCGCGCTCGTCGCAGTCTCCGCAAAAGTCGGAAAGATCCGCACGACGAAGCTGACAGCTCGTCGCCGAAAAGCGCTCGATCCTTTCGCCGGCACAACGACCATTTTAGCCCCCCACCCGCAGCAAGGAGCCTCCTTGCCAAAATTCACCGTCTCTGTATCCGTCCCCGAATCATGAATCCCATTACGCAAATGAGCAGGCGCTGCGTCCCGGCCGGATACACGCCCGCCACAATTTATTTTGTCCTCTCTCGTGTTTTTGGCGAGCGGTCCGGGGACCGGCATTCAAATAGCACTCAAATACACAAAGAAAGACTTACCGGCCGTTTTTCGGGCCGGGAGACCGGTGGGTCGGCGGCGGTATGTGTCAAGCTGAAAATGTCGCCGACTTGTTAATGTCATCGATCCCCGCGCGCCCATTAAAAATGTATTTTTTCTCCGCGGCCGAATAAAATAAACGGTCCCGAGGAAAAGGCCGGGGCCTCATTACCTCGCGTTACCTTTCAGCGAACGCAAAAGCGATATTGTCCTAATTAGGTTTCGCGTCTCGTGTCGGATCGGGCGAGCGGTCGAATGTGAGGGGTTATCTTTCGATTATGACGTCGACGATTAACTTTGATGTTTATGGGATTCGTAATTGTTTTATGTTCGTATTCGCATGTGCGCATTCGCACGTGTATCGATTACGATCAGTTAATATTAATTTTATTCAGTGGATTTTCAAATTTTGCATATCGTTTAGATAAACGTCCGATTTCTCGAATACTTTTCTTTTAAGAATCTTCACATCTTCCGACCTACAAGATCGTTTTTTTTTTAAACACAATAATACAGTAAGTTCTCGAGTTACGCGAATTCGATTAACGTCAATTCATACTTACGTGATTTTGAAAAAATCGTAATTTATTATTATTTTTTTACTAGTAAATAGGCCCGATGTTAATAACATCGGCTGTGGATTTGTTAAGAAACGGAAAACGATAAAATGTAATAACCCGAAACGTGTACCCGATTTGAATATTTATTATAATATTTAATTTATAAAATCAAAATAGTTCATTTGTTATTTGTTTGTGACATATAGGCATAGCCAGTTGTTAGTATCATATTATAGACGTTATAGCTGTATACGCATATAGGCCATAGTCGCGAGCGTCATTCGAACAGATACACAGAAATCCGTAATTATTATATAGAGGATTTAATTGCGTTTTGTTTCTCTGCGGCGTTTATACGACTTTCACCATACTAATGATTAAAAGAAATTAACTTTTGCAAAACGCCCGCCTCCAAACTTTTAAAAATATCACGATTTTTTGCATCAAAATGCGCGTTACGCGCGTAGCTTTGAACGATTCTATAAAGAGAAAGAATGCGACTGCACCGTCTTTTGCAATCATACATATTATTTTCACTACGAGGTTGGCTCTCGGATAAGGTATATAGCCTAAGCCCCCAATATTTGATGGGGAGACCTAGTCCTGCAG
>JAOXNN020000012.1:1612252-1649483 GCA_028571205.2 Hydropsyche betteni
CATCATCATCATCATCATCATCATCATCATCATCATCATCATCATCATCATCATCATCATCATCATCATCATCACCACCAAAAGTCGCGGTTCGGGTCGTTCATTTGAAAAAAGGAAAAAAAACCGCGAGCGTCATCCGAACAGACAGACGGACACACACACACACACAAATATCCGCTATTATATATAAATAATGGTTTTTAATATTTAAATTCTTCACTTTCATCGTTACCATAGTAAAAGAGCATTGAGAGACTATGACGTTGAACAGAGCTTTGAGCGTTACCACAGACATACAGAGTTAAGATTTTCAACTTTATCCTTTAGATTCTCGGCACAAGATAAAGCCGCCCACACACGAAAATGTATAATTAATTTCTGGTATAAGAGTTAACGGCTTATATTCGGCTCGCATACGCACACGTGGCATTTTTCATTTGATTTTCGCGCTGTATGCGTTTCGTTGAGCATTATCGTTTGTTGGTTTTATTAGTAATTCAGGCCGACACGCCGTAATAAGCCGAGCTTTGCGGGACTGCCGCCATACCGGCCGTTGCGACTTTCCGAGACAATCCCGCTCCTAATCCCGTATTATCCCGGGAAAATCGAGAACGATTCTCGAATCGAAACCTCAAAACCGCAATACAAGCGACCCTCAATTTTTCACACTGCGAATTCGTCAATCATTCCGCTTTAGAGCATTCTAATTCTCATTTCTTCATATACTATTGTTATGATTCAATACTCAAAATTCTTCTGCAAAAATTCAACTTACAAATTTTATATTTAAAGTTACCATAGTATTGTATTATCATGCGACTTTACTTTATTTTTTTTAAGCCTCTATCATATAATTTTATTGTTAAATATTTTACATATTTTAACCTTTTTTAAATCCATTGAATTTAAAAATAATACAAGTATATAAAAAACTGTTTTTTGTATAATTTTATTCAAATTATCACACAGCGATGCTATAGACATTTCAAAAATAAAATTGTCACTATACAGTTTTAATGAATTTTTTTCAAACAAAAACGCAAGGTTTCGTGACCCAGATAACTATTCATTAAATTTTATTAATTTTGAAATTTCACATGAAATTATAAATGAACCAAAATAGTTGAAAAGCACAGCCAGTATATGAAATAAATGAATAGAACGAATCTTATCTGAGAGTCACGTAATACACAATACAATAGTCAAAGAACGTAACACTAAAAAACGCGCTCGGATTTCGCGCACTTTAGCGAAATATCACCTTTCTTCGAAACCTCTTTTACAGTCACGATTATTAGCGTTTTCATATTCGAAATAAACCGCTGAACGTTTGCATTACTGTAATACGTGTGTGCGACGTAGACGTGAAAGCGGCCTGAAAAATGTTTACATTTTCAGATAGACTGTTGAAGCGGCGTCCCATTTCTCGCAAGATAACGTTTTCTGTTTGAACGCCGAGGCCAGTTTAATAAAAAGAGTTGAATGTATAAACCTCTGTGAGATTTCATACGATTATCTTAGCGATGGGAAGGTTTGATTCTGAAATTTTTCAGAGTCATTTTATCAGCGGGGTGTCATTGCTGAAGTGAAAATTGAGTGTGAAAACGGAAAATTCCGAAGCATCTAGTGAACCTCAAGATAATAAGTAAGACACGAACGTCGTCTCGAGTGGGTTAATAGCTCATTTTGCGCGGTTTAGAACCCCTAAACGGGCTTTTTGAGTCTCCCTTTATGATTTAAAATTTAACGGGCCGTGCACCCGCCCACATAAATTACTTCCGTGGTTAAATTTTCACTCAAATTAACTACAATTTTTACTTTAACGCACATATATCTGTGTAGCTGTTACTTAAAAACTCCAAAGATTGATAAATCTTAAATTTTCTGATTCAAACCCGAAGCAATACGTATTTCTTTTTCAAATTAATAACTAAAAACATATACCCAATATAACATCATATAAAAATTCAGTTTCATAAAATTATGAATCGCCTCAATATCCACACGATACGGTAGCACGATAACATGTTCCCATCCATTTTTTATGAGCATATTGGAGCTCTTATCGACAAATAAATCAGTAATGTACTTCGTTTTCTTTACAGATGGTAATAGGTGGGTAACGATCCCGCATAAGATGTTGCCACGTATGAGCGCGTGTTCATTAACCGGAATGTCGCGTCATAAAAACAAGAAACGTGTCTTTTCCGCTCGTCGAGAAAAGGTTAAGATTAATTCGCAAATTTTGCACGATATTTCCGCGAAACAAATTCCGATCACGTAGCGCATTATCCTATTTCCTCCCCTGATTTATCAACTGCTTTAAAAACGAAGAAAGAGAATAAAAACACAAAGGCTCGAATACGCCGTATTCTTAAGATATAAAAATATTGAGACCACAAACGAATACATTTTCTTCGGAATAATTTTAATAAACGCTTTGTTGTATTCAAATTATTTACATGTGATGTGATACTAATCATGTGTCGATCATTCAAGATTACCCTTTACCGCGATAATATTAGTTATCGAGATTATATTACGGACTTTAGGTTGTAATATGATAATAATAATTACGTGTTGTGCTTCTAATCAAAACTAAATCAATTAATCATCATCGCTAAACGGACCCACAAAACATCCGATTAAGAACGACGTTGTAGACATTTATATAATAATACGTAATTAAGGCGATTAATTAGCAATCTCTTACGCAAAGACGATTACCCTGTTTATTTGATGCACTGATTAATTTGAATTTAATGGAAATTCGTTTTTTTTTTACTCTAAATCCAAATTTTAGACCGTTAAAACGTTCTATTTGAAAATATATTAAAATAAGATTGATTGATACAAAAATAGAAGTGAAATTAAAATAAATTATAATACTAAAAATGTTTTAAGTATTCATTACGATCAAATAAATTTAAACTACTACAAAATAATAATTTTTAAAGGCTTTCAATATACAAAAAAATGTTTTCGAGGTTCGACTACGGTATAATTTTGCTTCAATTTTTTTGCACTGACGTTCTATTAATGGCCTCAATTAGACCTAATACATTCTTAATGGCCTTAAACCTGATAGATGATATTATAGATCGATAAATTATACAGATATATGAAAAATATAAATATATCTATGTGTTACGCAATGTTTGTGTAATGGCGTTTTTCGTGAAAAATGCAAAATATCTTGTTTTTTTAATGAAATTTATCGGAATCTGTTAGTGTTTTGTCCTCTTGACGGTGTTATTAAAAACTAAGTGATTAACGTTGTTTATCAAATATGGCAGTTGACGTGTCTTACGATACACTTATGGAAAACTAGGAAAGACTTGCGATACCAGAGTGTTATAAGGTGATTAAAAAGAACGTCGAGGATCACAGACACAAGGTTCAGCTTTATGAATCGTAAAAGAGCTCATTCCAAAAGATGAGAGTTAGAAAGTCACCAGTTAAAAAATCATTTCGATACAGATATCAAACGTTTCTTCAATGTTGTAAAAATTTCACGAAAAAACGTTCGAGACGTATTGCGTTTTTCATGGAAAACGCAATTACTCAAATAATAGACAATTTTAGTTTACCTATATAATCATCCCCTATATATAATAGCGGATTTATGTGTGTACGTTCGTTCATCTATGTGTCTGTTCGATGACGCTCGCGATTTTAAAATGATCGACCCGTCGATACGATCATTTTTTCGAATTAAAAAATCGCCGTCACCCGGCCGGGATTTGAACCCGGGTCCATCTGAACGTCCATCTGATCAAACCACCGGACTACCAGCGGCTTTATCTATTCTCTTTTTTTTAAATATAAACTATAAAATTATTCTAATATGGTCTTTATGCGTATACACTTAACGTCTATAATATCATGCTTAAAATTAATTAATTTTCATAGAGCAATAATTAGGTTCTATTTGCCAAATTAATACTCAAATTTCATTTCGAAACGTATCTATTACCACTCAACAAACCAACCAAACCCAAAATTAAGAACCCAACTGAAACAAAACTCGCCCATTACCCAAACGACGATATATGCACCGCCGGAACGGCGTCGACATTTTGAATAATTCACAAATCCGCGACTCTTTGTCTCGATTCTTCCCGAAATCGCAAATCGATCCCAATAAATATCCATACCTTGAGTGTCTGCTAAATAGGCTGTCGCCCTCACCTGGCCATTCGTCTTCGGAAAGCAACCAAGAATTTCCCGTTTTCCGGATCCCGTTTCGGGAAACTCGAGCGAGGATCTATCGCCAGGCCCCTATCGGGCCTAGGCCACGATCCATCTTTGTGCGAAACGAGCGAGTTCTTTTCGACCGCTTCGTTGTGTGGTTTGGCAATAATGCGGTTGCAAGGGTGCGAAAAGTCGACACTAAAAGGTGCCGTTAACTCCGAGGGGGGGTGGGAAAGCGATTTTGCCAAAATAGGGATTTGAATTCGTGTCATCTTCGGTTTGCGAATTTCGGGTTGTATTGTCCTGATAAGTTTGAATTTATATTCAAACTAGTATATAGGCCCGATTTTAATAACATCGGCTGGGAATTACGAAATTATACATAAAAAAATTGAATATATGCAAAAATAATTTATATATTATTTTTCAGTTTTCCTTTATAAATTTCCCAATTATTTTTCTTTGTAAGCCCCTTGTTAGTTAAAGCGAACAAAAGAATAAAATAAATATTCAAATCGGTCAAGCATTTTTTAAGTTTTAGCCTTAAACTGAACAGCGATTCATTTTTATATATAAGATATGGGTGTGTGTTATACAAATTGAAAGCCACAAAGTCTGAAAAAAAATCTGTGATCTTTTGCAAAATGACTCTCAATCAGATCGTGCATAATCTGACTAGATTTGTGAGTAAAGTAAGTCTTTTTGAAACATTATACAACCGCCTTGCAAAAGCCAGGAAACCCTCAAAGAGGTTTTGTTTATAGTTTAGGAAACACATTTGAATACAATATAAAAAATTAATTGAAGAAACTACGTTACACTTATTAATTTATATTATCAGTTTATTTATATTATAATACGAAATATTCTAAAGGGTATATTTCGTATGATACTAATGAGCAATTTTAACAATCGATTTGAAAATTTCATGGAGAAAAATCTGCAATAATTTAATAAAATGTATTTTTATCGAACTGAATCTACATAAATGAAATAAAACTATGACTAAGCCAATAAGATATTATTTCTAATTTCAAATAATTCTATAGAAGTTAATATCGAAAGATTTTTTCGAATTCAATTTTCATAAGATATGTATAAATTTGACTCGAAGTAAATTTAACAGTCTCTACAATCAACATGAAGTAACTATAAATTTCGTGAATGCTTCCAAGTACGAGTATTTAGACAGTCTCTTCATACGGAATTTATATATTTAATATGTCTAAAAACGGTTCCTTTCAGCAGCTTTAACCCACATCAAATTGTGAAACGATGTCAGTGTTGTTAGCGAAACTTTGCCAAATTCTCATAAGTGCCAATCGGCAAATGTCGACTTACTACATCATTATATTCATACAATTAAGTTGAAACCCATATTTAAGTATTATTATGCATTCATAAATCTTTATACAACTTTTTCAAATCAAATTCAACCAACAAAAATATATTTTTCTTTTTTGATAAATTGTGTGATTCAAAAATATGTAGAAATAAATATTAGTTAGGGCAATATGATCGTCCATACGACGAAAAAGTTCATATTCTAGTTTGTATGTAAAGATTTGTAACAATCACCAACTGATATAGTTAACGTCAAATTGAAAAATAGAATGTGTTTCGTTGATTATTATGATAATAGTACTTTCCGATAATTGAATTTGATTTGTATAAATTTGATTTGGAAAAGGCTGAATTTGAAGTGAAAAAATTGAATAATAATATCAAATACGGTAACGCTCGATACGAAAAAAGTTATTGTTAATATTTCGGACTTCAATTTCGTCTGTTTTGAAACGTTACAAAAATCTTTATCGAGAACCGTTCAGATATAAATTTGTAGTGTTCAGGTGGGCGTGCAAGTGACATGTGCTACGGCAATTGCAATTGCAACAGTTGCACCGAACAGGGATTACACAATCGCATACACACGATTCAGATACCGTAACTTTCAGCAAGTGCACTGTTTGTACTTGGACAATATTGACGATATGAACATCAGAATACGACAACACAACATTTCATGGAGCTGAATATTGCCTGCATAAACTTCTGGCGTTGGGACGTGATAAATGTTTATCTCCGAAACGTATTGAATAGTTTTTTTTGCTGGTTCTAATTAAATGTGGTCTTACCGTGAAAGCCTTTAGATCCGATTAGTTGGGTCTGTGTTCGGAAACAGAATTAACTCCTTTTCAGACGATCGAGCCCGATAACTAATTACCCACAAAGGACAACATTCGCATGCATTAATTATTCTTAGATCCAGGCGTGTTCCCTATTAAATTTACTTTTCGTATATAAAAGATAAGTATATCCGAATACAACTTTTTTATATTTTCTTCTGAAAACTTTCATACAAATGAAATTATCTCCCTTCTGTCGTTGAATGTGACAAAGTGAATTCCGCGATATAATAGAATAAACGATGGCTATTTTCATTTCAATACCGAAGTTATTCAATTACCAAACAAGTGATAAAAGTAATAAAATTCAACGATTTGAGTTTCAGAAAAAACGCATTACAACGATTAATTTTAATTTTAAGATTAAAATTATAAGAAATTCAATGAAATAATCTAGATAATACAAAGATTCAAATCATCTTCAATCACTCGAAGACAAAATAATACAACCTTCTCGTCCTCAATAAGATTTGATCCCGGCATTACGCAAAATGTATCACGGGCGAAATTAACTCAAAGGGGATCGTCGCAAACGCGGATAAATGCTTATATCCGGCTTCGAATCCTGGTAAATTAATCACGGTGGATGTATCCTACGTCGGCGGGACATTTTCCGGGAATAAAATGGGACACGATCCCTTATATGAGCATCGGAGCAAAAGTGGATGCACGCGCGCTTTATGTGAGCCGAGCAATATGCGGACGAAATAACACGACAGCCTTTTCGGCTCGTTCTCCATTATGTATCGTATATTAGATACGAAAAAAGGCACATACACGCGGATGTATATGTGGGATTTTTTTTTTATTTGTTCTGGGGACGTTGTTTTGCTCGTATTTATTATTGTTCATAAGGTTGTAGTGCGTTGTCTGCGCGTGCGATAAAATTATGTAATGTTTTTCGCGTTGCAAAAACGTGGAGATTTGCGGTGACTTTTGTGTTATCTTTGTATTATGTAAGATTTTTGTTTAAGGTTTTTCTTTATATTTGCTACGCATCGTTTGTGAATTTGATTAGTTCGAGTTATTTCTTAGTTTAAGTTAATTTTGCGTCGTACACGAACAATATAATGGTATGAAGCTATAGATTGATGGTTTTCAAAACAAAACGCCTTCATATTTGAAATTTGTTCTTCTTTTTCTCTGCGTTCCTTTACGCCTAATGAAATTTTAGATTTTTAGATAAAAATCGGAACACAAAAATAAAATTTAAAAAAAAACAACTTAAATTAACCATTGACATGAAAAATAAGTGTGCAAACGAAGATAATGAAATGAAATAAGTCTCAATTTTAATGAAAAACATAAACAAATCGCTATTCCACTGCATTTTCCGCATACGACGCAAAACTTTTTTGCATCATACGCGAACTATAAGATCTCGCAAGCAATTCGAAACATATAATATAATACATATTTTTAAAGCAAAACTTTTTATAACATGTCCAAATTTGTTTAATTAGGTAAAAATATTTTCGTAATGTTTTTATTTTAATTTATTTTACCATACAATTTTTCAAAATGTTTATGATAATGTTTATTATTCTTGAAAATAGAAATTAATTTTCCTCTCAAAACAATTGAACTCATATAAATGAATATTTCATTGAAAAAAACAATTTTCGTAATTAATGAAAAGCTTACCTTCCAATTAACATTAATCTAAAAATCACTTACAAAATCAGAGCATACAAATTTTCAATTATTATTTAAAATTCCGTACAACAATAACAATCTGAAAATAAACAGCAAATATTTTTACTTCTCCCATTTCCGAACCGAAAATTCCGAACGCAATAATTACACGAAAACAAACCCTACATAAAAATTCGACCGCATCTCACTCAACGCAAAAAAGAGAACGATTCGCAAAGCCTCCCTGGAAACAAATGGAGCTCGCGCACGACCTTTTTCCCGTTTTACTTCCACATTTAAAAAATGATCCAAACACGCGTTTCCGATCTTAATAATACATCGCACACACTCGACTGTTAAGTCGGCCCGCGTCAACGTGAAAAATCGTCCCAGCACGTGCTCACCTCGTCTCCTCGAGGACCTCTTCGTCCTCTCGGTGCTGTACGACCTGGCGGACGACACGTGTTGCCTCCTAGTCCTGCTCCTCCTCGAGCCGCCTCCTTCCTCGTCCTTCTTGTCCTCCTTGGGCTCGTCCGCTTCGGACACCTTGTCGCACTTGGCCAGCATCTTGGGCGAGCCATTCCCGCAGTCGCCTTTGATCAGCTTCTGGTATATTTCAAGCTCGTGGTAAAAGTCGCTCTCTGAAAGGTTTTCAGGAGTCGAGGTGCTGGAGACGGAGCCTTGCGGGATGCGAGCCGTCACTGTCAAGCCGTTCAGCGTCAGGCTGCGGGTCGCGCTGGTCTCCGTGACGGTCATCGTTATGCCGAATCGGAAGGTAGGACGAAGGGGAAGTTCCGCTTTCGTTTCATGATCGGGCTGACATGAGGAAAGTTTGCGGAGGCTGGGTTTTCCGCGGGACGCGTCCGTCGCGAGGCGCCGTTCGCGACGTACTGGTGGCTCGTCGAGGGAAAACTGCGAGTTTTCCGGTCGGGACGTTTTGGAAATTCGCGTTTTCGGATGGGGATGCGGGGAAATTTTTGAATGGGAGACAAGTTTTTGTGTTTTGAATGTGTGTGTGTGTGTGTGTGAAGTTTTAATTAAAAACTCTTTCGTTTTCTTTACGCGCGTTGAAAGTGTACGTGAGCCATAATTGAATCATTTTCTTTAGTTATTTCCGTCGCATTCTAATTGCTTATTTTTTTAAATTGCAATGCATAAAATTTAAATTTTGAAATATTTTATAAACGTTTTTTTGACATTTTCAGAATAAATACAGTAATCTCCCCTATAACGTCCCCTCTATAACGACCCCCCCCCTTTAATTTCATTTTTTTCATATGCATTTAAATTTAAAAAAATAATTCTTTTACAAATCCCCTATATATAATCACGGATATCTGTGTGTGTGTGTGTGTGTGTGTGTGTGTGTGTGTGTGTGTGTGTGTGGTGTGTGTGTGTGTGTGTCCGTCTGTCTGTCTGTTCGATGACGATCGCGACTTTAAAACGACGCGTCGATACGATTATTTTTTTGTATCTATAAAATTATTATTCTAATAATAATGGTCTTTATGCGTATACACTTAACGTATATAATATCATGCTTATGAAAGCGTCTCTATCAACTTATTCAATACGTCGATTATTACGCAATGGAAAAAATATTTGAATCCCCTATACACGCCTATATGTCACAAACATAACAAATGAACTATTTTGATTTTATTAATTAAATATTAAATATTCAAATCGGGTACGGACATCGAATTTAAAATAAACACATAAACATCCCGATGTTATTAACATCGGTCCCGTATACTAGTGTCAAATAAATTCCGATAAATGGGATAAAAATTCTGAACAAAATCGTATTTAACTTCTGACCATTCGAATGTTAGCCTTTCAAAATCTCTTCTAATCACTTAACCTCCATAGAAAAATTCAAAAACATCACAAATCCCCCATAAAACGGCAAACACATCCTAGAAAAAGTCAACCATCGGCGGTTCATCGACAAAAGCCTCAAATTGACAACCTTCCCGCAAAACGCAACACCATGAATGAGCATAGCACAAAAGACCGTTCGAACGTGTGTTTTTTTTTTACGTACAACATTATTAGAGGTTGCGGTATAATGACGGCGGTAATAATAACGACGGTCACGATAATTGGTATCAAAGTCGACAAAATCGGCTCGTACGTTCGAGCCGCGTTGCGAAATACGCTTTCGAACTTTTGTTCTCGCCGTGAGTCATGTGTAGGATGGGTTTCGAGATTGGGCAAAATTTGGCCGGGTCGTAAAAGGAAATAAATGCTTGATGGTTTTCGGAGTCGGATTGTAAAATGATCGAGGATGGTTTGTTTGAAGGGAAACGTCGAGGTAATGCAATGTAGGAGTAGATAATGCGATGTACTTGAAGTATTATATTATATAATTTGATAATAAAATAATTTCGTAATGACCTTTTACGTAAGTGATAATCCTTTCGACATCGTCATTTATTATGTCTGCTTAAAAAATTTTTTTGTTAATATCTACAGAAGTTCAGATATTTTTCTTTAATAAATGAAAAGTAATCAAAGAGTTCAAAACCAAAGTCGTTCATTTGAAATTAATTCAATTCGGCGACAAAATCAAATTCATATGTTAACCACGTTATTTGTTACTTATGGTATATTATATTAAACAAGACTATCAACTATATTGTTTAATACAATTTATATATAAATAAATAAAATCGTTAGTAAATATACGATATTAGAAAAAAATATGGGCGGGATATTTCTTATTGCTTATTGATATTGCTTATTTCCTAAACGAAAATAAAGAGAAGGTAATATTAAAATAGTTCAGATACAAAAATCTGTACTACTAGAATACGGGTTGAAAATAATTTTTTTTTCCTAACCCAACCTAACCCATAAGTGTCCTAGGTCTTAAGTAGGTTTCTAATCTTTAACCCAACCTAAAATCCAACAATTTCCAAACGATTTCAGTTCAACACACCCATATTCAATTACCGATCATCACATATTTAATTTCAAAACTTTAAAAACACATTCAATCGACTCTAATCAAGCTCCCACATTTAATCACATAAAATGTCCAGACAGCAAAACAGAAGCTGAAACAGCAGGAAAGGCGACATTCAAACAGTTCAAACGCTAAAAACCATCCATTTCAAAATGATCGGTGCTACTATACTAGGCTTGAGGATGAACTTAATTTTTTTTCATACATTAACCCCTAGGTGTTAAGTTAGGTTAGGAAAACAAAATTCAGTCCAAATCAAACCTATCAGTACTAAACGATTTCAGTACAACGCAACTATATTCAATTACCGACCATCACATATTTAATTTAAACGCTTCGAAAACACATTTCAACGACCACCACCATCGAAAATAACATACCGACGCCACCTTTAATCCCATAAAATTTTCCATCGAAGCTGAAATAGCATTTTCTCTCCCAACAAGAACGCAATTATTTACACAGACCGTTCCGTGCGAGCTCCCCTTCGGTCGACCCACCGGTCCTGGGACGGCTCCGGCGATCCTTATAAGGACATCGCCGACAAAAAGTGGTAATTGGCCGTCGACTGTTCTAGTGTCATAAACGCATTACTGCAATTTTTACATACGCGAAGGAATGGCGAGGGGAAAAAGCGGCGCGCCGCAAAAAGGATAATTCAATTTGAGTTTTTCGAAGGAGTCCGCCTCTCGAGGAATGCCGTTTGACGCTTTCATGTTCTGGATGGGGGATTTTAATTGTTATTTTTGGATTTGGCGAATCGTTTTTCGTTTGCGGGTCGAAGTTGGCGCATGGGAATTTTCGCGTTCGACGCTCGGGGCATAATTCGGTATGGTCGTAATAAAATATTTCACAATGAAAAACCAGAATATCGAAAGTTATTTCATCAATAATTCATGTTTCGATAAGTACGTGAGCCGTCCAGAAGTCGATGCGATTAAATCGTTTTATTTCTACACCTAAAAACCCTTCTGAATATAAATATGGTTTATAAAACGAGGTTTTAGAAAAAAAAAAAACAGTCAAAAATGAATGAGGTAATGTAATGTTTTACGCGTAATTCATGCATTTTAAATGCGTGAATTATAGTTTGGAAGTTATATTTATCGATTTTTAAATATATCTTAACGAGTTTCGAATTTAAATTTTGTCTAATAGCATCTTTTGCCATCCGAACTGTTAGCACTTGCAAATTTAGACGATCTAAAGGAAAATGATCTGTAAAAACTGTCAAACATAAACTTGCTATAAAACGTACAAGAGAAATTCGTTAAAAAACCGAATTTGCGAATGTATAATGCATAAATTATTCGTGGAACACATTAAGAAACTCAATTTAAGCATTTTTATAAAAATACATATATTTTCTGTATTATTCATGAACGAATACCCTAATTTTGTATGAACTTCAAACCTCGTACAAGATGGATTCGTATTACACGACGTTTTTGCAGAACCATGTCATACAACACCCAAGTGTATTCCACAACAATTTCAGAAACATTCACATAAATCATCCTAACTCTTTCCAGACTCGCACACTCAACCAATCCCAAAAGCCAATCCTCCACAAAATCACAACATTACCATAAAACCAAACAAAACAGACAACAGCCACACTCCCGATCCGAAGACCATCCTTATTTATCGATTGTGTATGTAACTCCAGTCGTCTGCGGTACCAGCACAGCCATCCAGGGTGTGTAATTAGCGGTCCGTGGGCGGTACAGGGAGGGGGCGGTCGCCGGAGCCATTTGTCTTGGCCGAGGGGGGCCCCACGGGGGGCGGAGGCGGCGGGGGCGAGGGCGGGGGGCGCAGTCCCTGTCCGTGCGAAAGAAGCGGCCGCGGGGAATGCGGTCGCCGACATGGGGGCAAAAAGTGACGGAGCAGCGGTGGCGGGAGCCGGGCCGCATTCCCGGCTGCTTTTTGCTGGCTGAGGACCCGAAACCCCATGGAAGACGACCTCTGAGGCTTGGGAGCAGAACGAGCGTTGACCGCTGTGTGCCTGGATGCGAGGGCAGGGGTGTGTTGGGTGAAAAGTTTGATTGTTTCGAGATCGAATGGTCGGGGATAGAATCTGGATCTGTATGAGGGATGATGGGTGTTTGGAAGGATGGTTTACGGAATGGGTATCGATGGTCGAGCTGTGAAAAGGTTGATTGGTTGTGGATAGAATCTGGAACTGTATAAGGGATGATAAGTGTTTGGAAAAGTAATTTCCGGAATGGGTGTTGATGGTCGAGCTGTGAAAAGGTTGATTGTTTCGAGATCGATTGATTAGGGATAGAATATAGATCTGTGTTTGGAAGAATGATTTCCAGAATGGGTATTGGTGGTCGAGTTGTGAAAAGGTTGATTGTTTCGAGATCGATTGATTGGGGATAGGATCTAGATCTGTGTAAGGGATGATGAGCGTTTGGATGAATGTTTCCTAGAATGGGCGATGATGTGAAAAAGCGGATCGATTGATTGGATATAGATCTGAATGTAAGTATGGTAGTTTTGTAGAAAATATCGTATAAGGATTGTACTATGGTTTCAAGTTAGATGGTATGGTTGATTTTCGGTTGGGATCTAGATTTGTGTATCTTTTGGAAAATGTTTCTTTAAATTAGGGAGTAAAATGAACGTTGGAGTGTTATTTGATATTAAAGACAGTCACGTCTGTTAGAATAAAAACATAGGAAATCTATTATCAGTTTTGCTTATCTGATGGAAAATCACAATTACGCCATTGCTTCAGTAATAAATTTATGACGAACGTACTTTTTTTCCTTTTATGACAGTTTTTGCCAAAATTATACCGCTAGTGAACAAAAATGCACGACACAAATGGTTACAAAATCTCAATTTATGACTAGATTTCGCCACAAATCCAATGCACTTCCTCGATTGACATGCAGAGAAATTTCCATTAAAAAAATACAGGTTTGCAACTACCAAAAAACGCAATTAAACGCAATCGAATTGAGCAAACGTTAACATTAACACATTCGTTCAACGAGAAATTTCTCTCATAAACACATTGACACACCACACAACACAGTTACATTACATTACATTCGGCAATCAAACTTCGGCAATTGACATCGATTACCGACGATCCGAAAATCAGACTCTCGACCGATTCATGGCAAATTTTTCCTTAACTTTTAACAGAACCTCAGCTCAGGTGAGAGGACAAACAACGTCACCGTTTTTACCTTCTCCGATTTTCAACGAGAACGGTGTCGTAAACGCAACCACCGATTTATGCAATCGGAACTAGTACAATACTAGAAAAAAATAAATTATAAAAGATAAAAAAGGAGCTCATTAGACACGGTGTCGACTGCTCGACAAAACCGAACCGAATCGATTTTTTTACAAATTTAAAAAAACCGAATAGAAGATAGCAGCCATGATGGATTTATCATCGATCGATTTTGTTATTATATTATACAATGAAAATCGTTTAACGTGAAAAATCGGTTCAGAAAAAGTATTTCGGTCTTCTCAGTTTTGTGTCAAAATTTTTTATTGTATAATCAAAATGTATGAAAAGAATCGCTCAAAATGGATCTGCATAGTAATAGTTTGAACGTATCGATCAAAGTTATGCGAAAAGTTGTATGATTTATAGATAGGTGAATGTAAATAATGGAGATTTCTATGTATTGAATATAAAAAGTTTTTGAAGATGTATTTTTTATAAAAATTCAAATTTTTGATAAAATCTGAAAGATCTATTACTATTATTCACGCTAATATTGTGATGAAATGAAACGGTCAGAAAATTTCATATAAACACAATTTAATTAAATAATTAAATATATATTCGCAGGCCACGAGTCGTCCCTGAGCCGTTGTTCTGTTTTTGCGACAGTAACGTCCCTCCGCTCAGACGTTTCCCCTTTCTCTTCCGACACTTCTTGTACCGGCTAAAACCTCACTTTTACAACGTATAATATAATTTGTATACACTCCCGAAAGGGATGCGTTAATTGTTCGGCGCGTTTTCTCGAAAAGTACAAACCGAAAACGTGGCGAAAGTCGGCCTTACCTCACGAACAGTTGTTCTTGATTGTTCACGCGCCATGACACCACCGTCGCACCTGAGGGAAGAAAAAATCGCAAAAATAAATTATCGTCCGATCGAATATACGCCAATTATAAACGTTTGTTATTCGCGAAGGCGAACGGGCTTTTTTCGATCGAAAAAAATCGATCGAAAATCGCGATTTCGCATTGCAAATCGAAAGTGATTATATTCGAATTTACAACGAAAATTTGATCTTTGATCGTGAAAAAAGTCGAAATTCGCCAAATTCGGATGTGAGATTTGCGTTTTCGCAACGCAGAAACGATTCCGACACGATTCCAATAGTGGAGAAAAAAGCGTCGAAAAAACATCGGACATGGTCGACGCGGGGCGGGTTTCGATCCGTCGCGAATCGCGTCCGTTTGACGTGAGTTCAATGTTTACAAAAATTTGAAAGCGCTCTCGCCGCACTCTTGCCGCCATTCGGCGACGGCGAAACGAGGAAAAGCGGCGACGAGAGTTCGTCCAAAGTGCGACAGTCGCCCGTTTCAGCCGGCGGCCTCCATTGCGCCGAGCGAATAGCGTTTCGCGGGCTAATCTCGTTTTTTGTGAGGTTATATTTTTTTGTTATGAAATAAAAAACGGAAAGCGCACGCGACCCGAGCGGTTCGGATTACGTTTAGGATTTGAAGGTATGTAAATGGTGGAGTCGGACGTTGTGGTTTACCGTGTAAATTGACGGTGCAGGTGGTGTTGTTGCCGCGGTCGAGGACGACGACGCTGGTCGCAGCCGCCATCTCGCGCCACTGAACACCTTCCCGATTGGCCCCGCCCCCCGCTTCCCCCACCCAGCATCCCGCGGTTGGAGCTTGCGCGGCCGTAAAACACGCGCAAGCGACCATGTTTCGGTTTTCAAATGAAAAGGCCACTATTTAAACGGTCAGAATTTAAATACGATTTTGGTCAGAACTTTTATCCCATTTGTCAGAATTTGTTTGATATTGATCAGAATTTTAGTCAAAAAGGTCAGAATAATATCGAGAACACTAACCTAACCTATTCTGACCGTTTCGTTATTAAATTATGACTATTTATTATTTTATTCTGACAATTTGTCATTTTATTCTGACCAAAACATGATTAAAATTCTGACCATTTAGTTTTTTGCCAAATAAAAATGCAGTTTTTACCATTGGTTTCGTTTTATTTATGCCTCGATGATTATTTGACTCGGTGACAATGATAAAATAAAAAAAAAAAGATTTAAACTTAATCTTACATAAATTTAATTATTGTACAAAAGTTGACGAAAATATTGATATTTTACAGATATACAACGTGAATCAGAATTTCTGAAAAACATTTTTTATTTTTATTTTTTTGTAATGACAGCGATCTTTAATTGCAGGGGTATCGATGCAATTTTACGTTACAAAATTATTACATTGCTATAGATTTGACAGAAATATTTTCACAATACGAACAATTTCACTCGCGGTATCTTGAATGTTCGATTAATAAGAGAAAATCGAGGCAATACAGTTTTAGCTCTTCACGGCCGAAGCTTGTCCCGCTTCTTCCTCTTTTTTCTTTTGCTTTTCTCTCATAAGTTCGGCATCTCTAAAATAACAAAAAAAAAAAAACACATTAGGTTGTTTCAAAATAGTTGAAATATTAGGCTTAAAAGACTTTTTTGCCTTATATAAAGCATGGGTACACAATTTTAAACAACAAAACTATCGTAAGCACATTTTGCAAGGAAAAAAAATAAAACAAAATGAACATACTTAACTATTTAACGAAGATTTCATAAAAAAATCAAACAAAGTTGTTATTTTGCTATTTAAAACAAAATTTAACTTTACATTAAATATTTACACTACGGATTTATATGTTTTAAGTACAATATAATACAACGATTTACTTTATAGGATGATGAAAATCGCAAAAATAACAGATTTTCATCATCGAATGAACCACATGCACGTTTTCCGTAATTCCAACTATTTACTGCATCGATAAAATGTTTAAGAATAGCTGACCTGTTTCCCTTAAGTAGAACAAAATCGAATGGCGTACAAAACTTGACAGTTTTAATTTCCAAAACAGCAACGAGAACGCTGCTTTCAAGAGCTGTAGCGATCTCATCTATTCGAAACTTCATCGGTTCTAGGGTAATAACAAAAAATGGAAATACAATGCATACAATTTAAAACTAAAATTATCATTTCATACTATTGAGGAGTCCAGAATAATAAAAAACACATATATACATAGTCGTATATTATAAAATGTATAGAAAAAACAAACAATAATCGAACACGAGTTATTAGTGAGCTGGAATGATTAGGAAAAATTTTAAAGCGAAAAACCAATAAAACTTCCATGATGGAAGCTAAATTTAAAATATCCTTTGTAATATTTTTGTATTAAAAAGAAAAAAGAAAAAAAAGATTAAGAATGTTAGATTAAGAAACTTTTTCTAAATGTATAATAACAAACCAATAATTCCTTGCAAAATGTGCCAATAATCATTTTATCATGATAAATAATTAATTGTTATCTCAATATGTTTAATACCTAAATTTTCGTTGTTCTAAGGTCATTCCGTTTTTGTCAGTTCCCGATTTCTTCTTGGCCATTTCTAACTGTTTCTTTTGGTTTTTGGCGCGAGCCAAGTCTCTTTGATTTCCACCTGCAAAATAAAAATGAAATTTCAATAAACAAAGGTTCAAAATACAAAAGTTATTCGATAAAAGACATAAAATTGGTTTGGATTTAGTAAACGTCCAAAAGAAAAACCACTAACAATCCTTGGCATTCACCACAAACTGGTTCTGTCATCGATCGTCCGAATTTCCCAATCGCCGAATATGGCAAATGTGAATTTACATTTAGCGTCATTTACATTTGAAAATACATTATGAAACCGTTGAAACATCAGTTCCGCAACAATCGTTTCACAACAATAAACGACATTTTGACAACGCGTCCATTTACAAAAACAATCATCACAACCCGTTCCAAACTTACAAATTCAAACGATGGAATATTCTAGAAAGACTTTTGGAAGAATATGAACATTTCAGTTAGCCGTCAAATTTTTGTGGGTGATATCTGGCTAACGTTACTATCATAAAATACTAAGACCTGCACGATTCAAACAAAAGCTATTGAGTGAATGAAAACGGCTCTTTCAAAACTTGGCTCTTCCATACCACTTCTCCCTTATACGACGGAACATTCTAGAAAGGTTTTTAGACGAAGGTGAACTTTCAAACAAAGAAATATATACAGAATAGATTTGAAATTGCACGTACGTTACAAATACACTTTGACCTAATTTGGAAGCGTCGCATTTTACAGATGTCAAATTACGCATTGGAGGAGATATAAACGAATGTTTATCATACCAACAGATGTGAAAAGGAACCTGTACAAATATTGGCAGCGTGTAACGTCTAAATTGAAAACCGACTTCAATACCTTTATTGTACAAAGCGAACGATTCAGACAACTGTCAAAAAGTGTATGAAAGAGGTTAGAAAAGTGCAATCGAGGGGCGCCGCCCTCGTTTGACGGGGTGGCGCGTGCTCATCGTCAGGATGGGTGAATTGTGTAGTTCGGAGGTTGTACTCACGTGTCATGTCGCCGCTGCACTCCTTTGTGGACGAAATGAAGCACCAAAGTCGACCGCCGCCTCGCGAAAAGCCTCACCGCTTAACGACTCCAAACGCAGGAATGCGCCGCTGTCAACTGGCCACGGACGCCCCTCCCCCGTCGCCTATATATACCTCGGATTGCCGGCCGTTTTGACGCTATCTATTATTGTATGTATTTTAAATAAACGTTTTTATGTAAATTGTATATTGAGAACAAATTAGCTTGGCATACTAAAATGGTTTTATTTACAAAATAATTTTATATTTTGTGCTTTATCACAATGTGTTTAAGAGCTAAAATTGCGTATATATTATTTGTTAAGTCAGCTTTGGATCGGTACCCCTCTGTGTCCTCGATATCCGGTCTGTTTTCGCACAAGAGGCGTTCATTTTATACCTTTGCAGCCAGGGTTATATTGAAAAATGGTGAACAAGCGTTTGTGGAAACGATACTAGCGCACACGACACGTTTTAGGATTTAGGACAAGTTATATGATGATTAAACGATCCAATCAATGTTTTAATGAAAATTTTCGCAAATTATCTTTCGCGTGGAGTGTTGTAAAAGATTATTTGCGATAGTTTTGGTGTGCGCTAGAATCGTGTACGCTAGCGTCGTTTGGGCAAACGTCTAGTTACCCTTAAAATATTTGAAAAAAAAAATTAAATCACGTATTGGACATAATTTCACATGCGTAAGCGCATTCAAACGTCAAACGATCCGTCAAATCGATCAACCGGTCGATTAAAATAAAACCATTCGACCACATAAAAAAATAATAAAAAACCTTTAAAAACTCCAAAATATCTACAAAAACGGAACGAAAAAGGACATTCGATCGTTTTCCACGACATAAACCTCACTTTTGGCCATAAATAGGACTCGGGGGCGCAAAAACAAGCTACACGTACTACGCGCCGCGAACGTAGAGCGATCGATACGCCGAAAGTTCGCGTCGGACGTCCGACGGGCGCTGCGGCTTCGAAGGGCTTCCGCGAGCTTTCGGCCCCCGAGGGAGGGCGGAGTGCCGCATGGCGGGCGTGCGCCCCGCCGCGCCCCCGCGCGCGCTTTTCCCCAAAGCGCAGGACTGCTGCTACGTTTCGTGCTACTGGTACAAGTCGGTCTCACGACCGCGTCGCATTTCCATTAATTCATAAGTTCGGGATTCATCTCGCTCAATATAATCGTTTTCTTGTGTTATTTATCGATTAGGGGCATTTGTAAACAAAGGGTGTAAGGTTTTTTTTTTATCAATTTTCCGGTTGTTGCGTTTTCTAGTGTCGCGTGACTCGAAGGCGATAAAATCGAGTTTGTCGTGTTTCATTATGTGCTTTTTTCCATTTTGTACGCATAAATCGTCGGCGTTTAATTGTCGTATTGTGGTTCTAAACAAATATTCGCGCGATATTGTGCGCGTGACCTACATTTTTAAAGTTTGCCGTGAATTTTTGACGTTTTAATTCTTTTTTGACGTGACTGGCTCTTGAATTATTTTCCGCGCCGCTCCGAATTCAGATAATTCATTTGAGTCATCACGTTATCGAAATTGACCTATTTTTTAATTAGTTTTAAGTACTGATTTTAAAAATCAACGCTGAATTATTTCAATATGGTAGAAATCGTTTAACATGAAAACGCTTAATGTAGAAAATCGAATGAAATGAAATAATGTGGTTCCAACAATTTTTTTTTTAAATTGTAATATAAAAAAAAATTTCTAAACAAACAAAATGGATCTATTATCAATAGTCGCATTTTATACCCAGATATTTTTCCCCTATTTTCATTACATCTATAATTATCAAATAATAATTCTTACATACTGTTTCTTTTTTAGGTAAAGACAATAAAAATTATCAAAATATTTCGATCTATGGACAATCTGTCTTTATCCCTTTGTTGCCCAGTGTGCTGTGGCGGAACTGCTACTTCCTTGGTTTTTTTCCTAGTATCTCAGCAGTTCCATTTCGACACCACATCGATTTTAGTGTTATCGGAGACACTTAGCGTTCGTTGGAAATTTTTATTATTTCGATTAACCATTTGTGTCGCAATAGAACCGCTGGAATGCTGGCAAAAACGTGGTGAAATGGTGGTTCCACCACGGTACTACTGAGACACAAAGGGACTTGGTGTTGAAGTATCAAATTTTGTCTTTTTGTGAAAAAAATGTGATTTAAAAAGCAAATACAGAACTGCAGAATAGGAAATTGATTTAATTAAATTTTACAACATAGAAAAAAAGATTGAGGCTTTTTTTTTTTCATATAACTGTTAATAAGAAAAAATATTTCAATCCCCTCCGTTTTATGTTGAACGATCTTCACTGTATTTTAAAAAATATATATATTTAATAATGGAGAAATTGTCAGAAACATTAATCGATAACTCGTGTGAATTGATTTCATGTTTTCAGCGAGGAAAATGTATGGAAACTGTGCCAGGATGCTTACAAAAGGGTACCGGAAGAATTGGAATTATGTTATGTAATTTTCATTTCTAATCAAAGCAAAACAGTTCCGTTATGGAGACAACGCGCCGGAAGAGAGGAAGACCGTCTCGTTTTTTGGGTTCGAACGTTTCCATTGATTGATCTACTTTCGTAAATTGCATGATTATCATGTCTTGGATATTTTACAGGACTACCATGTCATATTTATGTATGCTTGGGATAGTAAAACGTGCCTTGTGTACGATTTAGATTCAGAAATGCCTTTTCCTACGTTTTTCCCCAAATATGTCACAGAGACGTTCCGGACCGACCAAGTAGTAAATCCCGACTATCATAGGTGAATTTAGTCATTCGACAAAACACTCGATAAAAGTTAAGCATGTTTTAATGTAAAATTATAAACGAACTTTTGTTTTGTAGATTTTTCCGTGTTGTACCTGCTACCCAATTCTTTAAAAATTTCGCATCAGACCGTCGACACATGAAAAGGCCAGACGGCTCTTGGATTAAACCGCCTCCACCTTATCCAGCCATTAGCACTCCCGGTACAATAATGTTTGCGGAATATAATTGGGTTTTTGTGTTCGCAATTTTAATTCCCGTTCTGTGTTTTTTAGAGTGCACCCATAACTTAGATGAATATACTAATATGGATCCAGGCGTTGGTCCGGGGCAAGTATTCAATCTAGTCCAGTTTGTGCAGAGATTTTACAAGTTGTAGTACTAGAATGATATAGCTTACGGATTGCTTTTCAATTTTTCTGTCTCGGCATTTTTTGCTATTGCAGCATCCCTTGAAGATATTCTCTTTATAAGTGTGAATTTTTTTGCACCACCTTTGAGAGGTTGGCGTTGCCATATTTGGGAGCACGATTATTATCACAGGTTTCCAACGATTATTATGGTTATTGTATATTATATTCACTAAACATTATATCAATCATTTTTTCTCCAGTTTACTGGATTTTATCGAATTTTTATAATATTTTATACATTTGATATCTTCTATTGAAGATAAAATTACTAATAATATTTCTTCTTGTTCTTATACCTTCCTTCTTAAGTGGAAAAAAATCTGTGGTGATGTTATTTACAATATCCTTTAAACTTTAATCTATCTTGTTATTAATTAAGAGTTTTTCAAGTTACATAAATGTTTATTCCGTTACGTGCTACTATAATATATACACAAATACTTACATTTCTCTTAATAAAATTATAGGATTATTCTAGTCCATAAATTTTCGCACAAGACTATTGACTGTTTCCATTTTTAATATCGATGAATATAACATTGGCACATTGTGATTATCAATAAAGAAAATAAATATATATTCGATATAAATTAAAATAATCCAGTAAAGATTAATTATGTGTATCATCGATAACCAAAAAAAGTTGAAAAACTAACATTTCAAATGAAAAGTTATATAAAAGTAAGAAAATCAATGGTTCATTTGATTATTGATTATGAAAATAAATTTTATGTATTATAAATATCCAATTTTCAGTAGTCACTTTTTTACTATTATTGATCACAAGTTTATTATTGTGAAATTTTTACAAAATCTTTAGCTATAATTATAAGCTGTGTGATTTTTATTTTATAATAAGATATTGGTCTTGTAGTGTTGTCAGTATTGATAATTGTACACCACAGGGTAATCCTTCTTGAGATCTTAGTGTTGAGTGTACTTCTCGATGGATATATCTTTATTTCCAAAAAGCGTGTAAGTTGTATTTCGTACGTTTTACTTTTTCAATTTCAGTGTGAACTGATGAAATCTTTAATATATTTGTATGAATAAGTCTTATTAAAATGAATATGAAAGACCAAATCCAACTCCATTGAAGATTGATAAAGCCACTTGATTTCGATAATACCAAATTTCATACGTTAATGCGATTTTAAATTTTTAGCGCGGTTCGCCATTAATAAGATTTGTTATTAAATTTTATTTTATTGTTAAAGCTGACTATAAAAATAATATATGAAAAGTTTTAACTATTGTTTGATATTGAAAAATTTTATCAATTAAAATCCATTTTAAATAATATTACTGAAAATTAAAAGATGCTTTATCGCCTTGTCAGGAGTTTTCTCTTTAATATTTGACTGATATACAATGAGTGATATAAGAATGTGCTTGTGCTTTTAATGTACAAGAAAAAAAGAGATTAAAACTTCTCAATACTTGTTTCATTTATTTATATCTATCCCTTCTTTTTTCAGCATGTTAAATTTAAGAATCACTAATTATACTCGAATTAATAAATAATATTTCTAGTGTTTATCAGTCAATATCGTACAGCCATCTTCGTGAATGAGTACAGTATGCTCTGCTTGAGCTGATCTACAATCGTCAGCAGTTAGCAAAGTCCAATTGTCTTCTAATAGTTCCATTGTTAAATCTCCAGAAGTCAAAGCCGGTTCTATAGTAAATGTCATGCCCGGCTTCATCACTCCAGGATACGTATTGGCTGAAATATGAGAAAAATCAGTCAAATTGATAAAAATATTGACTAAATCGAAATAATGAGTTTGTTTCTTACGACAATGATAAATGTCCGGAGGTCCATGAAAATAATAGCCTATTCCATGGCCCAAAATTGCTTGGAAAGTACGATAATCATGCACATTTGCATGTTTTCCAATAGCATAGCCTATTTCTTTGAAAGGAACGCCAGGTCCACATATTTCTACGCCCTTAATTTAACAAATAATTGAATACGAAGAAAATCAATGCATTTATCAACCAAAAAAACGTTCAATACCTTCATAAGACATTCTTCAGTTATTTTGACTAGTTCTTTTCCTTGTTCATCGACATTACCGACTAGATAAGTTTTGGAACAGTCACCATGATGACCTTTAAAAAATACCTAATACGGTTTATCATAATAGTTTAGATTTAAAATCAAATGATTACGAATTGGACTCACTGTAACATCAACGTTTATTATATCACCGTCCTGTAAAGGTCTGTTATCCGGAATCCCATGGCAAACCACATTGTTCACAGAAGTGCAAACGGACTTTGGGAAATTCTTGTAATTGAGAGGCGATGGATACGCATTGTTTTCGATACAACGGTCAAATACGAAATCATCTATTTGTTCCGTTGTGATGCCGACCTATAAACGAGGTAGTATATAAAAAGTTGAACTGAATCAAAAATGCGTTATCGTGTTTACCTTTATGAAGTTTTTTAATTCGTTCAATATCGAGCTTGCCAAACGACAGCTTTCTAGCATGTTTTTTATTTGATCGATGGTTTTGATATCGGGGCATTCTAGTGGCGGAAGAGGGTCTCCTGTTTTGTGATAAGTAGGCTTAATTATATGTTCTGGAATATGCCGATTGACATAATTAACTATAGCTGGTTGAATAATTTCATAATTTCTAAAAATATTCTGATGTCAATGAAATTACATAACAAGTTCAAAATTACATGTCGACAATAATAATAAAATGCAAATAGCAAATATTTCACTTACATATTTTTCTTAAATATATTCATAAAAGAACGATATTGAAGCAGCTTCATTCCTGTGATTTTGACACTTATTGATGTTATGACATTTTTTAGAGGTTATAATATAACTCCCAAATATACGGCCATTACTCAGATTTATAACAAAAAAAGTTGTAAAATGGAATTTTTGTAAAAATTATTGATTTCGTGTTGTAATTATTACAAATAAATTATGATCATTATATAAAACTATCATAAAATCTTGTGAATTTTATTTTATTGATTTTTTATTCAAAAAATCTTCGTAAAAATTTGAATTCGATATTTTGAAGGTAACAATAAATACGTATGTTTTGATTTCCAAGCGAAAGAAATAAGATTGATGAGAAAAGTATTAATATTTATTTATCATACAAAGATGCAGTACATTTTTTTACACCAACTAAACACAAAGTCTTATCATAATTTCACTCAATTCCTATAAACAGTTCAATCAACTCTTCGCTTTTTAACTAGAGCAGCAAAGAAATCTGGAATGGCGGGAAGGTTGCTGGTTTGATCACCTGCTCCATTGTTCACAGAATTGTTTTGACCTGAACCATTTTTCGATTGTCCTTTCATATTTCTGTGTTGAGGAAAACTCGGCATCAACTTTGGATCGCACGCTAAGAAAAAAATATTTAGTTATTACATAAGCAAGTCAAAATGATGAATAATTTGATAAAAAAAACTAACGAAGAGGAGCTTCTTTGAAATAGGAACTTTGCAAGCATTCTTCTGCCGTTGCCCGCTTATTTGGGTCATACATGAACAAGAAATTTAATAATCTTAATCCTGCTGCAGATAACCATGGGAATTTTTGTTTCAAATTGTTGTAAGGTTGTTGTTTGAGTGTAAAGTTTTGTAAAGCTGGCAACGAGCTGAATTCAGGCCATATTGCATCCGAAGGTGTACCTACAGAAACAATTTCAATATAAAAATTTAGATTTCTCTGTATAATTACTCGATTTGAATATAAAGCTTAAAGGTTTTACCTAATAAATCGACAATAAGTTCAAGTTGAGCGATTTCTGTACGACCAGGCAAAAGTGGTTTGTGTGCAAGAAGTTCTCCCAATATACACCCAGCTGCCCACATGTCTAATGCCGGAGTTTGAAGAGGAGCTTGTAGTAATAATTCTGGAGCACGATACCACAATGTCACAACTCGCGGGGTCATGCCACGAGGAGGAAGGCCTAACCATCTCGCCAGTCCGAAATCGGCTGTAAGGTTAAAATAAATGATATAAAATTCATATAAAACAAAAAAGTAAATAGAAAAGAAAACATACCTATTTTGACACAGCCTTTGTCAGTGAGTAAAAGATTGGAAACTTTCAAATCTCTGTGTACAATGTAATTGGTATGCAAATATTTAAGACCCTTTAAAACTTGTAACATGAGGCATTTGATTTGAGATTCTGTGAACGGCGAGACCATGTTGTCCAACAATGATGCGAGGTCTTGTTCACAATATTCCATTGACAAAAAGATGCTAAAAGTATAAAAGTATACAAATAAGTGGCCAGTAGAGTAAATATGAAAAAAAAAGTTGAAAATTGCGACAACCTTTCAAGGCTTTTTCCCACCAACACTTCTTTCAATTGGACAATATTTTCATGACGACAAGATAACAAAACTTGAATTTCGCGCAAGCCGCTCAATGGTAACCCGTCTTTTTCAACTTCCATCCTCACTTTTTTCAATGCGACTATGTTTCCGTTGACTTTATCTTTGGCTCGGTCTACGATACAAAACAATACTCACAAACAACTCTACAAGTTCACATTTCAATTATAAAACTACAAAAATACTCACAAACAATACCATATGTTCCTTCTCCGATACGATTTAGCTTTTCGAATTCTCCAACAAATCTGCATTTACCCAACTGCAACAATTAAGAAATAGTAAGGCCAGGAAGCAATAGAATGAATAGTTATAGCGGATGCAATTACAATGTCTGAATCTGGAATTTCTATGGTTTTGCCGGTGCGGAAAGAGATGAGAACAGGTTTCCTAGGGGAAGGTGCATGGGGGTCGTTGTCAACTCCCAGTTGGGGCGCTCCACCCCCGTCTTGGCCCCCGACGCCTCCGCCCCCCATTTCGGAACCTCCAAAGTCTGACTGTCTGCTGCCTACTTCCATCATGCTGACTGACATTACCAGCCGCCGGTAGCCTGTTTCGATTAACCAATAACACCGGACGACGCGCTCGACAATGCGTGACGTTTTTGGCCTAAACGTTGTGTATTACAGCCCTAAAAATTTCTCAATTTTTATTGAAACTTTCTTTTTCCTACAAATACAAAAAGGTTTATTATCGTGTGTTTGACTCGGTCATGAAGATTAAGATAAAACTAAAAAAAATCTATAAATAAAAAGTACTTAAACTAAAACTAAATTTTTATTTAGTTTGTTTAAAAGTAATGTAATTATATTTACCGTAAATATAGTAAGATCTACTGTAAAACTAAGAAGATCGTGTTGAGTTTTGGATAAGTCATTCAAGAATGAAACAACTTCTAAACGACCCGTCTTAAGATGCCTTCTTCCACCGTCTCTATTTTGTGAGCGAAGTTGATTTTGACGATGTACATATTTTAGAATTGTTTAATCTATAAATGAAATATTTATAATTAATAATTATATAATTAAGTTATGTTATCAGTGATGATCAAAGAATATACATACTTGTTATAATTATTTTGATTACCTATTATTGATTGCAGACAGTGAAAACATTGTACATATTTTCATGATAAGCGTCTAAAAGAGGTTGTCTTGAATCAGAATCGTAAAGAGCGAAGTATTGTTCCAAGAATTCAAATTATTCTAATATACGACGTCTGTAGAAAATAATGTGGTTCCCAAACGTTTTCCGAAACGGTGGTAGCACATATCGACATTAGAACATATGATAGGTATTAGGGCACAGGACAGTAGAACACATTGACATTAAAATATATGATACTAGAACATACTGACCGTCATGTGTTCTAATGCCGTTTCGGCAAACATCTGGTCACCGAAAATATACAGGCACAGTAATCCTCCCTAAAACGTCAAGATAGGTTCGACGTTATAGGGGGAATTTAGGAAATCAATAAATGAAACATTTTCATTTTTCAATTTTTTGGATATTTTTACGAGTTAATTTTTTTAAATATATTTGAAAAAAATTAGAATTTAAATACATTTGAAAAAAAAGACGTTATAGGAGGGACGCCGCAGACGTTATAGGGGGGATTAATGTATTTGATTTTTAGGAGAGGTAAATGATTTTCGTTGATTTTGTGTCAGGTATTCTTTAATTCAATTAGTATTTTTTAAATTCTTGTACAATTATGGATTCAAAATACATTTTGAAAAATCAAGAACATTCAAACTGTGAATTTGATAGTTTTAAATAATTCGTCAAATGAAAAAAAAAGCAAATGATGGATTTAAACGTTTATTCATATCAACATGTACAATTATTGGAATAATTATTTCATTATATTCAATCAGTCTTTTTTGTACAAGTCTCCAAGCAGCGAAAGTTTTGTTCATTAATTTAATAACTACTGACATCGTTTTTATCACAAAAATATCCTGTAAAACAAACTATTCACAAACGAAAATCAATCGAGTATTAACTTTAAATTGGAAATTAAAAAAAAAAACAAACATTTTTAAGAATTCGTTGATGCTTCGAGTACTACTTTTTAAAGTAAATGATAACTTTTTAATGTTTTCTATTTATAAATATGAATACATAATCAAAAAACTTACACACTGTATAATATTATTGTACATTCAAAAACTCTATCAGGTATTGCACTCCTTATTTTCAATAATGAAATATCATAATAGCAAAAATTAACTAAAAAATCATATATTATATCACACTGCCTTTTATTAATAATTATTGTGTATTGTATGTACATAATATAAAAGTATCGTTAAATTAATAAAGAGAGCAATACAAGGCATATTTAATAAGAGGTAGGTAATTAACTTTGAACCAATGTCACATAAGATCTTTGGTAAGTGATTATCTATAAGTTTACTTATATGGAGTCACAAAGTTAAAAATTATAAACTCAACATATGAAAATGTACAAAAATTCAATAAAATCCTTATTTTCAAGAATGGTCACAAGATTGATGCTGACAAATATTTCTTAAATATTATAACTGATTAAAAATAAGTTTAATAGTAAATAAATGGGTAAATTTATGGCTTTTAAGAATTAAACAAGACATTGGAAAAAGTTCTTAAAACTAAATGTAAGCATTCGTTAATTAGAAATAAAGTGCGAAGTATTTTAAATGTAATGACTATTTTGAAGAATGTGTTGGTCATGAATTCATCACGTGTCCATTGGTTTTCTTGACGTGAGTTTTTCTGTCTAATTGAGAAGCGAGTGATGGTGGAACATTCCAAAGTGCATCACAATATTTCATTAAAGCTTCAGTAACTCGGCAACTGTTGGCTGCCATTTGGACTTGTGCTTCCAAACTATCAGCGGGTCTTATGACAAGGCTGAAAAAAAATTATTGAAATATTAGATAAAAAAATTTAAAATTTAACTGCACAAATGAAAGTCAAATTGAAATTACCTCGGAGGAAAGAGTGTTGGAGCAATAATCATAGCGACATTGTGTTCTGACATTTTGTTGGAAGCTTGACATTGGGAGATTTTCTTCATCAATCTTAAAAGTTCCAAAAGAGTGGCTCGATGTTCGAAAGCCATCAATAAAACTAAGAGATTAAGTGCTCTGCCTTGAGCAGGACCGTCCAGTGCTGAAAATGATGATTGGTTTGAAAAAATTTGAATTTTTAAGTATGTTAACAGTACAAATTATAAATTTTTTATTAGTACCATATGTTTGATAAAATAATTGAACTAATTCTGTTGTCAAAATAGGCTGAGGAAGTTCTCTTAAGAACTTTTTCAATGTTGCAGCAATATCATGACACCCGGCAGCTCCGATTGCATTTTCAACAATTTGAGGTTCACTATAGAAGTTGTGTTCAATTTCTTGACAAAGAGTTTCCACCTATAGATTTTATCTATAATTAGAATGAAAACTTCTTTCGAAAAAAAATAAAATTATTGGAATAACGACAACCTTGTGCTTATTTCCTGCAACTCTAAGAATTCCTTCTTCATTTACTTTTCTAGTGAGAGCTTCCAGTAACAAACGAAGTATTCTAGGAATAACAGAACCAGCCTCTCCGGCAACTAAATGGTCTTTGCGTATGAGCGTCAAAATGCTTACTCCAAATACATTGTTTTCTATAATTGAATATAACATGTTATAAACTTGAATACATTAAACAAATAACACGTGAAAAATCATTATATTAACCTTCTTTCTTTTTCCTCTTGTGAGGCTTTCTTTTTTGGAATGGTAAATTGTTTCGATCATATAATGCTGTAAGATCTAACCATAATAGAGGCATGAGTTTCTTCAAGTGATTTTCAGATAATTCATCAATGTTTATTGCTAAGCCTTCTTCTGGCCACATCTGGAAAAATCAACATGCATTTTTAACAAAAAAAAAGGAAAACAATAAACGAAATGAAAAAAGAAAAATAAATACCTCATCGATGAATGAATGGTCTGTATCTTTTTTAAACTTCTGTTCAAAACTCAAAACCTCGTGAGATAGAGCACGAGAAAGATTATTTTTATCATCTCCGAACCTTTCTGATGCTACACTATGTGCGCGGGTAACTGAAGAATGAGATTGTTTTCTCCTATAAAACAATATGAAATTATAAATATTGCAAATAAACGTGAGCTAAATGGAAAAAATAATGTAAAATATTTTACTTTGAAGATTCATTTTCTGGTATTAATATAGAAGTTGAAATTCTTTCACGTCCCAGTCGAGGACCTTGAATTGTGCCAAATCTTTGATACCCCAGAAGTTCAATACCCTCTATAATGCAAAAACAAATAAATAAACAATTGTTGTCAAAATTAATATAAATAAACACTATTTCAATTAGTTTTATTTACCCGTATTCGAGGCAACGTCAGCCCAATGTAACTCCGACGGTTTGAAAAGTTCATGCACTGGTATCGGAATAAACTGAGACGGGGAAGAGTGTCCATCCCTTCCATCAACATCTCTCTGATGATGTAGATTCGAATGTGGAAATGTGGCCGGAGGTGCAGATGGTGTCCGATACAAAGCTTGTTTTGATATCGGAAACGCATCATTACTAAAATTACACGAACATTATCAAAACAATTCAAACACGACAAACAATATGAATACATTTTGAACATACATCATTATATTAGGAGGAGGATCAGCCCATTCCGTGGGTGGACTCCCGGAACCACCGCTCGGCAACGAATCCAAAGAATCCGGAGTAGCACTTCGAGAACGTGGTTCACTACCACTCGAATTCTATAAACAACAAGATAACATGTTAATAATATACAAATAATAAACGTTTCTCATATAAAGAAAATATTTACACTACGGCCCAACTTATTGAGCATCGTTCTCATCGGATAGGAGACAACCATGACTCCGACCATGGAAACCTTCGACAATATCGACAATAATTATGCTAATTGAGCATGTCTATCTGCATCGACGACGTTTCGTCAAATGAACGGACGGCCTTTGGAGTTGTTTCGTTTGAAAAACTGCTTACGACACTATTATTGCTCCGAAACAGTTTACACACAAACGAATTGCTAAATTTTCACATAGAAATGCGTAAACCGCTTCGTCCACTCACCGAAATGCGTTTTTAATCGCGGCGATAGTGTAACGGCGCCAAATTTGAAAGTTGGACCTTCAAAATCACTTAGGACACTGTCGCCGATCGATAGATAGTTCAAGTTGAAAATCATTCGAACAATAACGCATTTTTGAACGAAAGTGAATGATTATCTATTTGGAATATTCTCAGTTTACATTCTGACGTTAAAATCGTTATAATTTTTCATATGTAGTTTATATCAGTCACGGTTATAGGTTTCGATCATCTATGGTCACTTTCACTTCATAATTTTTTTCGAATAGCACATTTTCACCCAATGACATACAATTGACGTAGTGGCCTCGATTCTCATTCAAATGCTCAGTTCGTTAGATGGAATCAATTAAAATGTCCTTGTTAATAATTGCGTTAATATAATACGCAGAACTGTTCTGAACTGATATATTGTTTTTAATGTAAAAAAAATTTGATGATTTGAACGTTTCGACAGCGTTCAAAGGTCTAGAAATATTATTGATTATTAAGCAGGCGCCAGTCGGGTAATCGAAAATGGTTTCGAATATTTGTTGCAAAAACGCTTGCGTAAAAATTTTGAACATTCGAAGCGAGTGCAAAATTAGTGCAATCATTGCAAATGTCGTGTACATTGTGTTGCAAATTAGCTATGTGAAAAAAAAACGTAATACGCATATTATTTTTATAAAATGAACGTCAGCGGAAAATTTATCGCATTATATTACGAAATGACGATAAGGAATGTTTAAGTTTGCATATGCAATTCTTTTGATAATTTCAGCAAACATATTATTCTGTTTACCGTTGATAAGAAAAGTGAAATATAATTCTTACATAATAACAGCATCAATTAATTTTATAAGGTCAATGTGAACAGATCTATCTGCGTAAATATAAAATAATCAACACATGATTACCTCATGGTCGCGGAAGACATCTCTGATATCAGGCCGACGAGCTTTCTGCCTTCTAAGCGTCCTATTGAGCTTTCTGACACGACGTCTAGCAGCTTCAGCCTGTGCCCTGGGAAGCCTTCTGAGCGCCGCAGCCACTTCAGCTTCAGCAGCCTCTCTTCCCGCCAAAAAAGGGGTGGCCAACTGGGCCAATCCGGCGGCGACGAGCCATTCCGCCTCTTGTTCGCCTTCTGAAACAAAAGGAAAATATTTCAAATATTTTTCCACCGAAATCATCCAGTAAATAGCGGGAGAGTCATGAGTTTGTCAGCTTCGTGATTCACCGAGAAAGTCGGCGTATAAAAGAGCACATCCGGATCGATGCAAAAAAATACCTAAGTCATTGCAAAATCGATTGAATTTCAGAACTTTTTTTAAGTGAAAGTATCTATATAAGATTCGATTAATCATCGAAACGGTGAAGTTATGATTAGCTTTTTCGTACTGAGCATACAGTTGGGCAAAGGACACAACGCTCCCATGTCTTCGAGTTCGTTCAACCCATGGTTTTTATTTATAATCGAATACAAAAATCGAAATGGCGAATATGTACGAGTGTGGAGAGAGCACACGAGCCACTCCCGAATGGTCTTCGGGAACACTGAAACACTTCGGCTTCTGGTGATTCAGAACTTCACGTGCCAGCACTTTCGAACTTCCGGAGCGGTTTTAGATACGTTGGATCAAACCCTAGGTCAGTGTATTGTACTAAAAAATTTGAAGGAAGTGAACTGACAGGTCCGGCTTGATTGATTTTTAGATTCTTTGAAAGTATACAAGGTTGATTTATTTAAAAAAAATGCAACGAATTAAAGCAATTAATACTTGTAATTGGGTAAGATTTTTTTAAAGGAGATTATCGACGGGTTAGAAAGGTTTTGATACAATGTGTTTCCTGTTTCTCAATAAGACAAAAGATACACTCACCGACGGGTTATACAAAATAACGAAGAGGAAATACGTCCAAAAATAATTTCATGAATCAGAACACTCTTCGTGCGTGAAAACAAGCCGAAAGCACTTAACGCCGAAAGGTAACACAAACACGACCCAAAACCCATCGCCGCGAAAATCCACCGTCAACAAAAAGACAATCCTCGAACCAAAACAAACAACCGACCGGCGACAAATCGAGAAAAACCCGTTCCGTCATATCGATATCGTTATCGGCGTCGTCGCGGCCGTCCTTGGCTCGAATTAGAATACGTTTCGAGGCCAACGCCACGACCGTTCGTGGCCACGTTTTCGGGTCGCGAAATCGCCAGAAGAAAGTGGCCTTTTACGGCGGCGACCTTGCCCGCGAGCAGAATCGGCCGCCGATTGTCGTTCAGGTGTCGCGGATGGGTCAACAGTGGGACGGGTGGACCGGTCGGTGGGCGACTGTCGCTTTTGTGCGGCGTTGTTTCGGTGGTTCGAAGACGTTGTTCGGTGGTCTTTTATGGGTTTTTCGAATGATTTGCGATTTGTCGTTCGTGTGCCACTTTGTGTGGATGTGCCGTGATATGGCGGAAGTGTTGGTTCTCGTTTGAACTTTTGTCGTTTCTATTTTGGTTTTTTTTTTTTCGAATGGAGAAATTCGTGTTTTGTGTGCGTGGCGGTTTTAATTGATTTCAAATTTTGATTCATATGAAAAAAGGTAGTGATTGGATTTGTGGTGTTGGTCGTTTAATGAGTTAACGATTTGAAAGTTAAAACAAACATTTCCGTTCACTTCAAAGTAAGAGAATATAAAAATATATAAACTTCAAAGAAAATATAGTTATAAAAATGACACAATTATATTATGTACATGTAAATTTAAATAAATCGTACTATTATAAATGCGAAAAATTAGTTTGACATTTAAACATGTCAATCATCCGAAATTAATATACAAATGAGCGAAACTAATTGGAATTACATAATAATATTTCTATTCGATTGATAAATTAAGACGTGCAATCATTCTGTCATCAATAATGGTTTTTGTAATCGTTTCCTAATCATAACATACATCATATAATAATTTTGACCTTTGAAAATTTCAAATTAAAAAAAAATGAAGATTCAAAACTCACAATCGGATAGATCAACGAGAACGCGCACACGTCAATTACGGAGACAGTTTTGGGAAGACGTTCTGTTTTTTTTGCAGATGAAACAATGAGATAAGTTTGCAAAAATCAAAAATTTTCAGCTCGCAAAAAACGAAGACGAATTAGTTATAATGGTAGAGAAAAAAGCGTAAGTGGAACGAGCGATCGATGCTAATCGATTGAGATACGTTGATTGATTGGACAAAATTTTAATTGTGTACACAGAGTGTTTCTAAACTCGTTTTTTATTATGCATATCGAAAAATTAATTCGATGATTTGGGTACGTGTTTGCCCAATTGCGAAAATGCGAATGAAATTTTGAGTTTTTACGGTAAATCCGATACGTATATTTCGAGTTCTGATCAAAAATATTTATCACCACAAAGCAATAAAATCGCAGTTGCAAGAAATTAGCAATAAAACTCTATTGTTTCAACACAAAAAATGAATCATTGTACTTGGTACTCTTTAAAAATTTTTCAAACATAATCTTATCAATGAATCATTCAAAATTCGAAAAACCGACTTTTTCTCGAAACTATCAAAAGACCAAACTTCGATCGATCGCCGACGATATAAAATCCCATAGAAAAACCGTTTCCGAGAATGAAAAAATACATGTTTATCGCTTCGTTATGAAATTTGAATGTTTACGACGCCCGGTCGGACTGGTCGCGAAGAAGATCGTCGTAGACGGATCTGGCACGAATATTCACACACCACACCATGGAAACGATACTTCCAACAGTGGAAGAAGACGATCGTCGACCGCTGACCATCTTGAGCAACACTCGAGACAATGTTCTGGAGAAACCACCGATCCGTTTGGCAATTCCGAGGTGACATCAGAGTGCGAGATCGGTTGCACTATTCAGATAGTTATTAAAATCGATTCGGTTTTTTGAATTTAAAATCGACGTTTTGTGGCGGTTCGAAAGAATGTTGAGCAACCGATTTGTGTTTGGAACAAGGAAAAAAATTGACGTTTAGCATTTGCGAAAAAGTTCGTCGGATTTTGCATAATGTTGCGATGCCGTACTAATGTGCGCAATCGCGGTCGAAGGTGGACTTTATGTTGGCCGATTAAAATATTCGAAGTCTAATGCGAAATTAAATGATTAAAACTAATAAATTCATATGAACGTTGGCGTTTATGTACGAGGATATGAGAGGGAACAAAAAAATAAATTGAAAATTATCAAAATTATTTTTTACACTCTGCGTTTTCGACACACTTCTAATTCGGGTTTTCGATGAATATTCAAATCGTATCGATATAATTCTAAACAGATTCAGGCCTATAGGCGATTCTAGTGGACTCGTTTCATAATACACAATATGACTTATTGCTTCAGACCTCGTTCGGTCCATTTTCGGACAAGCGGTAGCAATTGTCGAAGTCTGCTAGCGGATTAAATTATTAATAAACGAAAAAAGTATTGAATATTAATTGAAGATATCCAGAAAAAGTGAGCCGAATCACCGCCGCCTAATATAGGAAACTTCGAATGAATCATTGACATTTTAATGCAAAATGTAACACTTTACGCAACTGTTATTGTGAGGTCGTTTGGATTCAACGACTCGTCTTTGCGGAAAATCGCATATTTTCCATCGAACAATGCGGATTCTTCGAGTGTCTCGTACATTAAAAATAATATAAAAAAATGTATTTACATACAATAAAGACCTGTCGTGTATAAGAAGCGCGCGATAAAAACGCATTCTAAAGGCGTTTTTCCGTTTATGAGACGTGTTGTAAACTTTGACGATTATTGCCATTTTCACACTCGACACCGAAATGCCAAGGCTGCAGATTTCCATTTCCAATATTATTTCATCGCATTAAATTCAGGTTGTTTCGCTACAATTTGTGACATAAGAGTATTACGATAATATTTTAGTAGGTTTGATGACATTGAGAACGATCTATAATGAATCATTGATTGGACTGTTAAATTTTAATTTATGTTCATCGATTAAAATGAACTACTAATAGAACTTAGATGTATTTTTAAAATTTTCTTAAATAGTGTCATCTATCTGTTCTGTATTAAAAGAATGATGAAGAAACGAATATTATTATATGAAAGTACACTCAAAACCTTTTTTACAAGGTTTCGAAATAACATGGTTCAAGTAAAAGAACCGATTATTATGCCACAATGTTAAATGAAAAATTACGTTGTTCTTTGATGATTTCACACGATGAAATTTTGCCACATTGCACATTTTTTATAAAGTATATCTGGATAGAAGTTTCATCTAAATATACCGATGGAACCTATCTTTAATTTTTATATGATGACCATACATTTATTTACACGGTAATTCTCTGGAACGTATCCCCCTTTTAAAAGTGACTTGGGTGTATTATGAAAAAGTAATAATTTGATATTAGTGTGAATTAATAAAAAATAATGTGTGCATTTGAAAACATGTTGATCATTGAAAAAATATCTGTATTCGAAACGAATAAAACGTGCATTAGAATGAATATAAGCAAAGGACATTATTAACAACTTTCAAATTATTAAAATGCAATTTAAATTAAATTTTTAACAAAAAGAAACTTTGACAGTTATATTGAATTGTCTACGGAGAAAGACTTACTAGCGACGTTATCTCTTTCAGACCATTTCAATGCATTAACTATTCTTTCTATTGTTTATTTCATAATTTTTAATACACACTTTACAATGTACAATTTTATTTTAATTTTATTGCAATTAATAATATGTTAGTAACATCGGCTGTGGATTTGTTAAGAAACGGAAAACGATAAAATGTGAAAACCCGATTGTGTGAACCCGA